>JAPKLY010000267.1:109958-285432 GCA_026898435.1 Prunella vulgaris
TCAATTGGACGGAAGTTAAGATAAATGCTGAAATGGCACAAAAAATTCCCTATAGTGGAAGGAACCCTGATCAAATGGAAAAGAGAATATTAGTGACAACTAATACTTTTTGGTTAAACAAATATGCAATTACAAGGCCAATGAACTATAAATAATAGCAACTGATTTTTCATTTTTCAAAGAGAATTATTCCTTCCTGTCAGAAATCTAACTTTTCAGAAATCTTATCTAAATGCTCACACTTTGTGAAGTTGGAGGTAAAGGCAATGAAATTGAAAAGTTTGAGACACATAAGCATGCAATACTTTGAACAATAAATGCACAAAAGGAAGCTCAAACCACCATCTGTGATACATCACACTCACTATAAACCTTTGATTGAATTTAAGTAACATCTTCATTTTGAATGCACCTATTCGAATCCATCATAAATACAGCACAAGATGATCCAAATACATCACAAGATGATTCTAATGAAGATATAAATAGATCCATATATGTACAATCATTGGATGAGTGGCGCAAAATTTCCAGATACAGTACAATCACCGTAAAAATGTTAGGCAGGAAGTATAAGGTTGTCTTCTAAATCCGGTGCATATTCAATGCTTAATCCCACTAAATTTTAGAACTGTCAATCTTCTTCGACTTCTGATTCCGAAGTCTCAACATCTTCTCGAGGACCTTCAATCGCAGAACCATTCACCTGTCTTTGTCCGGGCCGAATGATGTCACGAACTGTATCATTAGCTAAGAAAGTTTCATCAATGAGTTACGAATAACAAAGCCATTATATCTGAGTTGCATTTTGACAGATTTCAGGATGGATTCAAAAATTTTAAAAGCTATGGCAATGTCTGGATGGAAGTATTTGTGGAATGAATTTAAATCAATCATGATTAATTTTATTTTATTTGTAAAAAGGTGATTTGGGGGGAGGTCTGAAGTACATTAAAATTTGAGTGAATATTCAAATCTTTAAAATTTTAAATCCTTCAATCCAAACACAACCTGAATGTTTAAGGTCAAGGAACTTCAATTGCAAAACTAATATTGGAATGGTATAGAATTGTAATACGAACAAGCACCTATCAACAAAATCTTTGCAAGGAGCGCCCTTGCAATCTGAATTTCTTCTGAATGATTACTGACAAATTTCACCTGCAGGAACATGTTAGCATATAATTCAATATTATAAAAAAGATAATGAAAAAAAGTTTTCAGAAGGGGAGGTTACCGCTTCACCATGAAAGAATTTCAAAAGTTGATCAAGTTTGATCTGATGCCTTTGGAGAAAAGGTCGTAGATGATTCATATACAATAGCTTTGCTCCCTACCAAAAAGGATGTTTAAAGGCATAAATATATGCAAATCATCACCAAGGATAGCACTTAGGATAAACATGTGATAACTGGTTCAATTCATTTCCACGTGACAGTGCATTATAATATTTTTATGACGGGTGAGTGTTACATGAACAAAGCGTAGGATAAATGAGATAAATATATCAATCCCTCCTAATCGAACAAAGCAAACTAGCCCGTAAAGTAGGATGTATCAAGGTAATTAATGATATGATCAGCATAATGACTTTGGGTTACCATGCTCACAATTACTTTTCATGATTTTAATATCACAAAGAAAGTGAAATTAAGAGGCTCTTGTAATCAGGCTTGATTAACTTAAACAAACATAAAATGCAACAAATCAATGAGAATCTAGTTGTTCTCATTGCAACAGTATGATTAAGGACTCGATGTCCTAACCTAGCAACCATACTTCTGTTGTCTAGGTAATTACAAAGTAAGCACACTATTTTTTTGGCTCTGAATAGCTTTAAGGCAGAGAGATAGGTAATTCTTTAATATCGAGCACATTCATCAACAAACATGACAAGTAGTAACAACAGGTAGGTCATATATCTCAAATTGAAAGATAATATAAAAAACCATTGAACAAACCTACATCAATAGTTGGCAGTTGAAGCCACACAAGGAATGCAAACTTCATATGATAGTAGAAAGGGAACCTGATGGCACCAGACAAAGTCAAATTCCGATGGCATTAGTTAAAGCGAAGATTGGCACACAAACAACCAATTGACAGTTAATTCAGAAATTTGAGTGTATATGTATCTTATAGCCTTCAATTTCTTTTCGGCTAGAAAAAGGAGAGTGGGGAAGATGTTAGGTCAAAATAGTACCAGTAGAGAAGCTTATCAGTGAACATCTCAGCAACACTGAAGGATCCATAAGCTGCAAACATAAACCATATCAGGCTGAGAAAAAAAGGGAAAAAAGAAAAAGAAAAAGTAACAGTGATCTCAGCAAACTGAAGTTTTCAGTGACTTCCAGGGAATGTATGAAGTTATCCCGAAATGAATTTTTCGTATTCCATTTTATATGTTCTCCCTCACTAAAAGCACACAAGTAATAATGCTGTTTTTAAGGTTTAGACACATCTGGAATAAAGACTATTTCACTTCACCTGAACTGGTATATGTATTGAAAAATAAGTCTCCTGTGCGATTTGAACATTGCAGAATAAAGATCTACTATCTTTATAAACATTTTCACATTGTAAACTGAGAGGCAGAACAATTTGAATGCCATGACTAACCAGCCCAGTAAATAAGCCATTTATGTTGCTCTTCTTCATCCTTTGATTCAATGGCCTTGAATGTAGAATAAACAGGTAAGACAACCCCCACCGAACAGCTGCAAACCCCACACATTGTCAGCAACATAAATGTCCAGATTCTCATCACAAAAACATGAGCCTCAACTATGACTGGCTGAAAATTATCAGCCCCGTGAAAAATGCATAATTAACCAGTGACAGACAGACAGACAGCAATTTCATCCATAACGTATCAAGTAACAGAAAATGGACGAGCAACACACGAATTCATAGTCTATAACTAAGTAAGACAATAATCCAAAGGAGTTATCACTATAATTATAACCGATATTTTTTTAACATGTTGAGAATAGAGTTTAAATCTCACCATGCTGTTCGAATAACTACATTAGAACCTAGAGGACAAAGAAGCAACCGCAACCCAACCTGCATTGACAAGACATCATCTATGAGTGAACAAGATTTCTAGGTAAGAAAACGCAAAATAAATTCAAATGACGAATAACAATTCAGAAATTACATAAATATGATCTCACGGAAATAAATCTCATCTATAATGGAGTCTAGACTCTATGGATTCAGATAAACAACACACTCGCACACAGACGAATTACTTCATAGACGACCTTCAGCTTCGAAATTAAACAAGTGAAAAAATTAGCAAATATCGCAAATTTACCAACTAAAATAATCGCGAGCTGGACAATCTAAATTCAAACAAACATCAATTTCAAAGCCGAGTGTCGAAATTGATTGATGCAACTGTACCTCGCCGGGCATGGCGGATCCGAACAGTGCCATTCACAGCGGACAAAAGCGTTGGCGGAGAGGATAATTCAGCGGAAGGATAGTTTTAGCAGAAATCAGCGGTGTTTACTCGAATCAGAATCTGTCAATCGAACCAAATTTGAGGGTAACTTTCCACAACTTACCCTAATGTCTCAATCTCTATCGCATGTACCTCCCACGAGATTTGACAGGATTAAGGTTTGGGTAATTGAATTTGAATCAAACCAAATCAACTGAATGACTCTTTTGGTTCGTAAGATAAAAGTATCTATCCGCCACGGATAGATATTTTTATCTTACGAATCAAATGAGCCCCGATTCTTTTTCAAATTTTCAGCCGAAATAGAATCGATTTTAAATAGCAGAATTAGATTAATACAGTCGGTATATTCAGTTATTTAGGGATAAGAAAAATTAAATTTTCATATTTTGAAAATAATCGAAAAAGATGGGTAAGAAAAAATAAAAACATTCGTGCTTTAATTCTATTTCCATACATTAGGTCTTTACCAAAAAGCAAAATAAGAATTATGTATTATAGTATTAATATTATTATTTATAAAAAATTAATGATATTGACAAGTAATGACTATTATTGGTGGAAATTTTTGAGATATAGTATATCAAAAGAAAATCAATAAATAATATATAATAGAAAATACATAAATAATTCTTTTAAAAATAAAATATACAAGTGGATACAAAATGAGATTCATCCAACAAAGAACTAGAAAAAGAAAAGCAATAATTAATTAAAGAAATTATATAAGGCCGATAGTTATAATATTTATGTTATAAAAATGAATGCTGTAATATACCAACAGCTTAAAATATTATACTCTTTCCGTGATAAAATTACTTTTATAATTATCTTGAATATGTAAAAAGAGTGAGTATATAAGTGTAAAATTAAATAATAAAAATATATTTTATTAATTTTTGTGAGTGTAAAAAAATTTGCTTGTGTGAAAGTAAAGTTAGGAAGTTGATATAAAACAAGTGTGAGAGTAGTTACGAGTTGTGTTTTAAAAAGCGGATCGGACCGGTCTGACCGCTACTCGAACACCCCTCCGGTCCGCTTTTGTACGTTAGACCGGACATTTTTTAAAGCGGTTGAAAAGCGATCAAAAAAAGGTAAAAATCGGGTCGAGTCGGTCATTCGGTGGATCGGTTGAACCGGTGCTTCGACAATTTTTTGATTAATTTTATTTTTCTACACAGAATAATAGATTAACTAAATTAATTATATATGATATATATCAGATATAATTTAATAGTAAAGTATCTAATATCTTAGTAAAGTATATTCATAAAATATATAATTTTATAAAAAAAATATAATTATTTATAATTAAATATTATATATTTATGACGTCATATCTACTCATTCGCTTTAAAAATGATCAGACCCGATCAAACCCGATCCGATAAAAAATACTAAGATGTCCGGGTCAACTTCCACCCACTGTTTTCAGAACCGGACCGAACCGGTCCGGTTACACCCAAAAAACCATTTTTACGGTTGAACCGGTCAAAACCGGTCAAACCCACTCAAAACCGCTCAAAATCGGTTGAACCGGACGAACCGGTTATTTTTTTGGAAAAATATTAATTTTTTTTTTCTTTTTAATCCTAATCAAATCAAAAGCCAAAAACTTATTTTCACAAAAAAAAAAAATTTTTAACAGTGAAGTATTAAAAAGAAATTAAAGAAAACCTATTTTTATTGAGTTATTTTGTCTGTTTTGTATTTTGTGTTATTATTTTATGATTCTATTGTATTTATTTAATTTTATAAGTGAATATTTATTTTATTTAATATAGAAAATATTAAAAAATAGATATAATTTATTTTAACGGTTGAACCGACGATCCAACCGGTTGGACCGGTTGAACCGTGAACCGGTGCCCTGTCCTGTTTGATCACCGATAGGTTATAAAAACACTGCAGTTCCACCCATGCTTTTAAAACATAACTTACGAGTGGGAGGGAGTAATTCTTTGCAACAATTTTTTAAATTAAAAATCATCTCTTCTATTTGGATTTATTAACTTGTGTGTATATATTGTTATAATATATGTAAATATATTATTATATTTTATGGATATAATATTAGATATATCCAGTGGGCTTTAGGCCCACAAGACTTAGGGTTAGGTATCCTTTATATATTGTATCTTCCCTTTGTATTCTCTACATTCTACACATTCATTGT
This sequence comes from Prunella vulgaris, assembly GCA_026898435.1. Taxonomy (NCBI): domain Eukaryota; kingdom Viridiplantae; phylum Streptophyta; class Magnoliopsida; order Lamiales; family Lamiaceae; genus Prunella; species Prunella vulgaris. The sequence continues at coordinate 115,604 of JAPKLY010000267.1, forward strand.
AACGGCAGTTCTTAATAGTATAATCTCCTGGCTTGGTCGCCCCCAGACGTAGTCACTTTGTGACGAACTGGGTCATCAATATTGTCCATTTACTTTTATGCTTTACGCTTTCCTCTCAATATTACAACACGTTATCAGCACGAGCCTCTACGAGCGTTAAGGATTTACGAGAGGATTGCTCCAACACAATTTTTGGATCGGATTCAAAACTCACCCTCTGTTTTTTTTGGACTTAAGCGAAAATCTGTGAGTTTTTGTTTATTATATTCTCTGAAATATATAGCATGTGTTTCCTGGAAATATATGAATCATATGCATGTTTGGATACGTTTATTGTTATATCTATGCATAGGGTTTCCTGCAGAATATGACGTCAAATTCTTTTTGTATATATTTGACCCTCCTTATGCGTTTTGATGTTTTCACCATACATCTGAAATATCATTTCGTATGCATACGTATATGTTCTACCTGCAAAATTGAATTATCAGTATGCCTACTATCATATTCTGAATTATTGTACCCATGAATATGATCTGTTTTCGTTTAAATATTCTGCATATTATATTCTCGATTTCGTCATGTTCTTTTTGCACGAAACTCATGATTTCATATGCTATATCCTGTGTATATGTGTTTTTCGGAATCATACCTGCATAACAAAACCTAAGGTTCTGTTCCCAGTATCCAAATTGGCGAAACCAATTTGCAAAACCCTTTTCAATAAAAAAAAAATTTCAGACACTGGAATTTATGAAAACCAATTTCAATGTGTTTTCGAAAAACTCAGAATCGATATCAGAAATTCAATTTTCTTCATATATCGAAAACCCCAAAATTCAATTGAATCGAAAATCCCAAAACATCAATCCGTACTGAAATCGGAATTGAGCCCCACCTGTGTCCGCCATGCCGTCGGCCCCTGAAGTGGTCTTGACGGCGAACGACGACGCCTCCGGCCTTAGCCGTGACGGCGGCACAGCTGCGGCTGCTGCGACGCCCGCAACAGCGGCTAATCGCCAAGACGGCGCTGCCCTATTTTCGCGATGGCTGGGCGACATGTGGTGGCTGGCCGCTGCACAGCGCACGCCGCCGGACCTCCGTTCCACGCGACGGCGAAGAACGTCGCGATTCGCGAACGGCAACGCGAGCGGCGGTGGCTGCGCGCCCGCGGCGGTTACGGCGGCGTGATGACGGCAGCCTTGGAAACAATGAACCACGACAGCGGAAAAACCGGCGCCGCCTTCGCGCTGAAAATCCGCCATTCCTTCTCTCATAACAGATTGACCATATCTCTGTTGGAAGAAGTCGTGTGTGCTATCTAAGGAATTCTGAAACCCTAATTTCTTTTACTAAATGGGCTTCTGTCATAATGGGTCGATGCCTGTTCAATTGATTTGGGCCATTCCTTTAATAAGTTTGGGCCCAGATTCTTTTTGGACTAACTTATTGCCATTTTCGGTCATTACCCAAAAACAAAAAAAAAATTAATTAATAATAATATTTACATAGGCCAATTTTTTTTGATTGGGCATTTTATTTAGTTGATCCTAATTAATTTGGATTCTAATAATTATTTTTGGGCCCGTTGTCCCATTAATAAAATTCATAATGGTATTATGAAGCCTAAATCATCAAATTTTTTTTAAGGCCTTATTCAATAATTATTTTTGGGTTCAAGTCCCATTAATAAATGTCTCATAAAAGTCATACACCCAAAAATATTTATACCCCCTATAATTAATTATTAATTTTTTGTCTTAGCATTTTTATGATTGAGCCTTAATTATTACATGCTACAAAAAAATAATTTTAATAAATTTCCATTTATTAATTTTTGTAGCAAAAACATGTCAAAAATCACTAAATGTGAATTCGATTAATTGGCACTTGATTGCCATAACTATTTGACATGGGCTCTCAACGTTGAAACCCACCTTGTCTCTAAAGACCTTACCGACACAACTAGACAACCATCTAAATCCACAACTGCCAAAATGGCACAAGCTCTAATCTTCTTAAGACATCATCTTCACAAAGATCTTAAGAACGAATACCTCACTGAAAAAGATCAATCGATGTTATGGAAATCCCTCCAGGATCAATTCCAACAACAACACGATGTGATCCTCCCCGAAACCAGACATGAATGGATAACACTTCGTTTCCAAAACTTCAAGTCTGTAACGGAGTACAACTCCGCCCTACATCGCATAGTTTCTCAGCTTAAGCTGTGTAAAGAAACAATAACTGTTGATCAGTTAATTGAAAAACTCTTTCCACTTTCCACGCTATTAATCTTGTACTCCAGCTGCAGTACAGGGCCAAAGAGTATCAAACACACTCCGATCTTATTTCTGCACTTCTAGTTGCAGAAAAGCACAACCAATTGTTGATGAAAAATCACAATACTAGACCGGTTGGCTCACAAGCTGTGCCTGAAGCACATGCTACTCGGAGGAACTCTAGAGGCCGTACACGTGGGAAAGGAAATGAGGCGAGTGGGGAACGCGGATCGACCCGAAGTCGAGGCCGTGGTAGGGGAAGAGGTCGAGGTCGCAACAATGCACAACATAGTGCAACTGATAATAATGCACCTCAAGATCAACTATCGAGCTCACGTGCACAGAACAAACAAGTCTGTCACAAGTGTGGATGCGACGACCATTGGTCTCGCTCGTGTCGTATACCAAAATATTTGGTGGAGGCGTATCAACGTATGCTAAAAGACAAAAATAGGAAGGCTCATCACGGTGAAACACACCACACTGACCTGCCCAAAGCAGGCTTTGTCATAGACAAAGGATGACCTCTTGGGTGAACATATGACTATTGACTACAAAATTTAATACGTTTTTGAGAAAGTAGGACCTAAGTGATCCCTTGTGCGGCTGATCAATCAGCGTCTGTAATCTTGGCTCTCCTTAGCATTCCTCATATCTAAACGTATCCAAACATACACTTAAGTGCTTATGGAGATTAATATTTTGTGCTTAGTAGATAGTGCTACTACACATATTATCTTAAAAGATAGATAATTTTTCCAAACATTAACCGAAAAGAAAGGAAGTGTCACTACTATTTCCGATGACGACATACAAATCGTTGGCTCCGGAAGAGCCTCGATCATTCTACCTATGGGTACCGAGCTGATAATCGAAAATGCTTTATTGTATCCACAATCAAAGCGTACCCTCCTCAGTTTCAAAGACATTCGACTGAATGGCTATCACATTGAAACAAATACTGAGGACAATAGTGAATATCTCTTGATGACTCACTATTTAAATTGTCGTAAACACATCGTCGAAAAACTTCCATCTTTCTCGTCTGGCTTGTATTACACATACATCAGACCCTCAAATCTCCATATAGCTCTTAATCTAAAATTTAATGATCCAAATTCTTTCAAACTATGGCATAAGCGGTTAAAACATCCAGAACAATCCATGATGCGTCGGATTCTATGTAATTCATCTGGCCATAACATAACACACAACAGAATCCCTTCTGTTAATGAATACATATGTGATGCTTGCACAATGGGTAAACTCATAATTCGTCCTTCTAGTAGTAAAGTAAGAACTAAATCTCCTAAATTCCTTGAGCGGATTAAAGGAGATATTTGTGGACCAATACATCCAGCATCTGGACCATTTCAATATTTTATGGTCCTAATAGATGCATCCACTCGGTGGACTTATGTAACGATGCTATCCACTCGCAATACTGCTTTTGCAAAGCTTATTGCACAGATCATCCTGTTGAGATCTCAATTCCCAGATCATCCTATTAAATCCATTCGTATGGATAATGCCGGTGAATTCACCTCTAAGGCATTCGATGATTTTTGCATGGCACTGGGAATCAAAGTGGAGCATTCGGTCCCTCATGTTCATACTCAAAATGGTCCAGCTGAATCATTAATTAGACGTCTTAAATTAATCGCTAGACCGCTACTATAAAAAACGAACTTACCTGTTTCATGTTGGGGGCATGCAATCTTACATGCATCATCACTAATCCAATTCCGACCAACTGCATATCATGAATATTCCCCTATTCAACTCGTGCGTGGAAATGAACCTAACATTTCCCATCTGCGTACATTCGATTGTGCAGTGTATGTTCCAATACCACCACATAAGCGAACATCTATGGGCCCACAAAGGAAACTCGGTATTTACATTAATTTTGTATCTCTCACAATACTTAAATACCTCGAGCCTTTAACTGGGGATCAGTTTACAGCCCGTTTCGCTGACTGCACATTCGACGAAGATCTATTTCCGGCCTTAGGGGGAGAGAAAAATACCACAATTAATAAATGCCATGAAATTACGTGGAACACAAAAGATCTTCAATACTTAGGCCCACGCACTAATCAAACTTGAACCAGAAGTTCAAAAGAAAATAAACTTGCAATAATCAGCAAGTAATCTGCCAGATGCATTATCAAATGCATTACTGATTATAAATGAAGTGACTGTGAATAGTTAAGGATGCCCCTATACGCCAGAAGCGTAATGAACCTCCTTACACAAAACCATGGTATATTAATGCTAATAATATATTCAGTTACTCATGAAATCTCCTGAAGAGATTCGTCCTGAAGACGAGAAATCCTAGTAAAAAGCACGTGCACATAGCAATCAAAATACTAGGATTGCGGAACACCCAGATCAATGGGAAATGATCAAGATCTGGTTTACATGAATCTTAAATAAACACAGGAGACAAACATATCACTGTTGTCGACAACATATTCGTACCCATAGTTGCTCTTTCTAAAATCTGGTACCAGTATCTAAATTTGATTAGATGCAATAGAAAGAAGCAAATATGGAAGAGCTAGACTTGCAAAATAAACTGTTTTGTTCTATCGTACATACCCCCTAAATATTTTATCCCTGAAGGATATAAATGGGTATTAATACGAAACAAAATGAAGTTGAGAGATACAAAGCGAGATTAACAGCTTAAGGGTTTTTCGTAGTGACCCATTATTGAGTTTGATGTGATCAAACAAATTCTCCTGTTGTGAATATTATAAAGTTCCGCCATATATCATTGGCAGTTAAACGCAGTTAATGAACATAATTACCGCATACTTATACGGATCATTAGATTCTGACATCTATATGAAAATCCCTGATGGATTAACTATTCCCCAAATGAGGAATAACGAACATCGTAGTATGTTCAGCATTAAGTTGCAACGCTCGTTATATGGCTTAAAATAGTCAAGTCGTATGTGGTATAATCGACTAAGCGAATTCCTCCTGAAGAAGGAATATGTAAATAACGAGGCTTTTCCTTGTGTCTTTACTAAGAAATCCCTTAATGGTTTTTGCATCATCTCGGTGTATGTGGATGATCTAAACATTATTGGAACAAGGAAAGAGATTGAAGAAGCAAGTTCAATCTTAAAAACTGAATTTGAAATGAAAACTTTGGGTAAAACCAAGTTCTGCCTCGGTCTGCAGATCGAGCATTTCCCTGAAGGAATACTGATACACCAATCAGCTTACCTAATGAAAGTGTTGGAGAGATTCCACATGGATAAATCTCATCCTTCAAGCACTCCAATGGCTGTCCGTTCCCTTGATTTGGAAAAGGACCCATTCAGACCTAAGGAAGATACCGAAGAGCTATTGGAACCTGAAGTTCCATATCTAAGTGCAATTGGTGCACTGCTCTATCTTGCAAACTGCACTAGGCCCGATATTGCCTTTGCAGTCAATCTACTTGCAAGGTTCAGTGCCTCCCCTACGAGGAGACATTGGAATGGTGTGAAACATATCCTACGATATCTTCAAGGTTCTCAAGATCTTGGTCTTTTCTATCAAAGAAACCAAGACAAAACACTTATAGGTTATGCTGATGCTGGTTATCTATCTGATCCCCATAATGCGAAATCGCAAACGGGTTATGTTTTCCTCTGTGGTGGAACAGCCATTTCATGGAGATCTGTCAAACAAACTTTGGTGACCACATCGTCAAACCACTCAGAGATCATAGCTCTGTACGAAACTGCACGAGAATGTGTGTGGTTAAAGTCCCTTATAAAACACATTCACGATTCGTGTGGTATCCCTTCTGTTGACTTAAGCCCTTCAATTATCTACGAAGATAATGCTGCATGTATTGCACAAATGAGCAACGGCTATGTCAAAGGGAACTTGACGAAACATATATCCCCAAAATTCTTTTATCCTCACGAACTCCAGAAGAGTGGTGAGATCACGATAAAACAAGTACGCTCAACTGACAATCTAGCTGATTTGTTCACTAAATCCCTTCCCACTTCGACTTTTGAAAAGTACGTACATGGAATCGGGATGCGTCGACTTGGAAGGTTGTTATCTTCAGGGGGAGTAACAAATGTTAAACAATCCTGATGATTGTATCCTCGAGGCCATTTGTAACACTCCACTAAGTAACACTTGCATTCTTCCTTGTCATATTATATCCAAGGGGGAGTGTTATAATATATGTAAATATATTATTATATTTTATGGATATAATATTAGATATATCCAGTGGGCTTTAGGCCCACAAGACTTAGGGTTAGGTATCCTTTATATATTGTATCTTCCCTTTGTATTCTCTACATTCTACACATTCATTGTAACGGCAGTTCTTAATAGTATAATCTCCTGGCTTGGTCGCCCCCAGACGTAGTCACTTTGTGACGAACTGGGTCATCAATATTGTCCATTTACTTTTATGCTTTACGCTTTCCTCTCAATATTACAACATATATATAGGGGAGGGGGTGGTGGGTGGGAATCACATTTATTGATGTGGGCTTTAGGCCCTTTATAAGTGGTCTACTACAGTAGGAATAAATTATGTCAACCCCAAGACGGCTAGACGTAGGGCTGGCAGAAATATAAAATATATCAGTATATTGTATTTATTATATAGAAAAATATAAAATTTATAAAAAAAAATTAGTACGATATGATACCATTTCAAAAATCTTGATACGATAATGATATATAAATATAAAAATTCCGCTATATCACGATATACTAAAATATTTCGGTGTACCGAAATTTTTATATTAATATGTTTTTTTTTTCAATAAACATATAAACATACCAAAAATTTCGGTATATAAAAAATACCAAACTTTTGGTACATTAAAAATATTAAATTTTTTGAAATACCGTTGTCATATCAAAATTTTCGATACGATACGGTATGATTTTTTTGTTATTGAAATTTTGGTTATACCGAAATTTTCAATATTATAATGGTATGAAGTTTTTCGATATCGAAGTTTTTAGTACGGTAACAATATGATGAAAAAATTTATGATATACCATACCATCCACCCATGATTGGGCAGTAGTAAAAGTAAAATATTGAAATAAAATGGTCGAGTAGATTTAATATAAAAATAATTTATAATAAATTAATTATAAATAAATTTAAAATATTATATTCGATTAAAAATATAAAAATCTTATTAGAAATATTAAAAGTTGGAGTCAATTAAATTTATAATAATTATAATATAATATGATTGACCCAAATTTTTTATACGTATGATGACATTTTGATACTCCTGATCAAATATTTAATACTTTAAAATTATTTCATTATAAGCTTAACATAAATTAATTTTATATATTAATTTGCTCAAATGGTGTGCTAGCGATCGATTATCTTGGTAAAGTCTTGTATGAAAATTACTCATGATAAGTCTATAATAAAATTATTTTAAAATATAAAAAAATAATTAAAGAGTATCAAAACTCATATCAGTTATCAGGAGTATAAAAAAATCGAGATCAATGGTATTGAATTTTAATTATATTTGAATTTTTGGACCCAAATTTTTATACTCCTAATAGATTATTTAATACTCTTAATCAAATATTTAATATTTTAAAACAATTTTATGGTACATTTATCATGAAAAAATTCCATACAAATCTTACAAATTTAATAAGATAGGAATTATAGTCTGCTCTAACTTAATTTTATTATTTGTGATGAATATCACTCTTTTGATATTAAATCTATGACAAAAACTTATATAAATTTTTTTAAAAATAAACTTAAAAAAGATTAGAAAGACTAAAATGACCCTCCGCGCATTAGCATTACCGCATTAGCATACAAGCATTACCAGTTTACCACATTACTCTCGCATGCGGCATTACTCTTGCATGCCTCGCAGTACTTTTTTTAGTTTAGTTTATATGTTTAATTTTTTATTTAAGCTATAAATTTTGTTTTTCATTTTTTATTATATAGGTAAATATATGTTATTATAGGACAAAATATGCATTAATATTCAAATTAAATATTATTATATTTTATTTATTTATTTTTATAAAATTATACTTTATCCTTACATTAATATACATTTGTACATGTAGTAATACATATTGCTTATATAGTAACACAAAATAAGGAGTAAATGTGTGTTACAATTAGAACAAATGTATGTTACTATCATATAAAATGTTATTCTTTATATATATATATATATATATATATATATATATATATATATATATTTATTTGTATAGAAAAAATATATCTAATATATAGAGTAAAATGTGTGTTACTATAAGAATAAATATTAGTTTACAAAAATATATTATTTATTTTTATAAAAATAATTATTTTTTTATATAATAACACGTATAAAAATAGTAAAAAGTGTTTTACTACATGATTCAATATACCTAGAGTTTAAAGGGATTATGAATAAATAACAAACACATATTTATTCTTATAAAAACTCATTTTATACTTAAAGTAACACACATTTGCCTATATAGTAACATATATTGGAGAACAAATGTATGTTACAACTAGGGCAAATGTATGTTACTATAATATAAATGTTATTCTTTTTACATATATTCATTTATTTTTATAGAAAAAATATTTTAATATAATATAAAGAGTAAAATGTGTATTACTATAAGAATAAATATTAATTTTTCACAAATATATTTATTTATTTTTATAAAACTATATTTTATAATATAGTGACATGAATTTGCCCATATAGTAACACAAAATGAGGAGCAAATTGTGTGTTACAATTAGAGCATATGTATGTTACTATCATATAAAATATTATTCTTTTTACATATATTCAATTATTTCTATAGAATAAATATTTTTATATAATATAAAGAGTAAATGTGGGTTACTATAAGAATAATATTAGTTTTTCACAAATATATTATTTATTTTATAGAAATAATTATTTTTTTATTTAATAACACATATAAAATAGTAAAAATTGTATTATTACATGATTATATATACCTAAATTTTAAGGGGATGCTGAATAAATAAGAAACACATATTTATTATTATAAAAACCCATGTTGCCCTTAAAGTAACACACATTTGTCCATATATTAACACAAATTGGGGAGCAAATTTGTGTTACAATTAGAGCAAATGTGTGTTACTGTAAAATTAAATGTGTGTTACTATAATTATAAATATTTATTTGTCCTTAGAAAAATATATATTGTACTTATATAATATATATAAAGTATTAAAAGATGTATTAGTGTATTAACAACATATTATAAACATAAATTAATAAAAAGAATAAAAAAAGAAATTAAGTAACATATATTTTATTTATGCAAAACTACATATTCTCTTTATAGTTACTTTAAAAGTACAAAAAACTATTTTTTTAAGGATTTGTAACACATATTTTACCTTTTAGTAACACATTTTTATATGTATAGTAACATAGTCTGAAAGCAAATTTTTAAATTTATAACATAATATTACTTGAATTTTATTAAATTAATATTCTACCTTCAAATAAATAAAAAAATAAAATAAATTTTAAACAGAAAAAAAAAAAAGAAAAAAAGAAAGAAAGAGGATAGCATTATGTTGGCAAGAATTAGGAATGTGTTGTGGGCCAACTGGACGAGAGTTATTAGCGAGAATTAGGAATGTGTTATGGGCCAGCGCTCAGCGAGAGTTATTAGCATAAGGGCAGTGTCGTCCTTTTTTTATTTTTAGTAAAATTTCTACGTTAGAAATTTCTACGCAAGTGTTGCTCTAAATCTATAGATGTATTTATTTTTTTCTCAAACCATGAATCAAATTTATGATAATGTGTTCTAATTATTTGATTTATCACACTTAGTCAATTTGTATTCAAATTTTCATTCTATTTAAGCATTGGAATACTATTTATCTATTTTAAAACTCTAAAAACAACTTCTAAAATAGTTTTTTTTTTTAAAGCTCTCACTTACAATTTTTGAAAACAAAATCTATTTTATAAGTTGTTTTGTAGAATTTCAAAATAGACACTATATTAGGGGCGTTGCACTTTTTTAAGGTGAATAATAATAATTAAAGTTATAGTGTCTTTAAAATGGACATTTACATATTGATTAAAAAAAGCGACATATTTACAAATTGATTCACAATATTTGCACAAAAGTATATTTTTTTCCTGCACAGATGCACATTTTTTCTGCATAGAACCAATTTGTAATTAATGTCAATTTTGTGAACCATTTTGTAAATTTCTCTTTAAAAAAAAAAAGATTCTACTATGATTTTAATTCCCCAAAAACTAAAAAATCTATCATATTTCAACTACTTAAAAGTATGACTTTCATTCCACACCTTTTCATTCCTATATTCTTTCAATTCCTTACAATTATATCAAACATTCATGTATATAATTATATTAATATGTGTATATATTTTTGTACACTACAAAAAAAACTGGTTTTAGCGACCGAATTTGCGACCGCTTTTTGGTCGCTAATAATGTTTAACGACCGAATTAGCTACCGCTTTAATCGGTCGCTAAAACAGTGATCGCTAAATTTTTTGAGATTTAGCGACCGCCAAAAGCGGTCGCAAATTTTAATTTAACGACCGCCATAAACGGTCGCAACTTTTAATTTTGCGACCTCAAAAAATGGTTGCAATTTTTAAATTTAGAGACCGCCATTGGCAGTCGCTAAATTTTTACGTAAAAAAAAAATTGGCCAAGCTGGTTCGAACCCAGGCCCTTCCTAAGGCTCGGCGGGGCTCGAACCACTTGGCTATTGACCCAGTAGTTTAATTATGGTGGCACATTATGTATATGAGCCTTTATAGGCTCTGAATAAATGAACCATTAAATGCGCCCGGAGGGAGTCGAACACGCGACCTCTGGGCAACTCAGAGGTGGCGTGTTCCACTCGGACACTTCTCGTTATTGTTCATTTTTATGCAACTAATTGTATATAACTCCAAATTGAGTCATATTTTTTTAAAAATTCATCAAATTAATTCCTTTTTATTTCTAATTTATTTATATATATGTTTGTTTCAACAACTTATTTTTTATAAATTTAATATTTTACACTACTAAAAAATTTTATTTGTAAGTTTTTTTATGCATTTAATTGTATATAACTCCAAATTGAGTCCCGTTTTTTTTAAATTCACCAAATTAATTCCTTTTTTATTCTAATTTGTTTACATATATATATATCAACAACTTTTTTAATTTTATAAATTTAATATTTTACACCACTAAAATATTTTTATTTGTTAGTATTTTATGCATTTAAATGTATATAACTTCAAATTGAGTCCCATTTTTTTTAAATTCATCAAATTAATTCCTTTTTTATTCTCTTTTTTAATTTTATAAATTTAATATTTTACACCACTAAAATATTTTTATTTGTTAGTATTTTATGCATTTAATTGTATATAACTTCAAATTGAGCCACATTTTTTTTTTAAATTCATCAAATTAATTGTTTTTTTGTTCTAATTTATTTATATATATATATTAACAAATTTTTTTAAATTTTATAAATTTAATATTTTACACCTCTAAAATATTTTTATATGTTAGTAAAATTAGAACATAATAAAATATTCAATAAGAAAAAAAATGGGTAAAATAGACGGTCGCTAATCTATATTTTAAATAATATTAATTGGGGTAAAAATTTAGCGACCGCCTAATTTACTTTAAATTTAGAGACCGCCTAAAGCGGTCGCTAAACTATATTTAAAAAATTATTAATTTAATTAAAAAAATTTGCGACCGCCTAAAGCGGTCGCTAAACTATATTTTAAAAAATTGTTAATTTAATAATAAAATTTGCGACTGCCTAAAGCGGTCGCTAATTAGATAAAAGCAGTCGCTAAATTACTTTAAATTTAGAGAACGCCTAAAGCGGTCGCAAATTACTTAAAAGCGGTCGCTAATATTATAATTAGCGACCGACTCATAGGCGGTCGCTAATTTTCGGTCGCTAAAACGCGCGTTTTTTGTAGTGTGTATTGTACCCCTTCATAATATAAAGTTTGGATCCGCAACAGGTGTTAATGGTATAGTCTATTCATTTGGTGACTATTTTTACACTTTTCATATCTTTCATCTCAATTCTTTCTTCACACATTTTGAAATTGAAATAAAACTTAATATAATATTCATATTATACCTATAATCATTCTAGCATGCACTTAAATTTAAAAAATAATAATATCATAAATATCCCAAGAATCGAACTCATTGTACTTGAAAAAAAACTTGCAATCAAAATCGAACTTAAAACCAAGTGCATGTCATACATATATTTGTCTAATTCTTATGTTGTAAAATAAAAATTATAACTTATTTTAATTGGACGCAATATACACATATATATGGATGTAATAGTAGTCAAATTATATGATCACAAATTTTTTGGACAGTGCAGAAGTATATGCTGCTGCCACCTCGTCTGTCCATCCCTCGACTTCAGTTTGGGCCATACTCTTTGGTCATGGCCCCTCTTTTCTCAAAGTTGACTTTTCTTGTCATTCAAGCTTTTCGTTTATTAAAATTCATCACCTTCGTGTGTATATATATATATATATATATATATTGTACGTATTCTCTCTATTTGGAATTTATCACGCATACTTTAAAAAGAAATTATACTCCCTCAATCTCAATCCACTCCCCATCTTCTCATTTTCTTCTATCTTATATAAAGTTTCTTATTTTATTTTTAGTAAACTACTCCTTATATCTCTTTCTACTTTTATCTCCAATTCTCTACATTTTACACGTTTAATAATGTAATCTTTAATTTGTGTGCTTAAAAACTATGAAATTTTTAATTGAAGCGAAATCACTGAGGAAGTATTTAAATAAAGTGAAAGATATATATAGTATTATCAAGTAAAAATATTAAACGGACTAACCATAACTCTATAGATTATTAGATTTGGATTAAATGAGTTAGGACTTGGGACATTTTGTCAACTTGCTCTCAAGGATCCTCTAATAGTTGAGACATAACTCTTACCTTAGTGGACCTCTAGCTAAACAGATCACAAATGAACTACGTCACAAAAAAATAAATATTAACACAAATTCTAAAATAGTGACTATAAAATGTTAATGTTCAAACTAGAATCAAAGTATTACTTATAAATTTATTAAAATCTCATCAAAACAGTTCAACATAATTATACAAGTTCAAATATCAATAATTGAATACTTAAAAGTTCAAAACATATATACTTGAAAGTTCAAACACCAACACTTAAAATTAGTATGAGCCCCAAATGAAAATTGGGATCTCTGACTCTTCCTGAATAATATTGCTTCAATTAATAATAATATAATAAGAACTAATAAGTATATTATATATTTAATATGAATATAAAAAATTTAAAAAGTTATACGGATTGACAAACGAATCCAATTAACCGGCAGACTAGCTCATTTAACATGTGGGCTAATAGTGTCGGACCAAAATAATAGTATTTAAACAAATCTATAAAAGCAATGATCATAACCCTGTATATTCAAAGGTTAAATGAGCCGACGTGGTTAATCTTCACTATTGCTAAAAGAGATATCTTCATGGTACAACCTAGTTAATATTGTACAATATTATGTATGTACTAGTGAAAAGATGCAATCCAGACATACTTTTACATAGTATAAGCTATTTGTATGAAACAATTACTTCAACTAATACTATTCAAAGAAAATAACTAATATCATTTAAAAGATATTTAAATATATTGAATGTGACCTTTAAATATATTATCAATATATATATATATATATATATATATATATATATATATATATATATCATGTCACAGAGAGACCTGGTGGCCTATCTTCCACACACACTCTAACAACATAACACTACATTGATCTTATATATACTAGATGTCTGTTGCATGTGTTGCACGTTATCGATAAGTTTGTTGGAGTAGTTGACATGTTATTTTTTTAATTGTATAATAATTTGCATGCATGATTCTTTTCAAATAATTATAATATCTAAATGTAAACTGCAATAACCAGATTTCAATCTTACATTTGGCATGCATGGTGGGTATGGACATCAGTTCATTGACAAGGCTCCAGAGGCGGTTCGAATTTGGTAGCTGAAAAAATAGAGAGATATGTTTGACACATAATTCAAGAGCTCAATAATGAAATAAAGTGGTACATTAATAATTTATAAAGAGGGAGAGGATCGAAAATTTGAGTGAATTAAATTATAACAAATAAAATGTGGTAACTATAAAATAGTCCAATAACAATTTTCAATCCATAACCACTTTTAATATAGTATACATTAATAATTTATGGGAGGTGGAGAGTCTCACTACAAAAAAGACGGAATTTAGCGACCGCTTTTTACCGACCGACTGAAATCGGTCGCTAAATAATTAATTAGCGACCGATTTTTGATCGATTAGCGACCGATTTTGACTACTGGTCAAACCCTAAATTTTCCAACGAAAATACCGACCGAAAAAGCGGTCGCTAACATAAAAATAAGTTACCGACCGCCAAATCGGTCGGTAATATTGTCAGTCAATATTAGTCAACAATATTACCGACCGATTAGGCGGTCGGTAATTTATTTTTATGTTAGCGACCGCTTTTTCGGTCGCTAAAATTAAAAACCGAAGCGGGTAGGTGGGCAATTATTGCCCGATTCGGTTTTTACATTTAGCGACCGAATTTTCGGTCTGTAAATTAAAAAAAGCGGTCGCTAAACTTCGAATATAGAACAGCCACTGCCCTCTTCTTCCTTTTCATTCATGAAAATTTACCCCCAAAACCTTAAAAAATCTCAGAAATGTGAAGAATTATATTATTTCAACGTGTTGGTTGTAATCGTTTGGGTCCATTGTCACATTGTGCTCGTTGCTTCAATTTGACCGTACATTTTTACATTTTTACCGTTTAAGTTTAATATTATTTGCATGTTGTACATTAATTATTTATGAATATATCTATTTTTATTGGAGATTAATCCTAATTTAATTTGTTAGAATTTTGTAGTGTAATTGATGTTTGATTATATATATTGGATTTTTTGTTTTAAAAAATCGGATATACTTGTTTATAGTCGAAACTCTGGCAATTTTTTTTATAATTCTAATGTGGTATATTCTTAATTTAAATCAGATGGAACTCCCTGATCGTCGTTGGATGTATGAAATCCCTCGTCTGATACAAGGATCGATCAACCCTGAATTTTACAAGAAAATTCATGAGTTTACTGCGTTTGCCTCTGGTAATCCACACTGCATGGATATGAATGGCCAGATTAGATGTCCTTGTTCAAAAAAAAAGTGCGGTAACAAGAGATTTTTGAGCATTGATGAGGTTCTAACTCATCTCGTGATGTCTGGTTTTACTCTATACTATTACAATTGGACTGTACATGGCGAAACTCGGTGGAATCATAATCTTGAAACAGTGGTTGCCTTCTATGATCAGTTTCGTAGCAGTGGAGGTGAGAGATTTGAGATTGGTGGTTCGAGCCGTGATTCGCCTATTCCATGCTCTGAGACACCGGTGGATGAATTCCAAAGCTATCATACGATGATTGATGAGTCTGGTTTGGGTGGTCACCACATGGAAGAGGAACCAAATCCTCGTTCGCAGAGATTTTTTTAAATGCTTAAATCTGTCGATCAGAAGTTGTTTCCTGGTTGTGATACTGAGACACAATTATCATTCAATGCTCAGATGTTGTCCATCAAAACTGAAGGCAAAGTCAGTCAGAAAGTGTACAATAAATTTGCAAAGTTGTTCAAATGGGCCCTACCTAAAGAGAACACAGCACCAGAAAATTTCTATCAAAGTAAGAGGCTCTTGAAGGATATGGGTTTACCATTTGAGAAGATTGATTGTTGTACCAATGGTTGCATGCTATTTTGGGGCGACGACGAGAGCATCGATCGGTGCAGGATGTGCAACTACCCTAGGTTCAAACTCTCAGATCGTAGGAAGAAGACATCTTTCAAGTCTATGTATTATCTTCCCATCACTCCTCGTCTAGAGAGGTTGTATCAGTCGAGTGCCACTGCAAAAGACATGAGATGGCATGCTGAGGAGTGTTCTGATGAGAATTCTGGAGAGATGCGTCATCCTGCTGACTCTAATGCGTGGAGACATCTTGATAGAGAGTTTTCAGATTTTGCGAGTGAGAAGAAAAATGTGAGGCTTGGCCTGTGCACAGACGGATTTGCTCCATTCGGTATGCATGGGAAGAAGTATTCGTTGTGGTCTGTATTACTGACTCCGTACAATCTACCTCCTTGGTTGTGCATGAAGCCTCAACATATATTTCTCACTGTCTTGGTGCCTGGTCCTCAGAATCCTAAGCAAAACCTAGATGCCTACCTTCAGCCACTGATTAAAGAGTTGTTATATTTGTGGCATACGGGAGTAGAGACATATGACGTGTACAAGAAGGAGAACTTCACATTACAGACTGCTGTTTTATGGACCATCAGCGACTTTCCAGCATATTCTATGTTGTCTGGGTGGTCGACTCAAGGAAAACAAGCTTGCCCGTACTGCATGGATGGATCTAATGCATTTTGGCTTCCACTGAGTAAAAAGGTATCATGGTTCGATAACCATCGGAAGTTTCTATGTAATGATCATAAATGGCGGAAGGACAAAGTGCACTTTCTAAAGGGGAATGATGTAAAGCGTACAAGACCACAAGTTCGAACAGGTATATAAATATTGTTTATATTTTAATCACTACTTATGAAAAGAGTTTTATCAATTTAGTTTAACCATACACACTTTATTTAAGGTGATTCGTTGTTCAGAGAGGTTACAGTAACTGGCTTGTGGAAAATGACTGAGGAGGGTTGGATGAAACACAATAAAGGTATCCGTGGAGGTTGGAAGAAGAGAAGCATCTTTTGGGACTTGCCTTATTGGAGTAAATTATTGATTAGACAGAACTTGGATGTGATGCATATAGAGAAGAATGTGTTTGATAACTTGTTCCACACGATCCTTAATACAGACGGCAAGACCAAAGACACTGCAAAATCCAGAGAAGAGTTAAGTGAGTTCTGTTCTCGTCCTAGTCTCTCCAGTAGTCGACGAGCAGGTGAGTGACCACAAGCAAAGTACCAAATTTCCATAGAAAATAAGAAAAAAATATTTCAATGGGTGAAGGATTTGCGCTTTCCGGACAATTACGTGTCGAACATGGGTCGGTCGTTTGAGCCAGCAACAGGGAAGGTCACTATGATGAAGAGTCATGACTGTCATGTTTTTATGCAGCGGTTGCTACCGATTGCCTTTAAGTACGCACTTCCAAAGGATATATGGAGTGTGATCACGGAATTAAGTCTATTTTTCAGAGACTTAACTTCCTCAATGATTACACTGGACGACATGCAGTGTTTGGATAGAGACATCCCTGTTTTACTGTGCAAGTTAGAACAGTTTTTTCCACCCATTTTCTTTGACTCGATGGAGCACTTACCTGTTCATTTACCGTATGAAGCTTTACACGGTGGTCCAGTGCAGTATAGGTGGATGTACCCTTTCGAGAGGTAAGTATTATTATTCTAAAGTTTTTTGTTAATTATTATTTATATATTGATGAATTGAATGTTTTTGTATTTAGGTATCTGCACAACTTGAAACGTAATATTGGAAATACAGCACACATTGAAGCATCCATTGTTAATGCATATCTCACTGAAGAGGTTGGAACATTTTGTTCTTATTATTTCGGGGATCAAGTTCAAACCAGGATCAGAAATGAGCCTCGCAACTACGATGGCCGGGGAGAATAACATCCTCTTCGTGAGTTCGATGGTATGTTGTCTGTATTCTTACATGCTGGTCGACCACTGGGTAAAGGGACCAAACGGTATTTTAAAAATAACTGGGAAGAAGAGACGATACAGTCGTACGTCTTGATGAATACGCCCGAGGTTCAACCATACATAGAGTGAGTAATTTATTACTTTTACAAATATATTGTAAATATGTTATTGGTTTTATACCTAATTATTTGTTATATGTAGGATGTCCTGTGAGCAAACTCGTCAACAAGAACCAGGCATCACAGAAGCAGAGGTTTATGAAGCAGTTCGCCAGAAATTCATATATTGGTTCCAAAAAATGGTACGTAACACTATTCCATATTACAAAATGTGTATTTCAATAACGTTCTAAATTTTTAATATGTATAGGGACAAAATAATCAGCTTCACAATCCACATCTTGAAGCTTTGAGCAAAAGACCACTTCGACAAGTGACATGTTATAACGGGTACTATTCAAATGGTTATAAATTTCACACAGTTGCGTATGCTTCAGTAAAAGCCACTTAAAACAGTGGTGTTTGTGTTACCAGTGGAAATTACAATGTAGCACCGATCGAGTACTATGGTGTGTTGCAAGAAGTCGTTGAAGTGGAATATCCAGGGTGGCCTTCGAGAAAAATTGTTATGTTCTTTTGTGAATGGTATGATCTAGGACGATGGGGGAAAAGAGCCGATGCAAACTACAAGATTGTTGATATTTTGATCAACAAAAAATACCCAGCAGCATACGACCCATTCATCTTTGCATCACAAGCATCTCAGGTATATTACTGCAAGTATCCGGGTTCAGGCAAACCGAACTTAAGAAAAGGCAGGCAAGGTCGTTGGTGGAAATTCCTACTTCATCCAACACTGCAGAATTTGAAAATCCATTCCAAACTGAAGTGCAACAGGCTCAAACAGTAGTTCTTGACGAAGGTATCAATCTTTCTGTGGATTTAGTGGCTGAAAATCCCAATACGGTAATTGTTGACAACGAAGTCGATGGAGAAGAAGGGGTACCAAATGAAGAAGATGATGAAGAAGATGATGAGGATGAAGATGAAGATGAAGAAGAAAATGATGAAGATGAAGAAAATGATGACGATGATGAGGCAGATGAAAATGATGAAGATGATTATTAATATTGATGATATAGTTAATTGATATTGTTGTTGATATAGTTAATTGACTATAGTTAATTGTGTTGATATAGGTATATATGATT
Organism: Prunella vulgaris; assembly: GCA_026898435.1. Classification (NCBI taxonomy): domain Eukaryota; kingdom Viridiplantae; phylum Streptophyta; class Magnoliopsida; order Lamiales; family Lamiaceae; genus Prunella; species Prunella vulgaris. The sequence continues at coordinate 134,964 of JAPKLY010000267.1, forward strand.
AATAGAATTAAATTTAGTCATATTTTTTAGTTACGATCGAGAATTTTTATGTGCCGATCCCTCCTAATTTTGAAGTGGGAGAGTCTTCTGCTGCCGGAGGTTCTTCATCCCGACAGCATCCTTTAGTAGATACTCGGCAACCAATAAAGCCGTCTGACGGAGTGTAAGTTTTTTATAATATTAATACATAATTTTTTTATAATATTAATACATAATTTTTTTATAATATTAATACCTAATTATTTATGCAGCTTGCGTCCGGGTAATAAATCTTCTAGCTTGGTCACGGATGCACTGAAAAGTGTTGTGTGGCCTTATGGAGTGGGATCGTGGTCTAAAGTTCCCGCATCCAAGCAGAAAGCGTTTTTTGAAGAGTTTAAGGTAATAATATTAATTTTATTTTATTTATTGAATTATGAATTTATATGTTTGTTATGAATTTTATTGCAGAAGCTCTGCGTGTGGGAACCGCGATACGATGATGCGGTGCGTGGTCTATTTTACGAAAAAGCCCAGAACCGCATGAAAGACTTAGTCCACATGATGAAAGACAAGTGGCTGAAGGAGGAGATCATTCAGAATATGGGGACGGACGAAGAGGGCCATAATATTTGGGAGGGACTCCTCGATTATTGGAATGATCCGAGGCATGTTGCGAGGGCCGAGACAGCAAGAAGAAATAGGATGAGCGACCCCACCGGGCAAGGCATAGCCATACATCGAGCAGGCTCCATACGATTTACGAGCATGCTCTCGCTTATGTAAGTATTTAATTAATTTTTTAATATACTCACATTAAAATTTATTAATTTTACTTTATTAAAAAGTTTAATTTTTTGTACAGGAGCATGCATAAGGAGTTAAGCCCAGCCTCATCCAGGAGATGCATTTTGCTCACCCGGTTGGGGAGAGTGGACAATCGACTTATGGCCACACCACCGAGCTTCACGTATGTATTTTATTATAATTAATTCTAATTAATTATTTTATGAATTATACTAATTAATATTATATTATAATTATGATTATTGTTTAATTTCAGAATCAGATGAGGCAGGCCCTCAATGAGGCTCAGACGGCGTTGGCACCCACCCCGGAGAATCCTACCCCCGCCCCTGTTGATGAGGACCAAATTTTTCTGAATTTGGTCAAACAAAAGAAGGGGAAGTATCTAAGATTGGACAGTCACAGTAAGGCTGTCCGCCTATCACAGAAGGGGAGCTCCTCCTATTCCCTCGACTCTCACCCCTCCTCCCACGTCGAAAGTCAACTCTCCGACGTGAGAAAGAAATTGGAGAAATATCAAACAATGGGGAAGATGATGAAAGATAGGATGAAGCAAACGGAGGACCTGACGAGAATGATGAAGAATTGGCTTGAGTCTGCCTCCGAAAAGATGGGTTGGAACGTCCCCAAATTTCCTAATCTTCCACCACCTCTACCTGAGGATGATGACGATGACGATGACGATGAGGAGGTTGTCGATCTTGGTGGTGACAACGACGGCTTTAATTCGTCACATTAATTTTTTTTTTGTTGAATAATTAATTTTATTTTATTTATGTTGGATGTTTTTATGGGATATTGAATGTTTAAATTATGTTGAATGTTTAAATTTTAGTAGTGTAAAATAATTAGTTTCAAATGGTTTCAAATGGTTAAATAAAAATCCAAAGAAAGTGAAAATTTTGAACGAATTGTATTTGTATTTTTAAATTGAATAAATTAATAAATTTTCGTAATGTTAAATAATAAATTTACAACATTATAATATTTATTGAAATATATATATACATAAACAAAATAGAACTAACAAGCAATTAATTAGAAGCATTTAAAAAAATGTGACTAAAAAATATGGAGTTAAATACAATTAATTGCAAAAAATGAACAAATTTTCGTAGTTTTAAATAATAAATTTGTAACATTATAATATTTAATGAAATATATATACATAAATAAAATAGAAACAATACTCATTTAATTAGAAACATTTAAAAAAAATGTGACTCAATTTGGAGTTAAATACAATTAATTGCAAAAAAAAATGAACAAATTAATAAATTTTGGTAATATTAAATAATAAAATTTTAACATTATAATATTTAATGAAATATATATAAACATAAATAAAGTAGAAACAATACTCATTTAATTAGAAGCATTTTAAAAAAAATGTGACTCAATTTGGAGTTATATACAATTAATTGCACAAAAATGAACAATAACGATAAGTGCCCGAGTGGTCACGCCATCTCTGAGATGCCCAGAGGTCGCGTGTTCGACCCCTCATAGGCGCGAATTTGGGGGATTTAATCTGAGCCAAATATGGCTCAAATAAAGGTTGCGGTGCATATATTAATATGTTGGGGGCTTAACCAAGTGGTTCGAGCCTTGCTGAGCCACACTGGAGGCCTGGGTTCGAACCACCTTGGCCCCAATTTTTTTTTTCACGACAAAATTTAGCGACCGATTATTCGGTTGCTAAATAAAATATAACAAAATATTTAAAAAATAAAATTATTATTTAGCGACCGAATAATCAGTTGCTACTTATATATTTACCGACCGATATATAGGTCGCTAATTATATAAATAGCGACCGATAAATCGGTCACTAACATTAAAAAACGGGTCAAATCCAGGTTCTTTTAGCGACTAATTACCGACTGTTTTAGCGGTCGCTAAATGTTAGCGACCACAGTTTTACCGACCACCTTGATCGGTCGGTAAATGTGTTTAGCGACCGATTTTCGGTCGCTAAATCGGTTGCTAAAACCCGTTTTTTTTGTAGTGTCTAAAAATTTAGTGGATTAAATTGTAATAAATAAAAAATGACATAGATAAAAGAGTCAAAAAATATTTCTCAACCCCTAATCACTTAAATTTGTATATGTCTTTGTGAATAGTTAAAAATATCTAAATGTAAACTGGAATCACTATATTTTAATTATACATTTGGCATGCATGTGGGTAAAGGTAACAATTACGTTGGCATGACTTAAGAGGCAGTTCGAATTTGGTAGTTGAAAAAAATATAAAAATACAACTGCGGCACAATATTTAAGAGCTCAATGATGGAATGGCAGGGCATTTTAATCCTTTATGGAGAGGAATAGAGCCGAAAAATTGAGTGAATTAGATTGTATCAAATAAAAAGTGGTAAAGATAAAAAGGTCCAAAAATATTTCTCAACACCTAACCACTTTTGATATAGTATAGATATAGATATAGATATGGATAGACACATAAATAATTTTTAGAGAGGGAGATAGTCGAAAAGTTTAGTGAATTAAATTATAACAAATAAAAATGGCAAGGGTAAAAAAGCAAAATTCAAGAGCTTAATGGTAGAATAAAGGGGTACATTAATAATTTAAGGAGAGGGAAGAGTCGAAAAATTGGGTGATTAAATTGTATCAAACAAAAAGTGACGCATATAAAAGGATCCATAAATGTTTCTTAAACCCTAGCCATTTTTAATATAGTATAGATATATAGACATCGATATACATTAATAATTAATGGAGAGGGGAGAGCCAAAAAAATTAAGTTAATTAAATTACAGCAAACAAAAAGTGACAATGATAAAAAGGTAAAAAAATACTTCTCAACTCCTAGCCACTTTTAATATAATATATGTTGAGAGAGAGAGATATATTGATATAGATATACATATAGATATATACAGATATGTTAATAATTTATGCAGAGAGTTGAAAAATTGAGTGAATTAAATTATAAAAATATAAAATGTAGTAAGAGTAAAAAGATCTAAAAAATAATTTTCAATCTGTAGCCAATGTGTATATATATATATATTACACATTACTTTTTTTTTTTAGATAGGAAACTGATACAATACATGTAACCACCTATACCCTTTCCGTGTACAGTTCCCTGATCTTCTCCGGAATATTGACTCCTTGCCAATCAAGAGGCTGAGGACATTCCATAGCTAATCTAGCCATCTCATGTGCCACTAGATTCTTAGTTCTTGGGATGTAGTAAACGGCTCTCACTAAGCCCTCATCCACAAACTTTTGGATTTGCTCGAGTATGGCTTCGTAGCTGTTTTCACACTTCGACTTGTGCCGGATTGCTTGTACCACTTCCACAGAATTAGACAGCAAATCAAACGGCTCATTACTATTCCCTGCATTCAAGACTATTCCTTCCAATGCACCTTTCAATTCCGCTCCAAAGACATGGCTGGTATTTGTGATTTTTGAACCCCCTACCCGTGATAGCTCCCCCTTTCCATTTATTACTGCAAAACCGCAGGCCGCCGTATTTGTATCCAAATTTAGTGCTGCATCCACTATTAACGCCTTGTTCGATTGATCCCGTAGTGCGTAATGCACCGCGGCTATAGTTCTTTCTCCTTCTTAATGCATGCCAGCATTGAGTTTGCTGTTTGAAATTGTTCAGCCCACTCTACACTTATGCTGCACGTATTATTCCTTGTCGAAGTGGTGCCTGCAGCTTTATGTATTTCTTTGCACCGTTCCATCCATACTGCCCAAGCCATCATTGCTAATAATTCCTTGTCCTCCTTCTTCATTTGGTGCATAATGTCGCCTATAATATCCACTGTAGAGCTCCATCTCCTTGCCGCCTTAATCCGATTCCAAAAGCCCACAGATTTCCAATTTTGTTTAATTCTTGGACACGTAAAAATCGTATGGGCTATGTTTGCTTGGTGTTTGCCACATAAGAAACATATTGGAGAAATTGGTACGTGGTGCTTGAAGAGGTTGTATTCTGTAGCCACAGAGTCTGTTAGAATTTTCCACATGAAAATTCTTACTTTCGGTGGACAGTTCAATTTCCAGATTGATTCCCAAATTTCCTTATGGCCTAATTTTGAGCTGCAACCTGTTTCATTCTGCTGCCGTTCCATTTTCTCCAAAGCAAGCTCATATCCTGATTTCGCCGTGTAATGTCCCTTGCTGTTTTTTTTCCAATATCTGGTGTCCATATTTCCATTTTTTCTGATACTAGTGGCTATTATAGCATCTGCTTCAAAAGGCATGAAAGTCTGCTTGATTAGTCTTTCATCCCACTTACCATCCGGTGCAATATACCTGGCAACCGTGGAGCTGCTTGCCCTTCTTGAGATGATTCTCCCGTTAGGCAAGTTCTCAACCCATGAATCCTTGTATATTTGTATGTTTTGCCCATTTGCCACTCTCCACCTGAGGCTTGTTTCAATTAGATCCATACTCCAGCACAACGATCTCCATACGAAAGACGGATTATTCCCGACTCCCGCCTCTAGTATATCCCCATGCTTGTGATACCTGGACTTGAAGACCCTCGCTACTAGTAAATTTGGGTTTGCCATTAATCGCCAAACTTGCTTGGCCAATAATGCCTTGTTGAAGAGTACCATCCGCCTGAAGCCCATTCCCCCATCAGCTTTGTTCTTACACAAGAAATCCCAATTTTCCAATGCACCGAGCCTCCTATTTTACTCCCCCCCCACCAGAATTTTGAGATAATACTCTCTATGTCATGACATATTGAGTGGGGTATTCTGAAACAAGACATTGCATAAGTAGGCAAAGCATTTAATACAGATTTGATTAGTACATCCCTGCCCCCTATAGAAAAATCTCGGAATTGCCACGACTCGACTCTTGCTACCATTTTCTCACGTATGTAACCGAATTGGATTTTCTTTTTCCTCATTGAGAAAGTTGGCAGCCCCAAATATAATTCCTGCTCACCTCTTTTTTGTAACACCAAACTGCTTTGTCACTTCATGGATGATTTGACATTGTGTGTGAGGGCTGAAAGTGATTGTGGATTTGTCGAAATTAATCAACTGCCCCGACGCCTTCTCATATATTTCCAGGGCATTCTTCAGGCTTGCACACCCTGTCTTGGTAGTCTTGAAAAAGAATAGGCTATCATCTGCAAAAAAAGGTGTGAAATCGTAGGACTACCTCTTGCAATCTGAACTCCTTGTATTTCGTTGCCCCTAACTCTTTGTTGAATTGTTGATGATAGTCCCTGGGTACAGATAATAAAAAGGTATGGTGAAATGAGATCGCCCTGCCTTAAACCTCTAGATGGGGTCAGTTCACCCTCCACCATTCCGTTAATGTTGAACGAGTACGTTACCGTTTCCACACACTTCTTGAGTAGATGAACCCATTTTTTGTTGAACCCCATCTTTTCCATCAATTGCCACATGTATTTCCATTCCACCCTATCATAAGCTTTTGACATGTCTAGCTTCATCTCCGCATAGCCCGTACTACTCCTGTTATTTTTTAGCCAATGTAAGCACTCATATCCAATTAAGAAGTTATCTGTAATTAACCTGCCAGGTACAAAGGCACTTTGATGCTCATCAATAATTTTGTCCATAATAGTCCTGAGCCTGTTGGTAATTGTTCTTGCCACAATTCTGTAGCTCACATTGCAAAGGCTAATTGGCCTGTACTCGGTCACCTTAGACGACCTTTTCTTCTTTGGGATTAAGGTCACCAACGTTTTGTTCCAGTCACGTAAATCCCCACCATTATTGAGTATGTCCATCGCTGCATTAATGACATCCTTGCTGATCACTTCCCATGTCTTTTGATAAAACGAAGCTGGCATCCCATCTGGTCCCGGAGCTTTATTCGGATTAAGTTCAAAGACAGCTACTCTTACCTCTTCCACTGTGAATGGTTTACATAAATGCTCATTCATTTCGCCATCAATGATCGGTTGCACATACTTAACTACTTCTTCAATCGTCTCTGTGGATGGATGTTGTGATTCAAAGAGATTCTGATAGTAGTCAAGAATTACCTGTGTTATATCCTCATGTTTTCTAACCCACTCCCCCTACTTGTTTTCCATTCCTTGAATTGAGTTAATTTTCTTCCTCTCATTTGCCTTTTGGTGAAAGTAGGTTGTGTTCCTGTCTCCTTGTATCATCCAAGTCGCTCTCGATCTTTGATGCCAATGTAGTTCTTGTTGCTCTTCCATCTTGTTAATTTGGCTTTCAAATTTTTGGATTTCTTTCATGTTGTGCCCTGTAATGTGGTATGCATCCCATAGTTCCTCCAGCTTGTATCTTTCCTCTTGAATTTTTTTACTAATATGCCCCATAGTTTCAGCTGCCCATTCCTGCATAATGTTGCCACAATTTTTAATTTTGTTGGGTAAGTTAGGGGCAGATTCTGTTGATCCCCAGGTCTTCTCCCATATACTTTGGAAATCTCCTTGGAGGAGCCATTTGTTCTCAAAGTAGCATTTTTTCCTATTTTGCAAATTTGCCTTTGGTTGTGCACATGTTATTGTGAGTTTTATCGGCATGTGATCTGAGCCATAGAAAGGGAGATTATAAACTTGAAAGTTATGAAACCTGTCAAGCCATTCGCCATTAGCCAAAAATCTATCTAGCCTTTCTTGGATACATTCTTCTCTTTTTCTTCTATTCACCCATGTATATTTAGGACCCTTGTAACCTAAGTCCCTTAGCTTAAGCTCATTGACAGTGTTTCTGAATTCTTGTATGTGTGGATTTTTTTTTGTCTTACCTCCCTTCTTCTCCGAGGCAAATAAAGTTTCATTAAAATCTCCCGCAATTAGCCACGGCTGTTCCTCCCCCATGTTTACATCAGCCAATCTTCTTAACAATTCCCAGGATTGTTTACGAAGAGATGTATTTGGATTGCCATAGAACCCTGTTAGTCGGCACTTAGTATTTGCATAATTAAAAGTGATATCAATATGCCCAGCCGAATACGAAAGTAGAGTAGCATTCACATTAGCATCAGCATACAACAAAAGGCCACCGGATTTACCCCGGGGATTGACTCCTAAGCATTTTTTAAAGTTCAGACTACGACACCATGAAGCACCCATGTTAACCTGGATTTTAGACTCTACTACAAACAGGACAACAGGCTTATTATCAGCGACTAGACGTTGTAGGTTTCGGAATGCACGATGGTTGCCAAGGCCTCGTGCATTCCACGCCAAAATACTCATGGCAGCTGGCGGGGCTGAGCGGCGTCAGCCTCCGCTAATGTGATTTTCACCTCAGAATAGTTTTCCTCAACAGATTCATCACTTTTTGTTTTCTTGCGTCCCGGCTTTCCAGTATTGTTGCTGCTTTTGGTGCCTCCATCTCCTCCCCATCTTGCTTTCCGGCCTTTAACTTCAGTCTGCTTTGGACCCGGGATATGGCCCGTGTTCGCCATCCTGCCTCTCTTCTTACTTCCAGTGTTTGTGGTGTCCGCTGCCCATATGGTAAAGACTTGTGGTTGTGTCCCCTGCACCATCAATGGCGCCTGTATTGGCAAGGGAGGCATCAGGTTCATGTTCACATTCGCCCCAAACATAGCTGGCGTTCTTGGATACATTCCGCGCACTGGATTCCCCATCGTTGCTATCGTAACAATTGCCTTTCCTCTATCCTTTGCTTGAATAGTAGTGACCTCATTAGTATTGACACATCCTGCATCAGAAGTTGTTGGGGGTTAGGGGTATCCCGTATTTGGATCCCCTTTGATGGTTGTGTCTGTAAAGCCGTAAGGTCAGTAAATGTTTGCACTTTGGAAGCCCCTTGTTTAGAGCATCCCTCATGGCTCGGCGGCATGTTCTTTGATGTTGGTAGAGCCCTTACCGGATCAAAAGAGGAGTCATTTTTTCCTGCATAAGAAACGCCTCCTGTCCACTTCGTTCCAGCTCCCATGGCCAGTAGTGCGTCTTCTAGCTCCGTTCTGGTGAGGCATTTTTGACCATCAGCTCGTAGCCAAGACGGAAACTCTTTTGTCGGTATCAGTCCCAAATCCATTGCCTCAAACACCAACGGGCAGTCTTTATCCATGTGGTCCAACCTTCCACACACACAACAAAATGCAGACAGTTTTTCATACCTGAAGAACACTCTTTCTTTCTGTTTATCAACCACGATTGTTGTCCAGCGGTTCAGTGGCCTTGCAACATCTAAACATACTCTTACCCGGATGCAGTTTCCCCACCCAAATGAATCCATAGGACCTTCCACCTTCATAACCTCGCCCAGTGACTCTCCAATTTTCTGCCCCACCAGCTTTGTCATTGAATGGAATTGTAGCCTGTGAAGTTGCACCCAGAATGGTACAGTGTTCAGCATAAGGTCTGTAACTCGGTCAGACACGGAGAGCTGTGCAAGGACCATTAGGGATCCATTCAGATTCCAAGGCTGATTATAAAATCACCTTGGCCATCTCCTTCCTATTTTCAAAATCGAACATGAAAAGTCCGTCTCCAAGTGACGAGGTCTCTATGGAGTAGTCAAGCCTCCATACCTTCTTCATGGCCACGCCAAGCTCTTGAGCTCCAATTGATTTCCTCATCAGAAATTTGCCTACCACTGCAGGCCTATCTCTGATTAGATCCCCTTCTTCAATGGCAATTTCGGCAGTTTCGGCATCAGAGAGGGATAGTTTTCCACACAAATCGCTGAGATTTGCTTCCATCAGGTTCCAAAAGTGGGAGAGCTCGTATATTTCTGAAGGATTAAAATGTTCTGTAGGAATTGAGTATTCCTCAAAAAACCCTAAGTCCCAGGTAGATATAGCCATGAATCGACCAGGGGAAGCGTAAACGTCGCCTAATAAGATCGTACTAGCTGCCCTATGATTTTGATTTGGGCTGCCTGAAGAGGAAAAGTCTCACACCGTAGTTGTGGAAAGGTGCCGGCCCCGTTCCCCGAAGGATTTTGCAATCTCCGGTGATGATGAGTTTCACGCTTTCCAAGAGAGAGAAACTTACGTGATAATGGTTAAGGGATTTTTTGTTGAAAATGTGGGTGTGTGTAAACGAAGATGATATGTAGATACAGACTTAATATGCCTCGTTTGGTAGGAGAGATGTGAAAAGGTAATGGGAAAATGTGAGAAAAGAAAAATGGTGGGATCCTCAAGATAAGATGAGAAAAAGTATTTAATATATTGTTTGGTAAGATGTATTATAAATTCTATGAATTGTAATAATTAGTTTGATAGGTGATATAAAACATGTAAAATTCATTAATTCGATTAAATCACCTATTGAACCAGAATCATTGGGTTCCTAAAATATACCATTAACTCCGGCGAAAAGGAGGATTTCGCCATAGATTCCGGCGTTTGTTGGGGTGTGCTACGACGGAGGACTTCTTGATTTTCTCTCCTTCTCCTCTTTTGGCGATAGTCTGGTGAATTTCGCCATAGATTCCGGCGTCTGTTGGGGTGTGCTACGACGGAGGATTTCTTGATTTTCTCTTATTTTCCTCTTTCCGACGATGGATGAATTCTGGTGGATTTTTCCATAGATTTCGGCGCATATGTTGGGGGTGTGCTACGATGGAAAAAAGGCTTCTTGATTTTCTCTCCTTCTCCTTTTTCTGGCGATGAACGGTGGATTTCGCCATAGATTCCGGCGCGTCCTTCCACTCTTTCCAGCGATGGAGGTTTGGTGGATTTCCGGCGAGAGACACTTGACCTTATCTCGTTCTAGTTTTTCTGGCAGCAAAATTGACCCGGCGTGCTGTTGGTGGCCAATTTCTGGAGTTGTTAAAACACTGTTACGAACCGATAATATAATCTCAATAAAATGGCCCGATTTGGTTTCAGGAGTTGTGTGTTGAAATTGCACAAAACTGCAGGGGAGAAGGCCTGACCGTGAAAAGGGTCGGGCATCTAAGAAAACGTATATGGTGTTTGGTATCTATGAAAACATCAGAAATCTTTTTTTTCAGAACCTTTTCTCACCTACCAAACTATTCTCAATAGAAAGTCGAGACAAGAGTTAGATTTTCTTTTTGTAAGATGATACTTTTGTGTACTCCAATGGAATACAATATGAATATAAATCGAGACAAGAGTTAGACTCTCTCTTTGTAAGATGATATTTTCACGTACTTCGAGATGAAATAGTTTTATAACTTTAGGACCATTGCACTATGAATTTAAAATTTCTTGTATACCTGGATACAAAGTCTAGTGCAAGCCTTAGAATTTGCTTGAATGCTTTAAATGTATTTGTATGTTGAATGCTTTCTAAATTCAGATTATATGAAACAGAAACTGAGGGGTTAATTTGTAATAGTTAAAGGCTATTTGGACTAGATAGATTAATTGAAATTGAATTAGATGAGATTTGACTAAATAGAATTGGATTAGATTAGATTATAGGTTTTAATTGTGTTCGGATTGTAGGATATACATGTGACTAAAAAAAGAATTTTAATATTTTGTTTGAAGGATTAAATTGAATATATATGATATATGACAAATTTATCCTTATTTATTACACAAATTTACAAAAATATATCATCACTTGAAGACAAAATGATCAATTTAGTGTTAGGACTAAATAAACTCACCTCCACCCCTTAGACTGATTTGTCCCATAGATGGATGATTGAATGAGTTTATAATCCCAATGAAATTTAATCCACTCAACCCAATCTTGAAAACTAAACACAATATTGGGGGATTAAAACTCTAATCCACCCCAACCCAAATAATCAAACACACCCGAAGAGTTGTGGTATCCCTTTGCATAAGAGACAATCTTTGGAATTGGATCAATCTAAGTCTTAACATCACTCTTATTGGATAAGGTTAAAATCTGAATGTTTTTTATTGTGATCTATTTATTAATAGAGTAATTATCTAAAAATGTAATAATAAATTTATTTTTTAAAAAAATATAAGGCATAAATTTAGGAGTTGATAAAAAAAATAAATGAGAATATATTTGGATGATTTGGACTATCAAATACTCCCTCCGTCCACGATAAATAGTCAACGTTGCCTTAAACGGTCATCCACAATAAATAGTATATTTACCTAAAATGAAAAACTTACAATTATTATTTTCATTTTTTATATACATATACTCACTTTTATCCATCACATCAAGTATTTTTTTAATAATTAAATATTTTTTTATACTAGTTCACTCACTTTTATACATCAATATCAACTTTTTTTAATATCCGTGAATTATCAAGATAGTCCAATTTTTATGGCCGGAGAGAGTAACAATTGCGAATTCAATGATAGTGGACTAATAATGGTAATCGATGATTTTGTACTAAAAAAAGCCATTATATCGTGTCAATCTCTATTCCACAATTTTTTTAAAGAAATTAAAAACTGTCAAAAGGTTGTCCTAATATTCAGAAAGTAGGCCCTATTGTACAAACAATTCCACAACAATTAGATGCATGGGTGGAGTGGTGACACCGCTTAAAATTTATGAAAAATTATAAATAATTTAAGAAAATGATATTTTTATATAAATAATATAAAATATTTACACAGATTAAATTTTTATATTTTTATGCAGACAAAAATAAATGTATGTGTAAATTATTCTAATTAATTTACAATTAATATTATTTTTTTAAACAAATATACAAATATCCTAAAATTTATCCTATGATGGAACTCCATTCATCCAATGATCAGTTAAGTTCCTTCATTTCAGGATTTTGTTTTATACGTGAAATGACATATATATTAAAAATATACTACATAGTGTGAATGAGTGAGTTGAATAAACAGTTGTTATTTTATTAAATTTTTAAATTTGAAGTATTTCTCTTTGTGTATGAAAGTATTACTCCCTCAGTCCCTCAGAAATTTGCACACTTTCCTTATTTGGACGTCCCACACAAATTTGTACACTACTAAAAAAGAAAGCATTGATTTACGTGCACACTCACAAACTTTTACACATATTTACTCATATGCCACTACTTTATATATAAAACTATTTTTTTTTTTTAAATATGTCGTCCCGTAGGGTGCAAATTTCTACGGGACGGAGGGAGTAATATTTAAATGTCTGGGAAAAGATAAGTGTAAAATTATCACCGCACGGAAGAAATAACATATATCAAATCGTCCCATCCTTTATATTCATGCAATATTTTTTTGAAAAGTAAAATAATTTTATTATTTATAATTATACTTCTCAAATATTCTAATATTACATTGTATTTCATTACTTTCTATACACTAATCTACTTTATTTATTTTGAACTGTCAAATTCATTCTCAATAAAAGATCACTTTATCTCTTTTAATAATAAATATAATACTCCCAACGTTCCTAATTTTTTTTTTCCTTTTTCTATTTTGGGACGTCCTCATTCTTTTTTTTTACTTTAAAAAGGAAATAATTTACACTCATAAAAGTACATTTTTTATATTTATTAATTAACTTCATACTCATATATTTTATTTTTTTCTTAATTCGTGTGTTCAGATTTTTTGAAAAAAAGACTCAGACGAAGGGAGTATTTATATTAAAATTCGTGCTTATCAAAAATATTATAAAGAATGAAAAGGGACTATATAATTTAATTGAATGGAATTCAAAGCACGTGAGATTTAGTCAGAGTCGGAGTTTTTTTATCTATAATATTCATCACTCGTTTTCTTAGTGGTCTAAATTAGCTCACCACTAATGAAATGGATATATCGAATTAGCTAATGATGGCTGCCATGTCTATTTAAATGGATGTAGGCTAGTTTGGGAGAACCAATTAAATATTAATATTTTTTTAAAGCTTAGTTTTGTATATATCATGTGAATAATTTAAGTGTATTTTTAAATGTTATTTTAGTTATTATTGAAATTTATTCTTATTTAAATAGAAAAATTATCTCATATAAAATTGACTTTTCAATATAATTAAATAAAAATAAATTTTTATTAATAAAAATAATAATTTTTTAAAATACATTTGAATTGCACATGTTGCATAATAGACTAACTCTATTTTTCTCCAAGGCACGCTAAAACTAGTGATTTAATATTTTATTAAGTTACATTATTGCTATATATTGTACTTTTCATATTAATACTAAAATAGGGAAAATTATAAAATAATTCATAAAATTGGTAAAAATTATAAATTATTGGTTCTGTACAGAAAAAAATTACACATATATGCAGATATTATGAATTAATTTGTAAATATAATTTTTTTTTTTTAACCAATATGTAAGTCACCTTATTAATTAATGATATCACTAATATACACTGAACATATATTAAAGGTAGTTTGCGTTGGAAATCTAATGAATTTTGTATATGCTAAAAGTTTGTTTATCCTTTTAATTAATTAATGTATCCAATATTTTTTCTTTTTACGTTTATATTTACCAGCTATGGGTTTAAAAATCAGATGCTATCAGATTTAATTCAATATTTATATATGTGTATTTATAACTTTTTATGGTTACGTATTTGCTTGGATATACCGAGATAATAGTTGGTTATTTGTCTACAAATTAAAAAAGAAAAACATTTGCTTGGAAATATATTTTATAAACTAAATTCATAAAGTAAATGAGATATCATCATTGTTTATTATATTCCGAATACATATGGGTGTGTTTAATATATTAAAAAGTAATTAAATGAAAATATTTTATATATACATATTAAATTTAAATTCATCATCAACCAAATTATTTGACAAACTTCTGATTCAAAACTTTTTGTTATAGCAGATGCAAGAAAAATGTAAAAACGACAAGTAAAGAACAAAAAAATTATGTGATTTATTAACTCTGTGTTAGCTACGTCGATAAATATAAAATAAACTCTTATTATTATAATGAAGTATATTTCTATATAAAATAATAAGACTCCCGATTAATCTATTTATATGTATGCCAGATTAACCTTTCTAAAATTAATTTTCAAGGACTTTTATATACAACAATTGTATGATTATAGATGAGTCAACGAGTCAACGAGCCCCACATTGAAAAGTATAGCATGAAATTTCCCTTTCGCTTTTGTTAGAAAGAGAGAGCACTTCATCAGTTCAACTTTTGTAGGTAATGTCACTTTAATACCATACTTCAAATAAATACAGCTTGAAAATTGTAACCTGGTTTGCTTAAACATCCTAAACACATAATTTTGCCAGAGGAACAAAATAAATCAGAGGTTTTTTTTTTTTTTTTTTTTAGGATTAGTCCTGTATGCACCAATTACACAGTGCAATTCAAGTTCATTTTTTAAAAGTTACACTAAATACTTATATATTATTATTGAAAAGTGTATATTTTATAATGTAACTTTTCAATAATAATTTGTGCAACTTTTCAGTAATAAATTGTGTAATTTTTAAAAAATGAACTTGAGTTGTACCGTGTAACTGGTGCACATGAGACTTACTCTTTTTTTTTTTTCCGCAATTTTCAATTTGAGTTAAAACACTTATTTCTTCTTTCTAAATCAAATCACTGATTACATTCTCTCAAAAAATCACTGATTACATTATGTAATATGAGACGGAACAAAATGAAAGTAATAATCTGTTCTTATTAATTTTTATTTCGATTGTTATAAATTTTAACTTATTTCTTATATGTGACTTTCTCATGAAAGAGTGTTTCTATTTCCTATAACTGCTTCTTTCATGGGTTATTTTTTTATAAAAAAACTGTTTTATTCATAGATTAATTTTATAATACTACCTCCGTCCTCCAAAAGTTTATGTTACTTTTGGGGACACGGCTTTTAAGGAAAAGTGTAATGAGTAGAATGCGTATGATGAAGATTATGATGTAAATATTTTAAAGGTGGAGATTTAAAGGAATATTTCCATTTTGGAGGTGTGAAACTTTTGTGGGACAAACTAAAAAGGAAAGTATGCAAACTTTTGTGGGACGGGGGTACTAACTTATAAGAGAGTTGTTATACGAGCCGAGCGTGTTGGTTTATGGAGCTTGATCAACTGCTTCACGTCCCAGAAATTTTTTTGGCCCTTTTTTTTTGTAAAGCATAATTCGACTAAATATGTCTTAGGATTTTTGCTCAGGTTTCTTATACACAAGATTCATCGTAATTAGGCTACCGAAATTATAAGTAATTTTCCCAGCTTGATAGTGCCCTCAGACGTAGTCTTTACAGACGAACTGGGTACACAAATATGTTTTATTTCGTTTTCTTATTTCTTTCAATTTCTCCATAATTGCAATTTAAATACTAACAGAGCGAGTCTGAGTAGTGCCAGCTCAGTTTGACTCGTTAAACTTATCGAGCTTGGCTCGTTAAGAAGGGCGGACTCAAAATTAACCTTGACTAGTTTAGCTTAAATTAAGTTTGAATTCGAGCTGGTGCTCAAATTTTACGAGCAAAACTTGATTAGAGCTCGCCAAAGCTCGACTTGAGCATGAATTAATATACTGAAAAAATATAACATATACTCCCTCCGTCCCAAAACTACTTTCACACTTTCCTTATTTGGACGTCCCAACTCTTCTTTCACACACCAAAAAAGGAATTTTTTCTCTCTCACAAAAGTCAACAAAATACATTTTTTCTTATTTTATTATTTAACTTTATACTCACATATTTACTTTTCCTTGGTTCGCGTGCCCGGAACTACTATGAAAGTAGTTCCGGGACGGAGGTAGTACTATATCAACAATTCCATAATTTAGCATATTCACATTCTTATACTTCAATAAAAATAAAACTATCATCAGTTCATCTATATGAGTGATTTGAAAATTAGAGTTATATTATTATGTAAAATATTATAATTTTATATGTTAAATAATCTCTATTTTTCAAGCTTACCGAGCTACTTGCGAGATCAAATCGAGTCAAGCTCTTTAAGCAAACAAGTATTTTTTTAGCTCGAGCTCGATTTGTTTAACACATCGAGTCGAGTCTAGTCTTAACAAATCTAGCCGAGTTGAATTCAACTCACGAGCGGCTCGTTTAATTTAACAACTCTTATCACTTAAAAAAAAGTGTTGCCCACTAATATTGGACTGAAGGAGTACAATATTATTTTTCTCTAATTTTCATTATATTCTCAATATTTTAGGGCCTCAAGACTTTAATATTTTAAAAAACTATAAAAATAGAAAACCAAGATAAAAATCGTGAATTTATTTTTAAAATAAAGGAACAATTCAATTTATTTAATAAATCATAATGAGATTTCAGACAATTTCAAAACCACAAAAGAATTTCTTGCAATGTTTCCAGACCTATATATACTACCAAATAAGTACTTAAAGTGGTGTTATTTTATTTTTATTTTACACAGTTATTAAGTGCTTTCAAGTTAATTAATTAATTAATATTGTTTCATGTGAATGTAGAAAACTAACTTTAGTATATAAGTAGTATAATTAAAAGACAAAAATTGTAGCTTTTGCTATGATTGAGAAGAGGAAGGATTTGGAACTATTGCTGAATATCGCTATCTTGTGCAATATACGCACAAAAATTTATATAAACAAATTTTATAATATAAAAATTTATACCGTAAAATATATTTATTAATACTATTAATTTTATTAACTGATATCAAAATATTTTTACACTGTAATTTTAATATATAAGTACAATACTATTATTAGTAAATATTTTTTTATAATATCAATAAATATATCTTGTGTTATATATTTTATATTATAAACTAATTTTCATATATTACTATAATTTTTAATTTTTTACCCATAAAAGAATGTATCGAATGGTATTGTACACCATCGATTCAGAGCCTAAGACCATGATTATCAGCAACTCAGGTCACTCATTTAAATATTATTTCTCTCTCATCCATCTACACAACTTACCATACATCTATTTATCTTACTTTTATCAGCAACTCATTCAACTTATAGGTTAACTAATATTATATTATTTTATTATTATTTTATTTTATTTATTATATATTATTAATAATTATTTTTTATTTTAAAATTAATTAACGAAAAATATTTTTTACCAATAATTTTTAATTCACATAAAAAAAAAGGTAATTGGAAAATAAAACACAGTGTCATAAGTGTGAATGGCTATAGCTGCATATGTTACAAAATCATCAATCAGTTTCATGATTTCTCTGCCTATCGTTGTTGACCACACATTTCAACCAAGAAGCGTGTGCTGTTTTTGTTTTGATCTACATTCATTATTTTATGAGATTATACCATTTATTTTGTTGCTTGTTTATTCATGTCACATTTCACCCACCGGTTAACATCATCGGAAAAAAATTTATATGAACTCGAGTTTAAGATGAATTTAATTTATTAATCATTATAATTATGTGTATATATTATTAATATTATGTATATTTTTTATTATTATTATTATATATACTATTATTATTAAAAAAATAAAACAATATAATTATATATAAATAACCATAATAACAATTATAATACGAGTTTATATAAACAACTAATCAACCACATTGAGTTATAGTCTTTTTGTGGGCTAAATTCTGCAGATGCTTGTGTGGTTGTAATCAATTTGCATACAATAATACTCTTTTTTTGTCCACTTTTGATGTGATCTCCCCATTACCACAATGAAATTTGTATTTCAATTTTATTTAGTCACACTCCCACAAATTTTGCTATAATATAAAATTGATACTATTACTTGTGTTCATTAATACATATTATGTCATATTACTCTTTTTGTTCCACCGTATTTTGCTCATTATTTTTTGACACATATTAAAATAAAAGTAAAAAAATACAAGTGACAAGTGACGTGATGAAAAAAGTGAAAAAGTAATGAAAATAATGTAAAAAGTAATAAAAATAATATAAAAAGGTGAATAGTAGTTTCTAAAAAAGGTAAAATAAACAAATGAGAAACATAGGGACGAACGAAAATGACAAAATGAGAAACATATAGTGGGATGAAGGAATATTAATTTTGTAAATGTGAATAATGATATCAATAAATAATATTAATTATACGTAAAATTTATAAGTCTTATGATATTAGTAAATGTATATAATGATATCAATAAATACATGTAATATTATTAATTTCGTAACATAATAAGGAGAATTTGTGTTCTATTTACATAATTTATATAATGATATCAATAAATATGTATAATAATATTATTAAGTACATGAAATAAAATTAATTTTGTCTTTATATATAAGGAGAATTTGTATTTTATTTACACCATTTATATAAGAATATGTCTCCTGTGAATTTAAGTTCGCATAAACTCGTATTATTGAAATGTATAATTATTAATACTGTTATATTTAATCTTATGACAATAATAGTAAAAATATACAATACAGTGATATTTGACGAAAGATTCACATAAAATTTTATCTTTATACATTACGTACCACTCTCTCCATTCAATTTTACTAGGTTTACTTTTTATATTAGTTTCTCCAATAAAATTAGTCCTATTCCTAAGAAGATAATATTTTATTCTATCAATTTAATTACTTTTATACATAACATACCTATTTTCCTAATACGCGTATAAAATAAAAGGTAAATCTTGTGTAAGACTCACTCATGATAAAAAACTTGCACTTATTAAATAAATGATACTCCCTCCGTATGTTGCTCATTACTTTTTGGTACACAGATTAAGGTAAAAGTAAAAAAGTATAAGTGATGTGATGGAAAAAGTAATGAGAATAGTGTGAAAATTAATGATAATAATAATAATAATAATAAAGTGAATTGTAATTTAAAAAAAAAGTTAAAAAATAAATGAAAAACATATAGTGAAACGGATGAAAATGACAAAATGGAAAACTTATAGTGGAACGGTGGGAATATCAATTTTAAAAGGCGCTAAAGTTTTTATAATAAGTGATAGTAATATTTTTGTTAAAAGTGACTATCAGTTTTTATTAAAATTTTATCATTTTTAAAAAGTGATAACCTTTTATTAATAAGTGACACGTTTCATATCATAAAACAATCTTATATATATATATATATATTTTTAATAAAATAAGACTAGTAAAATTGAATTGCGGAAATAACTTATACTTGATATTATCAAGGTAATTTGATAAATGAATAACATTTTCTTTACTTTTTCCATCTCTCTCTAATCTCTATTCATATGAGTATGTTTGTTTTGAAATTTAAGTGTGAGAGAAAGTCATGACTCTAAACTTCTACTTGAAAATCTTGATTATAATACAAGTATGTATTTTTTTTTTTTTTGTATTTGTTTTGAAATTTTGCATTATGTTAAATCAAAATTTAATAATTATTGATGTTTTGCATTAATGTATTAATTGTATTAGATGAGAGAACAATAAGAGAGGGAATTGGTGTATAAGTAAAAAAAGTGATGATGTGATTGTATTGAATTTTGTGAAAAATAATACTTTCCCGTCTCAAGATAATTTTAACACTTTTCATTTTGGGATATATCAAGTTTTAAAAATGAAGTAATTTATATTTACAAAAGTCAATAAAATATATTTTTTATATTGTATTATATTACTTCGCACTCACACATTCCATTTTTTCTAAAATTGTGTGTCATGTTCCCTATAAAAAATAAATAGTTACAAAGGTATCGATAATTTCATATGTGGTTTGAAAATGAGATTTGAAATCCTAATTTTAAATCTTAAACTCATATGGAGCGTGGATTGCAAAATTATTTATTTTTCTCCCTTTCACGAATAAATATTTCATTTTCCAAATATTCGTTCTTCGTCGCTGTCTCACAATTTACAAATGAAATTCACTCATTTCGTCTCTCTGTTTTCATATAAAGCCTACTTGAATATAAATTTTCGATTTTGAAAATTTGAAGTTAGGATTTAGGTATGTTTGTGACTAGTCTAGTGCATAACCCTACTAACATGCTACTCTCTCCGTCCCAAAGGTGTTTTCACTTTTTAAATGACACAATTTTTAAGAAAAGTAGAGTGTTGTATAAAGTTATATTATTAAAATAATAAAATTAGTTGGATTGTGAGGATAAAGTTAAAGTAATAGTTTCCATTTATAGAGTGTGAAAATAATTGTGAGACGGACAAAAAAAGAAAATGTGAAAACAATTATGGAAGGGAGTAATATATAAGTAAAAGTTTGAGTGCAACAGTGATACCTATACAACTAATGTACTTTTAATTTCATTTTACGAATTGCTTTTTAAATATGAAATACCAAAAAAAAAAAAACTCCCAGACAAATCAATTTTAAGTGGCCCATATGCATATGTGAGCACAAGTATTTTTCCTTAATTCATTAGTTCATCGCTTCGAATTTTTTTCCAAATAAATATCCTTTGCTCGACAAAAAGAATTTGAATATTATTCTGTAATAACAATTCTTGTGTAATAATAAAATATTTATTAACACTGAAAATGATATATAATATTTTTTTTTGAACTTTGATTCTTCTCTCTTACTTGTCCTCTAATTCTCCTTCACCTTTGACTTGACTTTTGTCTTGACTTGATTTTGACTTGATAACACTTATCCAAGAATTGAGTCGTCTTGTTTTGGATCGAGCCTTGGTCTTTAAAGATTTTGGTGAAGAACGCTTCAAATTTGATGAAGAACGATCTTCAAATCTTGATTTGATCTGGAACACTAGATCGGAGGGGTCTTGCGGACCTTGATCTCTGATCGGAGCATTTTAGTGGATGAACTTGATGAAGAACGCTTGAAGGCGGCGATGAACGCTTGTTGTCTTCGAAGTGTTCTTGGACGAGAAACGTCTGATCAGAGGGATTCACTCCTTAATTCTGGATCAAACAGTGTTTCTGGTCAAATTTGGCGAAGAACAACTTGAATATGACAAAGAACGGTTGAAGATCTTCGAGACGTTCTTCAGGAAAAACGTTGGGTCGGAGGGATGAAGACCCTTGATCTTGAATCGAACGTTATTTTTGGAGGGTTTTGACGAAGAACGATTTGAATATGACGAAAAACGGCTTGAATTTTCGAAGAATTTCTTCAGATTTGATGAACATCTTGATATTTATTTAATTTATACACGTATCATTATTTAATTGTGTAGCAAAATTTATTTATTTACAAATTCAATTTTAAAATAATTAGTGCACGATGAATTGAACGTGTAATAAATTATTAGTTAAAAGAGGAGGCAAATATAGTTTGTCAAATTATTTGAAAAAGAAGATGAGTGTTGTCCTATAAAATGGTGAGCGTGAGATGCAAAATAAGACAGATTTAAAGATAAGTTATTATGGTCCATCTGGTTGTGTTTGCTACAGACATATACAATTGCACATGAATTCGATACCTAATACCTTTTTTCCGTTAAAAGTCAATTTATTTCAGATGGATTAAAAATGCATTAAATAAGTTGTTTTCACGTACTAATCACACAAAACCGTAATACCCAAACTGGAATTATTGAACCACGATACACATTATTTGGCCAACTGTTAGCTACACTAGATCCGTCACATGGCCACGCCCACCTACCAGGGAAGTCATGTAAATTAAATCGATAAATAATTGTGTGAGTGATACACACAATAAATTATATCGTGAATAATAATTTATTTTAAATATTCTTTGAGATTTTATTTTTATAGAGATAAATAATGTAATTCGGGTTCGATTCTCTCTGAAAATGAATTAATGGAGGAGTATTTTGGGACTTGGTGAACTAGCTTTTAACAACTAACAACTAACATTTTACGATAAAAAAAACATAAAAGATGTATATGAACTAATTAACACTACACTATATATGAAAGACAAAGTATTATGTGAACGATACACAGTAAATTTTATGATGAACAATAATTTATTCTAAGTATTTTAAAATTTGATTATTTTAGTGTAAATGACATAAAATATGGTATATGAATTAACACCACAATGTATATGAACTATCACCACACTATATACGAATTAACACCACATATAGTATGTCATAATGAATGAACTAAAATTATATTGTATTTGAACTAATACAACATTGTATTTGAACTAACACTACATTATGTATGAACTAACACTATTCACCGAAACGTGTGTTAATGCATGAAATGAAATATGTTGTTCAAAAAATTATTACCGTGCTACTACCTTAAATATATATTGAACCAATACATTTTCTTCCATTTTTTGTACTATTTCGTTTAGTGTTCTGTATTTATGAATTATTAACACATACAAAAATAGTATATATTTATCAATTAATTTTCGCGTACTATTTATCCATATTGTAAAATTGGAATATGAAATACTATGAAACAAATAATTTTTATTGGCTTACTATGCACTTATACTAATTAAATCCAATTCTCATGTACTATTAGATAAGTCCAAATCTATCTATTTATTAGGAAAAGACTGCAGAGTATCACTTTAGAGAGTAAAACAGAGAACCACTTGCGCAATATCTAATTAATTAATCAAAATTAAATGTAAGATGATATTAAATTAAAGGTGAATAGAGGATTCAACTGCATCCATTGATTCACCTCCATAAATATGGATGATTTTTTAAGGACTTATTTGGTTCGTAAGATAAAAGTATCTATCCGTAAAAAATATGCATGTTTTTTAAGGATAAATATTTTTATCTTACGAACCAAACATACACTAAGAGTATATATTGAACCTTTATTTGTTTCCTTCTGCACACCAATTTTACCATATTTAAAAGATATTGTAAAATAATTTATTTGATACGAAAATACAATTCAAATATAAAATTTTAAGGGATATTATATTAAGAAGTTATGCACAAAATCATCTCATTTTGTAAACGTGATTTTATTGCATATTTTTTCAATGCTTTTTAAAGCAATAATATTGAGAAGAATATCGAGTTTCACATATGAAACTTTCATATAAATTTTTGTGCTTATTATGTCTTCAAATTTAGTATTTCAAAATCATAGTCCCAGCATTTCGAAAATGAATCAATACTTAAAGAAAAACAATATATATAAATCACATTTGCCAATAACATTCACTATTTCTACATTTCAGACAGAAACAACTGCATCCAATGGAGTATATATTTATGCATCTATATATGTACTATATTTTACTGACTAGACATAAAATAATAAAAATAAAATCTCACTCAATAGAAATAATTAAAAAAATCATACTATTATTAGTCCTTGAATTTCACTAAACTATAAAAATTCCAAACTCCAAATCAAATAATAATCAAGAAATTAATCAATGAAGTAATATTGAAGATGACAACAATATCTTTGACCTTATGTTGTGGCTCTTATCACAAAAAAGCATGCTCACTGAGTCAAACTTTACAAGTTATTTAAAAATTCCCCATCTCCTCTCTCCTCTATATATAAATTTAAATCCCACCACTCAAAAAACACCAAGCGCCACTTATCCTGACTACCAAAGATTCTCATCTTAACCTCACAACCACCACCACAACCGCCTCTCCCATGGCCGACGGGATGCCGGAGAAATACAATGGCCAATCTCATTTACCCATACCCGCTTTCGACCCGCCCAAGAAACCCAAAAGAAACAAGTATGCTTTGGCTTGTTCTTTCCTAGCTTCCATGACCTCCATCTTACTTGGATATGGTATGACCACTGTTACAATTTTTATGCTCAATTTAATTTATTACTCAAATTTGAGAATTATTTTTTCTCTAGTAATATTGTGAGGGGGGGAGATATAATATTATGGTGAAGTATGCTTAAAAAAAATTGGAATACTGACCGACGAAGTATTAGTTGTCGGAAAATTTGAGTGACTGGCCCAGATTTGATTCTCTTTGAGAACGAATTAAGGGAGATATAAAGTTGACTTGTAAATAATTGTTGGAATGTTTGGACTGTTAAAAAAAATTAGCAGAAAAAATAAATTATGTTTTAACTAAAAAGATATATATGTGACTTAATTTTGTGTTACATATGCAGATATAGGAGTGATGAGTGGAGCTATAATCTACATCCGAAAGGACATAAAAATGACCTATATACAAAAGGAGGTTATTATGGGAATCCTCAATTTGTACTCGCTCCTCGGCTCAGCCGCCGCCGGCCGCACCTCCGACTGGATTGGGCGGCGCTACACCATAGTCTTAGCCGGAGCCATTTTCTTTGTCGGCGCCCTGCTCATGGGTTTCGCCACCAACTACGCTTTCCTCATGGTTGGCCGCTTCGTATGCGGAATCGGCGTCGGCTATGCCTTGATGATTGCGCCGGTTTACACGGCGGAGGTGGCGCCGGCTTCCTCCCGCGGCTTCCTCACTTCTTTTCCGGAGGTGTTCATCAATTTTGGTATGCATCATTTTTTTTTTTCTTTTTTCATGTGATAACTACATTATTGGTTGGGATTGAATAATATCGACAACATGGATTAATATTCATCTTGTCTTGTCATACTTATAATAATTGATATATAATTTTTTGTTAATGATGAAAAATAATATATTAAATATAAAAAACTTTATATACATAGTTAATTTTATTTAATTGATTACATACTTTAGTCCATATTTTACAATTTGGCAAATTAAGATGGACTTGAATTCAACTACTAGTGTTAAGTTGAGGTGAGTTTTAAAAAAAAAAAACTTACATGTAGACTAGTAGTAAAGAATGTACAGATGGAGACTGGAGAGAGAGGAATCATGTGTACGTGCTCGAACAAAGGTTTTATTTGATTTTCTATATTTACATTGTCACAAAATTTCTTGATTGATTAATTTATTTTTTACCCTAATCAACGACAAGATTGCTCATTTATCAGTGCAATTAGAGTAAGTTATGTTTTGTCTTAATCAATATGGTAACATAGTTTTAGCTGATAAAATTCTGATTTCGATAATACTCCCCTTGCCCACAACTCGTTTTGTAATCAGGACCCTGTACTCTGTTTGGTATAATGATACAACCCTACATATTAAAATCTCAGTTGGAACCATCACAAGTTTCTTTTTTTATTTATTTATTCTTCTAAAAGTCAAATGGACAGGCATACCCTTCAACATATCATTTGTAACAATTGTGTGAAATAATACTCCTTTTAATCTTTCTTCAAATTTATGTGAGCATGAGTTTTTTAAAAAATAAAATAAAATATAAACATTATAAAATAATTGTGAGATATACTTAGATTAAAAAAGAAAAAAATAAAAAGCGAGAAGTATTATTCAATAAAATAAGTAAGTAATATCAATGTAGTCAACTATAGTAACATTTTGTTCTTTTAATCACCGCAGGCATATTACTTGGGTACGTTTCAAACTACGGGTTCGCGAAGCTCCCACAGCACTTGGGGTGGCGATTCATGCTCGGCGTCGGGGCGATCCCCTCCGTCTTCATCGCACTCGCCGTCCTCGCCATGCCCGAGTCACCGCGCTGGCTCGTCATGCAGGGTCGACTCGGCGACGCCAAGCGAGTCCTCGACAAAACCTCCGACTCAGCCGACGAGTCCAAGCTCCGACTCGCCGACATAAAAAGGGCCGCCGGCATACCCGAGCACTGCACCGACGACATCGTCCCCGTCGTCAAGCGCAGCCACGGCGAAGGCGTGTGGCGCGAGCTCCTCCTCCGCCCCACCCCGGCCGTGCGCCACATTCTAATATGCGCCGTGGGCATACACTTCTTCCAGCAGGCGAGTGGCATAGACTCCGTCGTGCTCTACAGCCCTGACATCTTCGAGAAGGCGGGTATAAAAAAGGACACGGATAAGCTACTCGCGACGATGGCCGTCGGATTCACGAAGACGATCTTCATCCTCGTCGCCACGTTTTTACTCGACAAGATCGGACGGCGCCCGTTGCTTCTGTCCAGCGTGGCGGGAATGATCGTTTCGTTAGTGGGCCTAGGAATTGGGCTGACGGTGATAGAGAACAATCAGGCCCATAAATTAATTTGGGCCGTGGCCCTGTGCATTTCGGCTATTTTGTCGTTTGTGGCGTTTTTCTCCATTGGGATGGGCCCCATTACTTGGGTGTACAGTTCGGAGATTTTCCCGTTGAGGTTGCGGGCCCAGGGGTGCAGTATGGGCGTGGCAGTGAATCGCGTCACGAGTGGGGTTATATCAATGACATTTATATCCATGTACAAGGGTATAAGTATAGGAGGGGTATTCCTTTTGTACGGAGGGATTGCTTTGGTGGCGTGGATGTTCTTTTACGCTTTACTCCCTGAAACTCAAGGCAAAACTCTGGAGGAAATGGAGTCTTTGTTTGGGACATTCTTTAAATGGAGGTCCACTCTAAGGGCATTGAATGAAAACAAGGACCAAAAGAATGGGGAACTTGTCATGGGAAATCGCAGCAGGAGTTGAGGCTGGCTAGTTTTGTAGATATGGTTACTTCTCAAGGGCTTTTATGTCATTCCATAATCTATGTTTATTGCCCTAAAAACAAATATATTTACCTTACCTTTTCAGTTACATAAGAAAGTCGAACATCATTTTGATTTGCATCACTTTTTTTTTCTTTTCTTTTCTTTTTTTCAAAGTATATATGATTGATATGGCTAAAATTAAGATATTGGAAATTTAGGGAAAATACACATTTTTATCCTATAAGTTTGGTTGACTTTGATTTTCGTCCTCTTAAGTTTTGAAATTTTGTTTTCGTCCTTTAACTTACCAAAAATTATGGTTTTCGTCCTATTAAGTTTTGAATTTTTGTTTTCGTCCTTTAACTTATCAAAAATTATGATTTTCGTCCTCCAACCGCCTATAACCAGTCATACAACCGGTAATACACACGTGGATCCATATTTTTTTTTTAGTGAAATACTGACGTGGGGGTATTTAGAGGAAATTAGGTTTTAATGGATAAAATACATGATTAACTGTAAATTCTCTCCCAAATCAAAACCCTAGTCGATCAAATCTAGGCATGGGGGTTTGAGAGAATTAGGAAAAAAAGGAACAAAGATCCTCAAATCAAAACATTCAAAAGCCTAAATTCTTTTGAGCGCATACTCACTGCATGGAAAAGAAGAGGGATGTCTTCAAGAAATTCGTATGAATCAACGAGTTTCGAGCGCAATATTAAGTGTCATTGTGGTTTCGTTGCACGGTTTGTACATCATATTCAAAAGTGAATTCGGACAGAAGATTCTATGGATGTAAGTATTGAATAGTATTTGGGAGGGAATTTACGGTTAAAAATGTATTTTGTCAAAACCTAATTCCCTCCAAATACCCCCACGTTAGTATTTTGTTTTAAAAAAAGAAAGAAAAAATAGATCTACGTGTTTACTACGGTTGTATGACTGGTTATAAGTGGTTGGAGGATGAAAACCATAATTTTTGGTAAGTTAAAGGACGAAAACAAAAATTCAAAACTTAAGAGGACGAAAACCATAATTATTGGTAAGTTAAAGGACGAAAATAAAAATTCAAAACTTAAGAGGACGAAAACCGTAATTATTGGTAAGTTAAAGAACGAAAATAAAAATTCAAAACTTAAGAGGACGAAAACCAAAGTCAACAAAACTTATAGTTCAAAAATGTGTATTTTCCCGGAAATTTATGTGAGCTTGTTTGAATATCACTTAAATAACTAAGGCTACGTAATTTTTTAAATATCATATGTCACTATTGCATACAACAATATTTTCATCCCAAGAAATTATTAATATAAATCGTTGTGCAAGACAATTGATTCAAATTATATAAAATAAAAGTCAGACTTTTATTCAAAGTGAAGTTGATTGTGGTATTCTCATTCACACTCTTTAAATGATCCTAAAGTAGATGAAGATGATAATTTTAAAGTTGAACTTTATGGTCAATTGGTTAGGTCTCATAATTTAATTGTTCGGGTTATGACATGGTGTCTTGCAATGTAGTGTATGGAAAGTTGGATCCTGATTCTCCCCTATACAAGAGGATTATGTGTAGAAGAGGATCGTTGAATCACACATGCATATACACACACTCATTCAGGTGTGTGTGATTCAACGGTCCTCTTCCTACACATAATCCTCCTATACAGAAAGGGATCTTCATCCCTGAAATCCCTGCAAAGTTCTTTATAATGTAACGTGTAATATAACACCATACTAAAGTACTAAACATGGAGCATTCTACTATATAAGACATGGCTTGGAACTATATATACAATAGTTTAGTATGGATAAAATTGTGGTTGTGTGTGTGTGTTTTTTTTTTTTTTAATTTATAGATCTTCTAGATTATGTATACCATTCTCATTAACGTGATTGTGTTTTTTTGCATGTCGGCTCTAACTAATTTTTTTATTTTCTAATTAAACATGTCTTTTAAGATAGCCTGAGCTCATCTACATTGGGTAAGACTGCTGAGGATGGGGACTTGAGCATGATTTCATTTATGGCTCATTTGGTTCGTAAGATAAAACTATCTATCCGTCAAAAAAATGCATGTTTTCGACGGATAGATAGTTTTATCTTACGAACCAAATGAGCCATAAGAGTATTGCTTATCAATGTTGTCCACCACCAAAGTAAATTATAGCTAATGAAAGCATTTTATTTCATCTAAAAGTTTGAACTTGTACATAGATGTAAAATTAATTCATTTATGTCATTTACCTCATCAGAAGTATAAAAAATATGAATAAATGATATTATGTTATAATTATTATAAATTTTATTGAAAAGAACTTTTGTTACTCCTGATGAATATTTTGATACATTTGACCAAATATTTTAAAACAGATTCATAATAAGCTTATCATGAATTATTTTCATATAAAATCTACTCTAGGAGACCCTAAGAGTGAACAGTTTATTATGCCCATAGTTGCTTTCTGTTGGAGTTGAATCCAAAATTTGAACGTGAATAAAAAAATTCTATTACCAAAAAAATTTATTTTAATCTAAAAATCGGAACTTGAGATAAATATGAATTTTATAATAACTTTTTACAATCAAGGTGAGTCATCAACATGCTCACAAATGTGTCATGGTCGAAGAGAGCAAAAACCTCCCCTACAAACGAAACAAACAAGTCATTCTAGCAATGGAGGTGAGTTGTTTGACTTTCTCCTCTAGTTTGTCAATTTATGACCCGACCCGCAAGTCTGGCGGCCATCATTTGAAAAATGTATATTCATCTATAGTTATTATGATATATGTCTTATCTTAAGTTTTATATTTGGACTCTTATAGTAACAAATTTGGTGGTTGCCCACCTCTGACCTAGTGTTCAGTCTATGACGGCATGACTGGATGGTCCAATCACCATTTCCTTAGGTTCTCACAAGTGGACTTCTTTTAAATTAATCACTCATTTTGCAGTCTGTGCTTATCCTTGATCAACTGCAATAGTGACTTCTATCCTATGACACGATTCTGATCTTAATAAGACATGCATGGACAGATGTTTGGCCACTAAACCCTAGTGGAGGTCCTTGGGCCTAGTTTTGTCTTAAGTATCTTAGTCATTGTACTTTGCCGATGCGGCTGACTGATGCTCTTTGGCAGCGTCATCCTGGTCACTACTCTCTGCTCGACATGCTCTGGCAGTGATGATTGACTGATAATCATTTGCCGCATCATCCTAGTTACTACTATTTGCCCAACATGCTCTAGGTGTATCAACTGGCTGATACTCTTTGACTGCATCATCCTGATCGTGGTACTCTGACTAACATGCTCTGGTCGATGTACTCTGGCCGCGTCGCTCAGGTCGCTCATCGTCTTAGACATGTGTCTGGATTCCTCTCAACCACCTATTGATCGCTGCTTGATGCCACGTGACAGCTCGATTATCTTGCCACAACACTTATCATAAATAATTTTCACACAAAATTTTGCTATTATACTTTACTCTCTAATTCATTAGTAAATTTATTTATAAAAAATTGATTAAGATTATGACATATTTATTTTATTTTTTTAATAATTTATTCCTTATAGTAATTGAAAACTATTTTAGTTTCAACTAAACATACTAATTTCATTGAAAAAGTTTGTTTTTTTTTTCATTTTTTAATGCACTCCACAAAAAAACTGCACATCTCAAAATGAAATTTTTTTCAAAATATATACTCTCAGATTCTTTATTTTATATTCATTCTGTCCACCAAATATATGCATCTTTCTTTGCATGTGGTTTAATGCAATATGTTAGAGGATATTTAGGGGTATTGTGCATGAGGTCCGATTATGAATAAAAATCATATTTTTGAAAACTACATCATCTGCACTTTCCAAAAATATGATCTTTATTCGTAAACGGACCTCACAATATCCAAAATATCCTCCAACATATTGCCTTAAATTATGTGCAAAGAAATGTGCATATATTTGGTGGACAGAGAGAGTAGTTTTTACTCTACATATTATACTCGTTACATTTTTTTTTTTAATTTTTAAGCCAACAAAAATATTGGATAGTATTCACATATTCAAGTAAAAATAAATCGTGAAATGTGGATAGCTCAAATTTGTTAGAACTTCACTGTCTAAGACCTTAAGATCTTAAATTCGAGACACGAAGAGTGAAAATATATTCCCATTTGTTGTGGTCCCTTTTGTAGTGGGATAGTAGTTTACTTCTTTTGGAGATTGTGGTTCCGACTGCGGTTTAGTTTCAGGTGGTCCCCTCTCGCGGTACTTGTGGTTCCGATTTATAGTGAGATGAACTATATGTCATATAATCAATGATAGGAGAAATTATTTTAATTAATTAATTTAAAAAAATATAAACATAAATCAACTTATTAACCGTCGCAATCTTACATTCAGTTTTAATTTAAAATAAATAAACTTATAAGTTATAAACCGTCACAATCTTACCTCCAATTTTAATTTGTCCTTTCAAAAAAAAAAAATTTAATTTGTAAAACTACTGTTTTTGGCTTTTAGTAATCAAACACACCATATAAAGTCTCAATTTTCACTTGTTTTTAAGGGAAATCACTTTTATATTTAGTCGGTCAAAAATAAAATCACTCTTATATTTAATGATGATAAAAATTTATATGAACCCGATGAATTTGGGTTATAATTATCATTGTAATGTTTATCCACCATAACTGTTATGTTTTTGTCTTAAAAAAATTGAATATGTTGAATAAAATTAATAAATAATCAGCTTAGGCAAAATATGTTAAATACGAGTGTTATTATTAATTAACACTTATTAATTAACACGAGGCGTATTCAGTGGCACGAAATACACGATTGGTATAGCAATCACAGTGGCGGATACCCTTCCCCTGTTTTCGTGCGGGTAGAGAGAGAGAGAGAGAGAGAGAGAAGTGTACCCATCGTTGCCCTCTTTCCATCTGTACATTCGTTTCTTCCTCCCTTCCACCAAAATTCGCTTGCATCAAATGTTGAGTTGACCTGTGCCCAAATTTAAATCTGGGTTGTGATTAATAAGATTATATTCGAAATGACAGCATATAAAACACAGGGGGAATAAGGATGCATGCGGTTAAAGACAGAGTTTACGACAAGCTTTCAAGATTCTTTTCTGATTCTCAAACATCTAATGAGGTGGTAGATCAAGAACCCGAGGTACCCTTCTGCTGTCGATTTCTTTTGTTAATTAGTTTTGTGAATTTATGCATAAATTTGTTTTTTTAGACTGATCTTGAGCCAATTGATGAACAAGGGATTCTGCTACATTAATGTTTGCCCTCTTTCCATACATTTGGGCCCTTGATGCAATTTGTTTGTACTTTGAGATTTGTTTTGCTCATACGATGATTCTGTATTGGAAGAATTTTATAGTTAATGATGCAGCAACAGTGATCAATTGATCTAATTTATTAGGGATCTAATGGATTTGGTAAAGTGTAACCAGCTCGAAATTTCTGCGTATATTTATTAGATATTGGATCAAATATGTGATGATGAGAGAGAAAGAGAAATAAGAGCTGTACTGGGAAAGGGCCATCCTTCTTTTACATTTTGTGGGATGTATTCGTCTCCTAAAATTCAAAATTTTAGATGAAAAGGAATCACTCAAATATTTTTAGTGATGAATTTTGTTATGATATCATGAAATGAATGTGATTTAGAGAAGCTATCTAATCTGTGTTTCTTCTGTACTATAAAGAAATAGATCTTTTGGTGGCCCAAAAGAATGAACTGTATATGTTGGTGGACAAATAGGAGTAGTTCGTAGGTGTGATAACTTGTTGGATGGCTTCTTAAACCATCTGCAGCCAGCTCAGTTAAGTAGTGAATAGAAACTCCAAAATCCTTATATTCGTTTTATTCTACTTCAAATGTTGCATGTTAAGCTGAATTATGGTTCACACTCTTCGGTTTTCAAACCCCGTAATGGAGAATTCAAAACTTCATTTTTCTGGCTACATAATGTCTTTAACTTTTCTGTTTCCTGGAAATGCTCTTCGGATTTGGCAGTTACTTCTCGGCAAAGAATGTGGTTCTGCAGTCTAAATGTCATTGTTGTAAAAGATCATTCTTAATAGCAAAGATAGATTATAACACTAGGTTCTATATGTGTAGGCCAGGTCACAGGCTAAGGATGGGAAATCTCAGTCGTCTGTGTTGTCCTCCATTCTCCCCTCGGCTAGTTTCAGTTGGTTCAGAAAAGATCCACACACTAATGAGGTCACGTCTACTGGATCAGATTCATTTAAATGGAGAAACAAAAGTTTTTCATATAAAGATAAACCCATGGATAGGTATACAGAAAGCTATAGCAAGTTTGAAGCTGAAGACAATTTGAAGTTTCACGAAGAAAGTTCTGAACCTGGCTCCGGGAGAAGCACCTGCAGCAGTGATATATTTGAAGATGCTGTTACTCCTCATACTTTTGCCAAGTCCATGCCCAGCCTTTTGGATGAATCTCGTTTCATTTCTCCAGATTTATATCAGTTCTTCGAGGCATCCCTTCCTAATATAGTCAAAGGTTGTCAATGGGTCCTTCTGTACAGGTAAACTTGATTTAATATTTATCTGCAACATCTGATTTCAATGAGGGCTTGATGCACATTCTATATATTTTACTGAATGAAGGGCAGTACGGCAAGACATGGAATATCACTTCAGACACTTCTCCGAAAGAGCGTTTCTCTTAGTGGCCCTTGCCTATTGGTAAACCTTTGTATCTTATATTAAGCAGCTACATGAAATCATTTGTCAAACTCTCTTCATTTACAACTTTTACTTGCAGATTACTGGAGATAAGCAGGGTGCTGTGTTTGGTGGATTACTCGATTGCCCCTTGAAACCAACTGCAAAAAGAAAATACCAAGTATGTTGTGTTGACTGGAGTTCCAAATTTATTCTGAATCATTCCAATAGGCAGCATGTTAACAAACTTATTTACTGCGTATTGGACAGGGAACGGTTCAAAGTTTTGTTTTCACAACCATTTATGGTGAACCAAGGCTATTTAGACCAACTGGTAAGCCCTGTTTCATAGTTTCTCGCAGTGGGATTGGAGCTTGTACTTTATTATTTCTAAAGGGATTGAGTTTTTTCAATATGTATGAATTGAGCTCGTGCTTAATGTTTCGGAAGTTCAGTGTACACCAGTTCACAGTAATAGAGCTGCAACAATTGCTTTTAACCATGTTGAAACGGGTAAGTGTCAGGATATCGAAAGTGATGTGTACACTTTTTCATCGTTACTTGAACAGGTGCAAACAGATACTTCTATTTGTGCTTGAATGACTTGCTTGCTCTCGGTGGAGGTGCTAACTTTGCTTTAAGTTTAAACGAAGATTTGTAAGTTCTTTCTCCACGCAACAAGTTACCTATTCTTTAAGGAATGCACGTTTCCTTTCCTCAACGACGACAAAAGAGAGAGAAAAAATGGTGTTTCATCACCTTGATCTTTGTTCTCTATTGTAGATTATCCGGAACCAGTGGACCGTGTGAAACATTTGGCAACTCGTGTTTAGCTCATGATCACGAGTTCGAACTGAAGGACGTTGAGGTACTTTACTTCCTTTCCTGTTCTCCGATTTCTTCCAATTTGTGCTGGTTTTCTAACATGCTGATGTTATTCTTCTGTCTGCAGCTGTGGGGCTTTACACATGCATCTCTTTGCCTTTAACTGATGCAAAGGTTAAGGATTATATCGGTTTTTACTTCATTAAATTTATTGAGGAACAAATTCTTTCATTTATTTTCCTGTTGTTTCTACCTAACATGTAGAAGTAAACACATTTACATATACCCTCTTCCATTGGTTTATTGAATTCAATGTATTATTTATCTCATTTTTGTGATAATAATCCGTAATTTATTGTAAGTCGTGAAATTTATAAAATCTAAAAATGATTTCTTCCAGGCGGGAAAATATCATTTTTGGTACCCAAAGTTTAGTCTTTTTCGATTTTGGTACCTAATGTTTGATCACTATCAAAATTGGTCACCAAAGTACATTTTTAGTATCAAAATTGGTCCTGCCGTTAGTTGACACGTTAGTTGACTAACGGATAGAGCTAATTTCAGTGCGAAAATTATTAGGGCTTCATTCGGTCACAGCCCTTCTTCTCTCTTTTCCCCTCTCAAATCCTAATTTCTACGAATTCGACGGACATTTTTCCCTTAATTGAAGTACACGACGAACATTTCATACCGGAATCGTTCAGGGGTACACGCCGGGCATCGTGGGGCAAACTGGTGTTCTGTGGGAGCTAATCAAGGCGCCGTTGATAGTCTCACTGCTGACAATCAGTGTGTACATTTGTTTGGCGATGTCGATAATGGTGTTCATAGAGAGGCTGTATATGGGAGACCATGGCCAACGATGTGGAGATGGGGAATGAGGTTTTCCCCATGGTCCTTGTTCAGATCCCCATGTTAAAGGAAAGAGAGGCCGGTTTTATTTGATTTTTCTGTTCAATTTTACTACGGCATCAAGGTAGTATAATATACATATACATATACGTGTGTCTCTATTCTCTATCTATCTATCTATCTATCTAGTCATTTCATTTTGACGAGACCCAAAAGTTTTGATCTAGAAATTCTTTTTCTGTTGTAGTACTTGTTTTGGAATTACTCAATTACATATTTACTAAAAATTGTATATTTGCTTGGTAAAAATTTCAATTGGGGGGAAAATATCCGTCGAATTCGTAGAAATTAGGATTTGAGAGTGGAGAGGAGAAAAGAGAGAAGAGGGGTTGTGACCAAATGAAGCCCTAATGATTTTCGCGCTGAAATTAACTCTCTCCGTTAGTCAACTAACGAGTCAACTAACGGCAGGACCAATTTTGATACTAAAATTGTACTTTGGTAACCAATTTTGATAGTGGTCAAACATTGGGTACTAAAATCGAAAAAGAGTAAACTTTGGGTACCAAAAATGATATTTTCCCCTTCCAGGCAGTTTTATCCTTTGTTTTCACATTAGGTTTCTATATGCAGTTTTTTTTTTTTTATCACGTTTGATCAATTTAACTCTTTTGTTATAAATCAAAAGCCACTAACATATAAACTTGGGTCAAAATTCAATTTTCCGACAGTACTACTCCTTCCATCCCGTAATTATTTTCATAATTTTTTTTTCGTCCCTTCCACAATTATTTTTACACCCTATAAATATAAATTATTACTTTAATTTTATTCTCACAATATTCATAGATTTACACATAATGTCATTACTTTTACATTCAATCTTATTATTTTAATAATATAATTTTATACATCACCCTACTTTTCTTAAAAATCGTGTCATTCTAAAGGTGAAAATACTTTTGGAACGGAGGGAGTATTATTCAATGATAACCTTGCCACAAGTCCCTCCCTCCATTCCAACAAGTTAGCTTTGTATACTCCCTCCATTCCACTTGCTCATGTTACCATTTTCGTCCGTCCCATTATATGTTTCTCATTTGTTTTTTTACATTTTTTAAAAATTACTATTCATTTCTTTATTATTATTTTCAATACTTTTTACACTATTTTCATTACTTTTTCATTATTCTCCATCACATCACTTATACTTGTTCACCTTTTCCATCACATCACTTATATTTTTTCACTTTTACCTTAATTCGTGTGCCCAAAAGCAATGACCAACTTATAGCGGGACGGGGGAAGTACCATTTTTCACAAGATATGCAAATATATATATATATATATATATATAAGGACCATAACAGCAAATTAATTAATAGTAAATTTCAGGCAACATAATTTAATTAACAAGAATGTGGAGAGAAAAATGAAGTTTACAATGAAATATGTTGATTAGTCAAGTAAGTTGCTTTATATAAGAGGCTTGCTTAGCCTCAACAAAATTCTTTATGGTCAGGGCTTGACCTTGTAAAACCACCTTACCATCTTCCATGTACACAGCGCCATCTGCATACTCCAGTTCTTCCAAACGATGTGTCACCCATAATGCTGTTGTTCCTTTACAACTGGCCACACAGTTTTTAACTGCTCGTATAACCCCAATCTGGTATGAAGTAGCAAACAATCTTGTTAAATTATCTCGTTCAAAGGTATCATGTCGCCACAAAGAAAGCAACTTTTGAGACGTAACAAGACATGGCACAAACTTCTTGCCTCGTATCATTGACAACGGAAGGAAAAGATGGCAGTAGTTATCGTACCTGATCTTCTTCATCCAAGAACGATGTGAGTTCATCTAGTAACAAAACTTTGCATGCTTCTGCTAGAGCCCCAGCTATAGCAACCCTTTGTTTCTGACCACCACTAAGGGTCTGAACTGGTCTCTAGAGGGATAAAAGCAATGGTTAAGCATGAAGAATCGTCGAGTTCTTAGAATCTGAAAATATTGCTATTTCTTTTAACATACTCGCAAATATTCATACATGCCTACAGCATCCAAGGCTTCAGCTACTCTGGACGTTATCTCATCGTTGGCTATTTTGTATTTGCCAAGGCCAAATGCAACATCTGCCTCTACTGTGGGCATAACCACCTGCAGACAAAAAACATCACATAACCCAATGCAAGAACACAATTTTTTTTTTTCACCACCTCATATTTGGAAATATGACACCATTTACA
Organism: Prunella vulgaris; assembly: GCA_026898435.1. NCBI lineage: Eukaryota > Viridiplantae > Streptophyta > Magnoliopsida > Lamiales > Lamiaceae > Prunella > Prunella vulgaris. The sequence goes on from JAPKLY010000267.1 coordinate 172,656, forward strand.
TGAAATTGCCTGACAACAAACAGAGAGGGCAACAGATTTTTGTGATCAACTGTACCTGGGTTTGTACTCCAGATCCAATTACACAGTTTCCTTGGCATTAAAACAATATAAATGGAGTAATAAATCCCACACATCTCTTAAAAAGTTTAATGCTTAAAAAATCATTATAAGCTGAAACCCACTTTACAATACATCCCCTCGTCTGAATCTATCTTTCAGCTATCAAGGATATTGCAATCTCATTTGATGCAACTACTTCGATGACATCTTTCCTAGCATCTACAAAATATACTCATTTAGAGTCTCTTGTAACCATATTTTCAGTTTTGCAAATATGTCAACTCTGCTCTTTATAATAAAACCCATCTACCAGCTAAGTAAGGTCCTAGATTATTTCTACATTTTTCTGATTTACTGATATGCAAGCTACATGAGCAGAACAAACATGACTTCACATTCACAGATTCAATAGAAAGAATTCAATTTCACCATCTACGGCCTGCCTATTACTAGCTTGATGACAGACATCTCTCCATACTCTGAGTCCAAAAAAGTAGGATGATACAATTATTATATTTGAAAGCCACAAGAATCAAGATTCATATCCACAGTAACTATACAGCACCTTTGCGGAATACAGGTCCGACGATTAACTATTAGCTAAGCAATTAGTCCCTGTGGCTTACCAAAAACACAATTTACCCTAGCAAAGAACAAACACGAAATATAGACATGATATACTTGTGAAATTCGAAACAGTCAGCACACTTATCAGCCATCCATAAGTTAAAAATATAAGCACAGACAGAGATGTACAAACCAGAATTTGCACTTCTTGGTAATCCCACCTGATGATCAGGATTCTGAAACACAAAACTCCTAGGCTTCTTCACATGTAGATGTCCACCACTTGGGTTAACCAGACCACCCAAAATCTGCACATTTTTACAGAACAAAAAATATACTGTGTTTAGATCCACAAAATGGGGCTAATCGAATTACAAAGACAACTCCCTTTTTCAACAAAACATTACGCTAAAACCCATACATTTTCATAGTCACAAGGGCAAATAAAGAACACAATAACTGGTGTCAAGCATTGCATTCGACTCGAAAACTGTTACTTTAAAGGGGGGAATGGAAAAGTGTAATTAACGCACATGGAAATTATAGAAGTAAAATGATGTCTACTTTTAGGAGGGTAGATTTTCCGCAGCCATTGGGGCCGAGAAGCATCCAGAACTGGCCAGACGGAATGCTAAGAGAGCAATCGTTGAGAATTGGAACAAGGTTTCCTAGCCGATTTTTGACTGAGTAGCTGAGGTTCCGGCACTCAATTGATAAATTGTCTGCAACTTTGATTGTGGCGGCGGCGTAATCATTTCCAGTGGGGTGAGACCGGAGAAGTGGGAGTTGCACCGCCGCTGGGGCGCGAACCACAGCGGTAGGATTCATTCTGCGAGTTCGGAGAATTAGATTACGCAGACATGGACAATACAATCATAACAATTTAATTTCAATTTTCAACAAATCCATTAGTCTATTTGTTTATTTAATTATAGCACCATTATAAGGTCATACTGTTATTTGTTTTTAAAAAAAATATATATTTTTTAAATAAATATATGTATAAATAGAAGTCAAGTTTTTTTTTTGAATAACGACCAAATAACTTTGCTTGATTTTGAATTTGATCTACATGAATTACTTATTTTGATATTGGTTTTATAAGTTTAAAAACATTTTGATATTGGTCCTTTTAGAAACTTATAGGACCAAAATCAAAATTTGATTTTGGTCCTATAAGTTTCTAAAAGGACCAATATCAAAATATTTTCAAACTTATAGGAGCAAAATCAAAATGTGTAATTTATGTGGACCAAATTCAATTTTTTGACAAATTCTACAACTAAAAAAACTTTAATCCTTTTTTTTAAAAAATTAAGAGACGAAAAGTATGTGAATAATCACCGGTTGAGAGAGGATAGAATAAAAGGTTAAATTTGCAGCATATTGTTGTAATTTAATTAGTAAATGAAAGCAATAAACAAGACGAGATTTGGTAACTCAATTTGTTTCAAGGACTACGTCTGGGGGGTGACCAAGTCAGGAGTTTTTACTGATAATATTGCAGAATATAATTCGTACATTTACATCAGGAAATACATGTATATATAGGGATATAACCCTAACTAATCTAAAGCCCATTAGACTAAGGGCCCAATGGACTTATTGAAATATTAATGTCCACATTTATCTATATTTTATAACACTCCCCCTTTGACATTATAATTATAATTTGGAAGTATACATTTGTGAACAAGGAGGAGTACAATGGTCAATTTTTGTGATACAATCTTCAGGATTGTTTTAATCTTGATACTCCCATGAAGATAATAATCTTCCATGTCTACACATCCCGATCACATGAGCATATCTTTCAAAAGTAGATGTGGGAAGGGATTAAGTGAACAAATATGCAAGATTATCACTTGAGCGTACTTTTTGTATTGTAATTTTACCACTCTTCTGGAGTTCGTAAGTATAAAAGAATTTAGGGGAAATGTGTTTCGTCAAGTTCCCTTTGACATAGTTGTTACTCATTTGAGCAATATAGGTAGTATTATCTTCATAAATTATAGTAGGATTTATGTCATTTAAAGGGATACCACACGATCGTAAATGCGTTTTACTAAAGATTTTAACCAAACACATTCTCGTGTAGTTTCATACAGAGCTATAATCTCTGAATGATTTGAAGAGGTTGTCACCATAGTTTGTTTAACAGATCTTCGTGAGATGGCTGTACCACCACAGAGAAAAATGTAACCAGTTTAATATTTGGCATTGTGGGGATCAGACATATAGCCAACATCTGAATAACCTACTAGTGTTTTGTCTTGGTTTCTATGATAAAATAAATCAAAAAATTTTAAACCTCGAAGATACTTTAATATGTGTTTAACATCATATCAATGTCTCCTTGTAGGAAAGACACTGAATCTTGAAAGTAAATTTACTGCAAAAGCGACATCCGGTCTAGTGCAGTTTGCAAGATAAAGTAATGCGACAATCGAACTAAAACAAGGAACTTCTGCTCCTAATATTTTCTTGGTATCTTCTATAGGTCTAAATAAGTTCTTTTCCACTTCAAGGGAGCAAACAACTATCGGTGTACTAAGTGGACGAGATTTGTCCATATAGAATCTATTCAACAACTTTTTCAAGTAGGTTCAATGTATAAGAATTCCTTCAGGGAGATGCTCGATCTACAGGCCGAGACAAAACTTGATTTTACATAAGATTTTCATTTTGAATTTAACTTTTAAGATTGAACTAGCTTCTTCAATCTCTTTCCTTCTTCAGGAGGAATTCACTAAGTCGATTAAACCATTTTCGACTTTATTGTTTTAAATCATATAATGAAGGTTGTAGTTTTATACTAAAAGATCTTCATTATTGCACATTTGGGGAATCTTTAAATCCATCAAGGATTTTCATATATATATCGGAATCTGATGACCCGTATAAATATTTTACAATGTCAATCAACTGCATTTCTAAATTAATTTAACTGACAGGGATATATGGCTGAACTTTATAATATTCACAACAGGAGAATATGTGTAATCACATCAAATTCAATAATGGGTCTCTGCGATAAAATCCTTAAGCTATTAAACTCGTTTTGTATCTCTCTACTTCATTATTTCATTTTGTTTTCGTACAAGTACCCATTTATATCCTTCAAGGATAAAATATTGGGGGTATGTACGATAGAACACAATATTTTTCTTTATTTAGCGAGTCTAGCTCTTCCACACTTGCTTCTTTCTATTGTATCTAATCAAAGTGCTTCGAGCACCCAATATAATACTGGATCCAGATTTTAGAAAAAGCAAATGTGGGTACGAATAAGTTGTCGACAATAGTGATATATTTATCTCCTGTATTTATTTATTTTATGATTCATATAAACCAGATCTTCATCATTTCCCAAAATATATATTGATCTGGGTGTTCTGCAATCCTAGTATTTTGATTGCTATGTGCACGTGCCTTTTACTAGGATTTCTGTCTTCAGGACAAATCTCTTCAGGAGATTTCAAGAGTGACTGAATATTTTTAGCTTTAATATACCATGAATTTGTGTAAGGAGGTCCATTAAGCTTCCGGCGTATAGGGGCATCAATATTATTTGATTTCATTGGAACCTCAACTATTTGTAGTCACTTCTTTATAATCAGTAATGCATTTGATAATGCATCTGGCATATTACTTGCTAACTATTGCAAGTTTATTTTCCTTTGAACTTCCAGTTCAATTTGACTAGTGCTTGAGTCAAAATATTTGAAGATTTTTTGTTTTCTTTAGAAAAGTTTCTCGGCATTCATTAAATTTTAATTTCTAATCTCCCCCTAATGCCAAGAAAATGATCTTCATTAAATGTGCAGTCAGCGAACCGGGCCATAAAATGATCCCCTATCAAAGGCTTTATGTATTTCAAAATAGATTGAGATACAAAAATAATGTGTATACCTAGATTCCTTTGTGGCCAATTGAGGTACGCTTTAAAAATAATATAGAAATATATACTGCACAACTTAAAAAAATCGCAGATGGGAAATGATTATTATTTTCGACGCACTAGTTACAAAAGGGAGTAATAATAATATGCAGTAGGTCGGGTTTGAGTTAGAATAGCTAAATGTTACATTTTATGCCCCAACATGTAGCAGCTAAGTTGGAATTTTTTTTTTCAACTCTGTCTAGCGATAATTTTGATGCATCATACAAATAATTCAGCTAGACCACTCTGGGTGTGGACTTAATGAACTTAATATTCTACTATGATTGTCCACTGTCATATAATAAAGATTAAGTGCCTTCAATGTGAGCTCACTTTCATTAGCATTATCTATTCGAACTAATTGAATTGACAATCTGAGAATTGAGACAAAAGCTCAATAATTTTGCAAGAAATTGTACAAAAATATTGTGAAAAGTGGATAATAAACACATGTAAGTCCATCGTGATTAAGACCAATTATGGTCATAATAAAATAGTCTGGATACTATATATGTCAGTCCACAAATATCTCCATTAAATTGTTCATATAGGAGATTAAATTCCAGCTTTAATATGAGACAGTCATTCAATAAATTTACAGAATGATTTATGTGGCATACTATGATCAAGTAAAAAATATATAAAATCCGACAAATCACGTTATATTTTGGATGGACAAAAACATTGATGGTATAATTTGAAATGAATCTAAATTGGATTTTAAGACCACTCTTCATCTCTTCAAGAGATTGAATGTTATTGTTGAATACAACTAGAATAAAGGGGTCTTCCACGCTTCAGGCTTCCTTTAAATTCATTAGCATCTAATATTGTATCTTTCATAAATATTTTTCTTACCGGAATATTTTTCACAAAAATATGATCTAGTAACTCTTCTGGAGTTATTAAATATGTCCGGAAATATATGATTAAGATACATAGCCACATATCTCTACAAATTAATTACTCATTTTCTGTAAAGATCAATTCAACTTTTATTAAAATATTATTGCACATGCCCTTATTTGCTTCAGGCAAACTAGTATAATGAGATTCGTTTGATGGACTTCCGATCTCGACCATCTCAATTATTCTTTTGGCCTCTGCCATAATTTTTTCTATCAAATTATGTCATTGATAGTTTTCATCATTTATTTTTCATTAAATGATCCTTCAGGGATTTTCATAAGCAACATTAATAATCTTTTCATAAGATATATTTTCTTTTTCTCATTCTTATTGAGATGATGTTGAATGATAATTTATCTTTGTCTTCTGGACAAGAATAAATTTAAAAATTTATTATAATAGTCCCAAAATATTGCAAAAGTGTCATAAAATGAATCTCATGTTGAAAGCTCAAGTCAAGTGCTCTAATCTTTAAGGGCAAGCTTTAGTCAAATTTTATGAGTAATATTGGATATTTGATCTAATGTCTTTGTCAAAATTTGCTTTCAGACAGATTGGTATGATGTGATTCACCTTGAGGGGTCTTCCACTTCTTGTCTTTTAGCATCCGCTGATAAGTCTCCATCAAATGTTTTGGAGTATGACTCGTGCGAGACCAGTATTCATTGCATCCACGCTTGTGACATATTTATTTATTCTAAAAATATGAGCTCAATTGGGGTGTAGGATTTTAAACTTGAGATAAACCCTTTTTATGTCCTTGAGTTTGGACATCTTTTGCATTTTGTTGACCATCACCCCGATATTGACCTTGTCCCCTACCATGGCCTCGACTTCGAGTCGATCCGAGACCCATATTCGCATTAAATCTCCTTTCCACGTCTACGCCCTCAAAAAAAATTCGAGCAGTAGCATGTGCTTCTGGCACTGCTTGTGAGCCAGCTGGTCTTGCATTATGATTTTTCATAAGCAGTTGGTTATGTTTTTCTGCAACTGAAAGTGCAGATATCAACTCAAAGTGGGAGGTATAGTTTTTTGCCCCATACTGCTGCTGAAGTACAAAGTTACTTGCATGGAAGGTGGATTTTTTTTTTGAAGTGACTCAGCATATTGGGCTTGGGGAAGGATCGCAATAGTTTGTTGTTGGAAACGATCCTACAGGAATGTCAATAAAATATTGGAATCTTTTTCAGTGAGATATTCATTTTTTAGATCTTGGTTGAGATGATATCTCAGAAAAATCAGAACTCTTGTCTTCTGGGCTGATGTGGATTTTGATCTTTGTATTATGGTGTCGATTAAAAAAATATTAGGCGGGCTAAAAGTATTAAAAAAATTAGGCCATCATTAGGTGGTATAAATTGGGCTTTAATTTATTTTATTATTAATCCATGACCTTTAGTAATGGGTTTCAGGTCCAAATAATGGCAAAATAAAACATACTCCCTCCGTCTCAGACCAATTTGCACACTTTCCATTTTGGGTTGTTCCAAACCAATTTGCACACTACTTAAAAGGGAAATATCGATTTGTGTGCACACTCACAAAACTTTCCACACACTTACCCATATACCACTACTTTATTTAAAAAAAATACATTTTCCTTAAACCGTGTGCCATCCCAGGGGTGCAAATACCCCGGGGACGGATGGAGTATTTATTATCAGGCCCAAACCATAAACAGTCCAAGTTAAAAATAGGCCCTAAAATAAATAAAGTCCATGAATTTTATTAACGGAGCCTCAGGCCCAAAAATAATAATATTGAAGGCAGATTTTAATAAATACAGAAAAAGAATTAGGGGATGTTTGGTTGGACACTTTTGTTGCTGAGTAATGGTAATCAAAGTCATAGTGTGTGTTTGGTATGACTCTACTATGACTTTGATTCCAAAAAACTAAGGAATCAATCATAGTTCAGTTATATGAGAACTATGACTTTCATTCCATACCCTTTTCATTCCTATACCCTTTTCATTCCTTACAATTATACCAAATGCCCCCTTAGTCCAATCAAATCCTTGGTTTCGTGCTTAACCGCCGGCGACGGCGATGATGGACCTCCGTTAATACAAAACATATGTCCTTGGTTTCGTGATTATGAATCATATGTCATCAATATGTAATACGAAACAGAACATATGATTCATAATCAGATATAAACCAAATCATCAATATGTAATCAGTGCATCAGCATGTATAAACGAAGGATATTGTGCATATGAACAACATGGAATATGAATTAATATAGTGCACATGAAAACAGTGTGGGCATACTCATACAGATAAATAGAAACATAAGCATAAACATAAGATCATATAAGCATAAACATATTCAGATTATAAGCATATTCATGTAATTCATAAACTCACAGATGATCGCTTTAAATTCAAAATTATCTGATTGATTTGGTTAAGTCCTGAATCCGTTTGGGCCGGAGCAGTCATGCGGAAGCAATAAACAAGACGAGATTTGATAACCCAGGAGTTTTTATTGATAATACTGTAGAATATAATTTTGTACATTTACATCAGGAAAAAAGGATATAACCAGCTAATTTAAAGTCCATTACCTAATAAACTTATTAAATTATTAATGTTCACATTTATCCATATTTTATAACACTTATTTCCCAAATAATGAATCTTCAGAAACAGTACACTCGGTATCTTTTTTTAAATTTAGGGACTGTTTGATAGTCTATTGAATTTGTATGGAGCAAATTGAGATAAAATAAGAATATGGGTGTTTAGTTTCTAAATATCCATACAATTTTATAATATGTTTGATAGGATGTATATTATAATCAAATCGTATATAACATGATAAAATGACCTTCTAGGCTCTACCCCTTATTTTCCTTATTTATATCTTTGTTTGATAAGCAAAGTTTGATTCAATTTATTTTAAATATTTTATAATTTATTTTAAGAATTTATAAAATTTTATTTTAAATAGCATATATTATTAAAGTGCTTAATTTATACAACTTATAATTTATTAGATAATATATTATAATTTTTTTTAAATTAAATTTTATAAAAAAAATAAGTAATTTTTTTTTAGAGTAGGTATTGTGTGAAAGTGGTTCATATTATGAACCACTTTTTAACAAGGCAAAAAAGATAAATTCATAAATATTAATCTTCACAAAATAATTTATGTCATGAAAATAGTTTAGGGTTAATTCTATATAAATACACCACCTTTTACTCAACTTTCAATTTAATCATGATCTTCACGATTATTGTAAAAAATCTCAACCTTTTAAAAAGTTTCAATTCGATACACTTTTTTTCCGGCCAACAACTGATGATGTGTCTCGCCGGAGCGCGTGAAATGTTGTCACGCTGGCGTACACGTGTGAAATACTATTTTGGTATATAAATACACCACCTTTTACTCAACTTTCAATTTAATCCTGAGTTCACGATTATTATAAAAAAATCCCAACCTTTTAACGAGTGTCAATTCGATACACTTTTTTTTCGGCCAGCAACTGATCACGTGTCTTGCCGGAGCGCGTGAAATGTTGTCACGCTGGCGTACACGTGTGAAATTACTTTTTTATATTTTTTTTTCCACATCATATATTATATGTATAAAAAATAACAAAATTTTATATTAAAAAATATTTTTTGAATGAGAAATATTATGGAAAAAAACGTTTTCCACCATATTCAAGAGGGACTTGAAAAAACTGTGTTAATGGTACCGAATATCAAAACCATAAAAGGTGGTGTATTTATATAGAATTAAGTGGTAATATTAGGTATCATTAACACATTTTTTTCAAGTCCCTCTTGAATATGGTGGCAAACATTTTTTTCCATAGTATTTCTCATTCAAAAAATATTTTTTAATATAAAATTTTGTTATTTTTTATATATATAATATATGTTGTGGAAAAAAATAAAATATTAAAAAGTAATTTCACACGTTTACGCCAGCGTGACAACATTTCATGCGCTGCGGCGAGACACGTCATTAGTTGCTGGCCGGAAAAAAAAAAGTGTATCGAATTGAAACTCTTTAAAAGGTTGGGATTTTTTATAATAATCGTGAACTCATGATTAAATTGAAAGTTGAGTAAAAGGTGGTGTATTTATATAGAATTAACCAAAAAAGTATTTCACACGTGTATGCCAGCGTGGCAACATTTCACGCGCTCCGGCGAGACATGTCATCAGTTGCTAGCCGGAAAAAAAATGTGTATCGAATTGAAACTTTTTAAAAGGTTGAGATTTTTTACAATAATCATGAAACTCGGGATTAAATTGAAAGTTGAGTAAAAGGTGGTGTATTTATATAGAATTATCCCAATAGTTTATATAATATTTTACCTTTTTTTTTATGTAGAGGTAAGGATTTAAGAATGATAATGGAGTTCGGGATGGCACTGGTAGATGAGGGTGGGAGTGGTAAGAAAAATAAATTAGGATTTTTTTTTTTTTTTTGCAGTTTATAAATTGTAAAAATTTATTTTAAAATTTTATAAACTGTCAAACATCTTATTTTATTTAATATTTTAATAAAATTTATAAACTCTCAAACAACTTATAAACTCTGGGCTCATTTGGTTCGTAAGATAAAAATATCTATCCGTCGAAAACGTGCATATTTTTTACGGATAGATATTTTTATCTTACGAACCAAATGAACCATCTATGTATTTATTTTCGATTTATTTATAATATTAGAAGCATTTACACATTGAATTAAAAAAAAATATTTATAAATTAATTCAAAATATTTGGATAAATATATTACAAGGCATCTCACATCGGTAGTGGCTATGGCTTGGGTGAGCTTATAAATCTAGACAATTCTCTCACTTACAATCTGGATTTTAAGTATTGAGTTAAACTTTACATGGTATCAAAATCACATCTCTACTCGATATGTTGATTCACATGTGGAACCACGTTTCGAGAGGAATATTATTAAAGTGTCTCATATTTCTTTCTCTCTTATGTATTCGAATTCAGAAATGGGGCTAATGGGTTTAGTGTTTGATGTTAGGGTTGTTTGATTAGGTATTTAAGTTGCAAGCTAATCATAAATCTAATTGTTTTGTGTGTATATATATGTACTTCCAAAAGTGTATATATATTTACTAATCTGAGAAGCACGGACTAATATTCAATTCATACAATAACAAACTCAAAACTTCTCAATTTTGACAGAAGATATATTGGCAAGTGGCAACCTCATTATTTCACAGGTTAAAATGGCTCTAGTTACAACTCACAACCACAAACAGAAAGACAAGACAAGGGGGAAAAAGAAAAACAGTTTCTCCACATTAATTAATGAATGCAAATTGCTGAAAGCTTCAGATCTGATCACATAAAAATCGAACTAATGCCTATATTTTTACAAATCGGGGAATCCCACCACACAAAAGCAGCAGCTCGTTTTTACGTTTATCTACGAAAAAAAAACAATGCATACACATGAACTGAACTAGTGGTGATCCTCCCCATCTAAAAAATAGTAACTAATTTTACCTTGTTCTCTTGTCTCCCTTCGCAGCTACAAAATAAAATTTAAACAAAAAAAAAATAGAGAGAGAGAGAGAGAGAGATACAACTCATTGCAACCAGATCCATATTCAAAGCCTCATTTTTCAATGCCCTGTTGGAGATACTGAATCAAATCATAGCCAGCAGTCGTCCACTTATTGTACGCATCAGTGCATATTCGAATCATATAATTAGCTGCTTCACGTTCGCTCATTTCAGGATGAAATCTCTTTCGAAGATTTCCAATAGGGTCACCTCGGCTGAAGCAAGGCAATCCACTATCGAGCATCATTGCCACTGTACTTAAGATCCCATCCATATAGCGTCGTGCTGCAAGATAACCCTTCACACACAAGCTGCAAAAGATAAGATTATTTAGTAATTTTACACACACATATATATAGTGAATAGGTCAAACCCCAATGGTGTTAAATGTAACTTGCCCTGAAAATAATTATGTAGGTCAGGAAAAAAATATCACATCTTACCTTACGAATTGGTACCATGTGTCACTTTTCATCACCCCAGATGGATCAAGTAATTGAGTCATCTCATGACTGAGTTTGAAGTGGGCGCTTTCAAACCGCATATTTCCACCAGGTGAAGTTTCCAAAATAAAACCAAAATCAATATGAACAAGCCTGCCTACGCTGCATTCACAAAGAATTGAATAGGCTTAAATTTGATGAGATATGATCAAAATCAATTCCACACAAAGATATGTTGCATAACAAGAAAATTTCTGCCAAGAATTGAAAGATCAAAAAAACCAACTGTGCACCTAAAAAATTTAACGGCGTACCTGTCAAACAAAAGATTCCCATTATGTCTATCCTTTGGTTGAAGCAAGAGGCTAGCAACTGCATATCCAGCACTACTAACGAGAAAATTCTCCCGAGCAGCTTCAAAGCTTGGTGAACCAACTGGTCCAAAGTCCTGTTGAAATATCTCATATAGGCCACCATCAGTGGTCTCACCCATCTGACTCCTGCTTCGTGAATTGGGCACAACCTGTCAAGCAGAAACAATGACTAGATTTGACGTGGAAAATTCACTGGTAGTCAAGTAAAGAAAAACTGACACAATTGTATAAACATTCTTCAGTGATCAGAGCAAAACAGCTAATTGTACGATATAGGTATTTAGACAGCATGGGACGCCAAAATTATTAATTCTCTAGGAATCAATCTACATTTATCTTATCAAAATCATTTAATTACATGTACTGAACATATATATACATATATCAAAACATTCACACATGCTAACTGTGGGATTGCATTGAACGGTCAAATTCATCAACTAAAGTCCAGTTCCCTTGCTCTAATCACAGATTCACATGTACTGAACACCAATATACACACACAAATATATATATATATTTCAAAACATTAATATGTGCTCACTACGTGATTAACAGCCAACTTCATCAACTAAAGTTCAGTCGTTCTTGCCAGTAAGACTCTTTTAATTGCCTCATGACACCTTGCACAATAATTTATAGTTTTATAATTGTGGAAAATTGGAATATGCATTTACCAATAAATACAACAGTCAATTCACTTGCTTCTTAGTAATCATTCAAGCACCATACTCTGTGAACGATCGTCAGCAAGGTTATAAACTCTTTTTTCCCTTTAAATTTGGTTCTGCAGTATACATTAATAGAGCACAGCTGAAAGATCTCTGAACTCATTATGTCGATAAATTTATTTAAATGACATATGTTCATGTTTGGCAACACAGCAAACAAAGACAAATGTCAAATAGCAACATGTTTAGGGCTTAAGTTTTGTATGTGTTACAGAAGGTCAAATTGTGAAGTTTGGGCACATAACTCACTTTTACGGGAAAAACTAACCATATAGGGATAATCTAATAATAAACAGGGGCATACCTCAATAATTCCTCTCTCTGGACCAGTTGGAAGTACTCCGTAAGGAAATAAATAGAGACTTAGTCCAACAGCTGCAAAGATGTCCTTCAACAGTGAAATAACTTGCAAAGCAAGAACATCTTGTCGACAATCATCTCCAACCTACATGCATACACAGCACCATCAGGCTATGGATCATATACATTTGAAAGTGAATGTTATAACTGAACATTGGATAACAACTTATCATCAATATTTATCAGCATGATTAAATGCTTCTAGTTCATAAAATTCCTAGCAGTGTGCCTCAACGCGATGACCAATTGTCAAAATTCAAGAGATAATATTTATAAAGGTTCTATCTTCAAATCCTGTATATACATCAGTAAACCATAAGAAGAACCAAACAGTATGCATTATTAACAGAGAAAAAGAGATTTACTCAGGGTGCACAGATGAAATAACCAATAGCGCTGGTGTTCAAATGATATCACTCACGGTATTGTTTTCTTCATATCAGATTACAACATAAACAGTTAAATTACGGTAATTTTGCACATCATATATCAGATATACAGATTAACTATACTAAATGAAATGCATCCACAGATACAAGGCTATGTAGCTGGCAACTGGCAACCCAGAACTGCTATGATAACTGGTGTAAGATCAGGTCGTACATTCATCTAGACAACTGTTCTATTGCAAGATAGATAATTGCTAGTTCAAACCCATAGTTTTATCAGTCCATCCTACATGTAACTACAAGTATTGAAGCTTATTTTACATGAACAGACAATGCTGCAAAACCAGCAACCAATTCTTTGGATTCATCTTAGAACTGAACTAGCACATATTGCTGACTTTTTCTCTTACAGACTTTACAAACACAGGATGATATGAGAGCAGGTAGAACCCTCAATTCCCAACTGAAGCAACACTTCTGATTTTATTTATTTTTGGGGAAACCAGGTAACTCTTCTGGTATTATATAACCACTAATCTGAAGAGTAAACAATATACCTTGAAAATACAAGCTTGGGGCTTCACATCGTTGTGATCCCCATCCCGATCCACCACATTGAATGTGATCATTATAGGAACTTTTGCAGCTGATTGTAAAGGAATTCCACTATCATTCTGAATACCTCTGACAAGTTTATTGGGAGCAGTAGGTAGGTAGAGGTTATCTCCATCCACTTGTATTTTCTCTAACTCTCTATTGACATAAAAGGAAAAAGTATCTAGTAAACATGGTTAAAGTGGGAATGGAATGCAATATATATATATATATATATATATATATAAGTAGGCCAAAATTTCTCAAGAACTACCACGGAATGATACCTTTTTATGCCAGCTCGTCTTTCCTCCTTTGGAAGTGGGTAGAGGACACCTGATATAGACGTAACTTTGTCAAAGAAATCAAATTCTCTTTGAAACACTTCAAGTGCTTTCGGATTGAAACCATCAATAATCCGTTGTCTGACAAGTGGAAGTAGTGCTTGAAATGCACTATTCTGCAAACAAAGAACTAGGATATATTAATACTGCATACCAGAAGACTAACACTAAAAAAATTCAATCAGAACTAAAATAGAGATTATATTAAAAATTGTGGATGGGGAACTCTCACAGATTAATGTTGATATGGAGATGTAGTTACAGGGATAAAAGAGCTGAATAGACTTGTTAAACAGACTTGTAAGAAAAGCACAAAACATATATTGGCAATCAACATGGACATTAAATTATCTGCAGATAATAAATATATGTTTGCTGAGCAATGCCTATACAATCCACAAAAGTATCACATTTCCTGGTCAAGGAATAGTATGAAATGGATATTACCTACAATAACAAAAATACACTTTTAACTTCAAAAGTATTAAGAGAAATGATAGTTAAAATAACATGCAGAAATATTTTATGAAGCAACAGTTGTTCCATGTATAAGCAATATAACCAATACAAGAAATGTATGCAATAATGAAAATTGAAAAAAATTAAGTCTCTCTGTATCTTTAGAAGTATACCGTGGGAGATGGTGCATCTTTCCCCTCTTTCCCCGCCTCAGGAACACAAGTCTCTCCCTGCAAAACACAAGCTTTTTTTATGTATAATTTAAAACAACCCCAGATAGCATAACAGGCTGTACTTCTTCAACATTCAATTACTCATTTAAGTGTGAAAAAAATTGTCACCTGTAAATGCCATATCAAAATATGGGCAAAAATATCACTTCTTTGTGTAGCTCTAAGCAAGTATCCCTCAACCAACTTCTGCAAATGGAAGTAGGCCATTATGTAAAGAGAAAATTCCATTAATATATTGTGCAGAATCAAGATAGAAGTCAAACTTTTTTGGTCAACACTAAATCTTAAACCAAGAGTTCAAAGAGAATTATGACAACTATTTCATCAATTAAATTCAAGTTACATCAAGACTTGACTTTTTTATGTTGCAATATCATTCTGTTAAAAGAATGCTACTAAAAACATAATCATTCAAGAAAACCCACCCCTTCATCATATCTTAGTGCCTGTACCAGCTGAGGCATGAAGAATGTCACTCTCTCAGGAGGATAAGATTCCAACACCCTGAGAACATAAGCCATAACTCGAGGATGACCCTTATACGAAGGAGTAAGGAACTCCAAAGCTTGTGTAATTGAACAAGCGGCCCAGTGTGGCAACTGCTGCAAAAGCGTTGAATTCTCATCCACCGCTTTGGGTGTGACAAAATAAGGCAAAGCTTCAGGGATGTTGCGGATTTCCGATATATGTGACTGAAAGGAAGATAAAAGTGTAAATAAAAATTAGTCAAAAGATATATAAACAAATGGAGAAAAAAAAGCAACCAAGATTCAATGTTTCAACACATAACGTTTTGTCTACGGTTGTTCAGTTTATGAATTATAATTCAGGTGCCTAAATTTGAGTGTCACATGCTGGAATCATAAAAAACTAGAAAAATAAACTAGACAAATAGACAATAAAAATTAACAGGGACGTAAAGCATATTCTGAATTCTCTGACATTTTCTAATTTATTTAGCATTTTTACGTAATGTTTACTTTCGTCATGAAAATATCAATAAACTTATGCTGAGCTTGCAAAATTTACTTAATTCAGAAAACGTTGATCAACATACTTGAACTAGCTGGGTGGTTTCACCCTTCAGGGCAGAATTGGCTGGAAATCTTGCAGCCAAAGACAGCGCAATTCGAGGATCAACAGAAAATGCAGTCCTTGAGAACTCTATCCATTTGTCAGAGCTAATTTTCAGCCGAGAAGTGCTTTCCCTGTATATGATATTAGTAAGGAAGATACCTCACAAGATACTACCATTGAATTATAGGAATACAAAAGTAACTGAGATAATTTGTAAAGTCAGTAATAGTTACTTTGATCCAACTGGTTGAGCCCAAACCTCAAGTCTTTCAGCTTCCTGCTGGCACAACATTAACAACAACTGCCTCCGCTTTTCTCGTCCAACAGCATAGTTGTCCAGCTGACCCCAGACAGGATGATATTGATCCTTCTGCTGAACATAAGAATTGCTAGAAAGCATCATGTATCCGATTCATATATAACAATTTTCTGTCATGAGATTTAGGATAGCATAGAGGCTTAACATTTCAAAATCTCTTTTATGATTATCTTACCTTATCATGCAAAGAGCTGCCATTTTCATTGCCCCGTGCTTTCTGATCAAGCTGGGATGTGTCCACCCGCTCATTTAAAAGATGTTGGACAAAAACTGAAACAGATTGTCCTTCACTCTGAGCAAAATATTTATTATTCAGATCAAACCACTCGGGCGGATGAGCAAACCAGCCTAAGGAAGCTCTGTTTTTACCGAAGAGAAACCACATCACCAGATTAGTCATTTCAGTAGGTACAAGAATCTAAGTGAGAGAGAGAGAGAGAGATCATTAAAAAGATTTTAAAGAAGTGATCCGGTAAGTAAAGAATACAAAGAGTTCACCTTAGTGTCTATCACATCAACTAAATTAAAGACATTGGAGCTAATTCATTCAACTGCGTTGAGCACAATAGATGCAAGTGGCATCTCAAATTTAGAGTAACTTCTTGAACACAAATGTCATTTAAATAAAATAGCCTATCTTCTATTAATAAATAACATTCTTTATTTGCAAAGTGATATAAAATGTTTAATAAGTAACATACTCACATGCTTAACATATAAGACTTCTCCAGAAAACCCAATAAAAATATCATCAGAGTCCAGAATTAATTTATGGGTAAAGGTAATGGATACTCTCCAAACATTTGACCTAATGGTCAATTTTACCATAATAGTTCTGATAATATATATTTTCATTAACTTACCTCCATTTAATCAAAATCTTCATATGTATTTTAGGTGAATTTAAAATTATCAATTGATAATAATTAGTTGCTTTGTACAATTGCATTGTGTTAACAATTAAGTTATTTCCAGATAAAATGAGGGATTGGGGCATTTTTAGGTATTTCTTTTGGGGGTAAAGTTGTATATTTGGCCGAAGCTTTGGGGAAAAGATGTCATATCCCTAAATTAATAAATGGACCACTAGAAATACCAATGTATTCTTTTAATACTATGAAATGCAATGGACTATAGATGATCAAGTGCAGATATAATTAAATGATCTCTTCATTAAAAGGCTTACCTATATATCCTATCTTCTAGCAACTGAAGCCCAGATCTGAAGTTCTGAAGGTTCCCCTGTGTCTGGCATGAACAAAATTTCAGGCCAAAAAGCATTAGGGTGAAGAAAGTTCCGGTGGCAGCAGGATGTCGTGAAAAGTTCCAGGGTAGTTTTGTCGTTCCTTGTAACATCCGACCAAGTAGTAAAAGCTGCTCCAGACTATCGTATCGAACCACCTAAATGATAAAGTTGCAAAGCAAATCGATTAACATGCATTTACATGTACTGTAGAATAAGATGGTTGGTACCATCCACCAAAAAGGAAATA
Source organism: Prunella vulgaris (assembly GCA_026898435.1). NCBI lineage: Eukaryota > Viridiplantae > Streptophyta > Magnoliopsida > Lamiales > Lamiaceae > Prunella > Prunella vulgaris. The sequence continues at coordinate 190,521 of JAPKLY010000267.1, forward strand.
ATATGCATAAATTCAACTTCAAGCATCTGCAGCAATATATTTAGCAGAGAATCATGAGGGTAACATTTTGGATCAAAAAAGAATATTTGATGCAAAAGGCAGAGATGCTGAAGAACACCTACTAGACTATGTATATGATGCTTACTTCAAACCGATCAATAAAAAACCCAAGCCACAGCCTATGAGCAAATATTTCTATAACCGGATCCTTTTCAGGCGGCAGCTCAGGCTCTCCAGCAACAAGTTGGGGCCTCAATTTTGCAGTTGGTCCAGAGCATCTAATATCAGATGCAAAAAGGCCTCGTTTAGTGTCAATTGTCCACAACCATGCATCTACAAGCTCAGCGAGGACAAGAGATCCCAATTGAGGAGCAGCAGAAACCAGCCATGTCCAGATATAAACGCCAGTCTCCACCGCATCAAGTGTAGTTATGTAAGCTGGACACCAGCAAAGAAGGCGAAGAAGTCGCCAAAAGCTCTCAGGGTTTGATTTTGAATCTGAATCCTGAGGATAATATGGCATGTTCAACAAAATAAAAAACTTTACTTGGTTGATCTAAACTTAAAAAATGAAGAGCTATTGTTTTACCAGATTTGAAAGAAGCAAGGCAGTAGCTTGAGAACAAGTTTCGCGGAACAATGATTTGTCTACTTCACCCCCTTTCTCTGCAGTAGTTACAAACTGCTGAAGCAGCCTAACGAATTTTGCAAGAATTACCTCATTGAAAGATTGATTTTTGGGCAGTGAAGACTGTGCAGACCCTATATCTGGAAGGTCAAGATTGAGACCACCAGCATTAAGACCACCAATGCTCTCATATAGCCTCCTCATGCCAGCAATTTCCCCGGCATGGTTACACTTTGCAGTCGCACTGACCATACCCGTACCAAGAACTTCTAGATTGAAAGCATCAGTCAATTTCAAATTTCCTCCTGAGGCAGCAGCAGCAGCAGCCATAACTGCAGGAATATTTGCAGTTTTTGGACCATTCCAACAATCATTTTTGCCCGTACCAATCCTTATCTCAGACAAAAGAGAAACCACATCAGCTGCAGGCTGTGTTCTCTGCCATGTATTAGCTTTGCAAAGGTTTTCCTGAACAAGATAGGTTTTAAATGGTTGAGGGTGATATTGCACTTCAGCAACAACATAACTTTCCACGCAAAACCATAGAGATCAAACACAAAAACTGGTTCCCTTCCAAGGAGAGATTAAAGCAGAACTAGAAGACACTTCACTAAAGAACAGCCTGACCAACATCTGTTAGGTGTATATGGTGTGGGCAAGTAAATTAAATATTATAAAAAAAAAAAAAAAACCACAAATGCTAGAGCAAGCACATTTGAGAGAGAGAGAGAGTTTTGAAAACATGAAAAGGTACAAGAAAGATGCTAGCTTTTCGACAACTATAAAGGAGGAATGAGATAACTTGGGATGAATATGAGAAATAAATAAACCTGAAGAAGCCCCTGACTGGTGCATGGAGCATGTGAAAGCGACACAATGATCCATTCACGAACAATCTTTTGGTACAAAGTGCGAACATTGGCAACATAAGAAGGATCACTCACTACAGCAGAAGGTGGATCATTATGCATTGAGAGTAGAAGGGCATCCAGGCAAGATGAATTCCACAAGATCTGTAAGTCATGAAAACCAATCACATTCACATGAATACTTGGAATGTGAAGCTACAAGGTCAAGAGAAAGATTACATAACCATAGCTCAAACTTACCTGAGGAAATCTCTCTCTAAGTTGAGTTAACAAGCTCACAGAGATATCACGAATGTGCTCATCCCTTTGCGACAAGTTTTTTATGAGGAAACAGGCATGGACAGAGAGAGTAGACTCTCTAACCTCAGCTGCTGGCCCAGTCTCAGATGCTCGATCCTCCTGTAGTAAGTTGCATGGACCATGATATTTTGGAAACAAATCCCCAACGAAATAATAAAATACAAAAAATAAATTTGAAGAAGAAACAAACCAATCTGATAATTACTCAAAACTGATAAATCACGCTTTCATGATGTCAACAACATAATTTGTCACAAAAAAGTCCAGAGCAATCTCATGTTGATTGCTAATAAAAATATATGACATAAAATGCACATATCATGGGAGAAGTCCATTTCATTATAATGCAGTTTTCCATGAATTGAAGAAAGAAATCACCAACAAAGTAAAAATAAAAAATTTAAATTGAACAAATTACGTGCCATCTAAGTATAGCCTTCAACCGGGATTCCAAAACCTACTGAGTATTTCAAGTAACAACAGACTGACAAATATGTCCAAATAAATGCTGATAAATTTCAAACTAAACATGATAGCTTAATACTTCAATATACATATTAAGATAAAGTAAAACAAGAACAATAAGGAAAAGAAATAGGAAGCAAAGACAGAATGTTGCCTTTAGAATTCTAAAGAAGAAGAAAACAAAACAGGGCCAAAAAGGGAATAACAATATTCTAACTGATCATAACAACCAAAGCATGCTTGATGCAATAAAAGTACCATGTTAATATTCTGATTAGCAATTGGGCATGGAAAAATGACTAAGAATGTAACTTATTGCTAAGGCTATAAAGTGGCACATCAGTGAACGCCCACAGTAACCACCATTCTTATCAGTAATTGTGCATGAAGTAATATTAAGAACAGTTACGTCAAAGCCCAAAATTTTATCTTTTCTTTACCTATACAACTAACAGGATACCAACATGAATAAAATTTCAGTTTTCATCTAGTATAGAACAGGATAACAAGAATTGACTATCAAAAAATTGGCAAGGTATGAATTAAATTTCTGTAGGAAGGGAATGCCAAAATAGACAATAGGTTGTATGGTCAACATCCATATTATTAGCAAATTAAGCATGGAAAAATATCTAAGAGCTTCACTAAAAGAATTGAAGTGATACCAGCCAACTTATTGCTGTTTCAAATGCACGATGGACAATAGCAGTCAAACACTGAGAAACAGCCGGCATCAGATTAGGACTTCTTAGGTATTCAAAGGCACAGCTAAAAGCACTTCGAGAAGCAGCTGAATTTTGGCCTCCATTTAGAATACCACCATTGCTGCTAAATCTTATTATCTCCAAAAATGCTACAGCTAAAAGATATGTTGCTTTGACACCTGCAGAAATCAAATTTATGGTAGTTTTCTTTTAGAATTGAAGCCACCCTCTAGCAACAAAGAACAAAATAAGAGCAACTTCTTTATTAATTTTCAAATATAGAACTGTGATAACCAACTGAAAAATTTTAGACCTGAAATTGTAGTCATTGCAGAGACCTCCACTCGTCCTCCTAAAGCAGCAGCAAGAGCAGTTCTTTGACTCACTGCAGCCTTCTCATTTCCACTGCCTCGTCGACTACCTGGGTTATGAAGAGCATTGAGCTCCAACTCATCTTCAAGCCACTTCACAGAACTCACAACCTGAAAACAGTATTTTTGCCATCAGTAATAACTTACAATATTTAAATACTACAAATACTGTAAGACACAATATAAAACGAGTGCATAAAAGAAAAAAAGAACAGACTATTCGAAAGTTCTCCAACACACCAGCACAAACCTGATGTTAAATGCAAGTTGAGAACTATTTGTACTATCTGAGAAGAAAATCTCAGCTTCACCGACTACTTTGTTTCATCACAAAATTGGAAAATAAATCAAAACTCGAAAAAAATCCTACTCAATGAAGCAAGTAGATGTTTTAATTTGTGTGCCCGTCGATATCATATGGTTGGTTTTGGAGCATACCAGTGAACAAGCTAAGTAGATAACAGATGGATGAATTAGAATATCTTGTGAGTTAGCCGTGACAATGTCATGGATGAGGGAACACCTAGGGCCCAAGTTACTTTGAGTTGAATACCCAGAACACAGTGCATACTATATTTCTACAACATGCAAATGAGAAATACACAAGGCATTCTCCCTAATGTAGCATCTTCCTTTCTGATAAGAATCATAAAAATATTTAAGTATATCTTAGGAAGAAGCATCGACAACAATATGAGGCTGCATTTTGAGTACCTCTTATTATTGACAAATTGATATTGAAATATAAACAACTTTTTCTACCGATTATTGTGCGTTCTTCAAATTCCTCTCTCAATTGTTGGCGTTCTGCATCACTTTCCATTTCCAGGTCCTTGATTCAATGATAATAATTCAAGTTTTACATTTCCATTTGCAAAATTAAAGTTTTGGGTAACATTCAGGCATGGAAAATGGCATAGTATAATGCTATCATGGTCTTAAAGTTTACAAATTAAGAAATCTAAGTCAGGTTCCTATTTGATATTTGGATTAATGTACCTGACATATTCAGAGAATATGATGAACTTTCAAGTTTTAGGAAAAAATAGAACTATATTTTCTAACACTATATTATGCAAGTTGCAGGCAAGAACTAGGAATCTACGTACAGATATATATATGAAAACAGAACCATGTCAAGAAAAGGAGGAACAAATTTAATCCCCAGCTGCAATTTCCAAATCCAAATATCTACTAAGAATAGAAAAGGAAATCTGCAAAAAAGCTGAAAAAAATAAAAGATAACAGAAATGCACAGCAATCTGTGCTTGCTTTTTATTATTTCAATTTTTTGCATAAAAATTCCAAAAGATAACTTTTTCTTTTCATATTAGCATAATAAATCAATTTGATCCTTTTTGTACAATCTTTAGTTCATACTTGAAAATGAAAATGTTTGTCGCGGGTTATATATATAAAAAAAAAAAAAATTAAACATCATCAAATATATTCCATATATATATAAATTTCTGTATCTTTCTAGACAAATGAGCAAGTCCCACAATGGTCACCAAAGGACAAATAGAATGGGGTAAAAACCCTCCAGTAACTTACAAGAGGTGGGGTCCCTTGAGAAATATGCTGGACAGCAGATGACCATAAAGAATTCCACATGTATGGTCCACCCACAGCTTGGAGAGCTATGGTACCCATGCTGCCCACGCTATTAAGTGTAGTCGAAACAGACTTTGACGTAGTTTGAGTTTTCTGTATTGGAGGTGCTAACCCAAACAGAGCAATATAAAACCACAAGTTCCGAAACAACTTCAAGAGCGAAGGTTCCACATCTACAGTGGGATCAAAGTCTGAACATATTTCAGCCACTGCAGGAAGAAGTGGCCCGAGAAAATCTGCTCCACTCCTAAAATATTGATTCAACTAGTAAGGAAGTTACTTGGCACTTTCAGTTCAACATTACAAATGTAACAAATGAGCAATTCCAAACTTTACCTTCCGCTTTTCGCCTCTGCAGCCAGGCCCACATCTGAGCACAGTGACAGCAAACGATGACGGTAATCTGAACGCAATTTACTACATGTAATTCCTCTTGCAATCAACAAAAAACCTGCAGGTAAAGTCTAGAGGTAATTTAACCAGTGAGCATCCATTTAAAATAATAATAATAAAGAAAAAGAAACCTGCTCATAAGTTGTGCAATCAAATATTGTGCACAAAATTGAAACATACCTCAATGCGTTCTGTCGTGGCTTCAGGTACCTGGGTTTTACTCTCGGCAGAGCCAACACCTGAGAGTTTGCCCAAGTAACTCCTAGTCATCAATACCACAGCCTCACGGTAAGACTTCTCAAAACCTAAACTCGCCATGCGAGAAACAGCATCAAGAAGCTGCAGTAACTCAACAAAAGCAGGTTGAGAAAATTGTGGAAGATGAAATATATAGCATTAAAAAAAAAAAAAAAGAGCTTCTCGAGAGAGGATGCAAGAACTTTTTTTCCATTTAATCAGGTCCTTCTTGGAAATGACATAGAAAGAAACTTAAAAACGAAGTGGGACGTACTCGGAGCCTCAATATGCCTGGTGTTGATGCATCCCCCTCTTCTAAACTCTCAATAAATAGGGGTAATATCATGTCAACAACTTCAGGCTTCTTAATAGAAACATTAAGCTCAGCTAACAAATGTATGACATTCAACTGTATCGGTGGAGCTGTCTGCTTCTCTTTTCCATCCTGAAAAACACACAACAATAGCAACAGGTGTAAACAGTAGAATTAGGGTCACTAAAATATTTAAACATTCACCTAGGAGCGTATAGATCTGCTCCCAAAATAATTTTCCTGGCGAATATTGAATTAAAAACTTTGCCAATTTAGCAAGCAATTGAACATTGCTTTACTCTTAGACCATCAACATGACCTCCAATAAACCATATGAAAACAGCATATAAGATTTAGAATTTTTCAACAGTCCAATCACTTTGCATGAGTAAATAATATAAATATGTGTTTGGATTGAAAGAATTGAGGATGGATTGGAAATCCACTAATGCTGTTAAGATAGAAGGATTTTGTGGAATGGATTTCTAATCCATCGCTATCATTCTGAACCTTTTTATTTTTTTCCGGAGTGATTTGAATGAATATAAAATCCATGTGTTTAAACTCCTTGAATTTTAAAAACTTCAATCTAAGTGCGAAATAAAATTGAGTTCAAGTCAGAAACTTATCAAACTATATTTTGATGAATATGATGCCTGTCGAGTATGTGGATTTGATTAGATTTGCAATGCGCTGATGTTTCTTGGATGGAAGGGTGTATGATTGAAATGGATTTGAAATAAATAACTCTCATTTTGAAATAACATTTTGAATAGGATCTGAAAACAAACTATAATTAGGTCAATTTGAACCATCATATCAAATTCAAATCCCTCAATCCAAAAGCAACCTAAGAATGAGTTAGGACAGAAATTATATTTCGAATGATATTATGGTACCATAATACGCTAGAAAGCTCTTTTCTTCCATACCTATCAAGTATTTCTACCTAGAGAGCATGACGTATATAAATTGCAAGCAATATCGATCATCACCCGTGTATGTAGCAACATACACTGAAAAAGTATCCCAGCTTAACAAACCAAAGAGTTTTCATTAATAGATGTGAATCTGTAGAGGAAATATGGGACCACATTACGTATACGCTCACATTATGGTCTTTGAGTCACAATAAGTTCAAGGGTTCGTCTTTGTCGGACTCTCTTAGGAATAGGGCTATTGCTTTTGGACAGTCTATTTGCTTTGTAAGTGTTTTGCCTTGATAGGGAATCTCTTATCCCTTATTCCATTTTCTAGCAATAAAACCTTTGATTCTTCTAATTTTTTTTTTTTTAAAACACTGATAGAATTCCTCATTATAATTATTCATATAGTGAGAGTTCTGGTCATTCGTCAGATCAATAATCAATAATTGAAGGTGACTCAGGTGAAACAATCTGATGCAAAAGGCAAATTCAAGTGTAACAAACAAAGTGCCTCCTTCACCTCTACGAAAATTTATAATACAAAGCGGAAGATAAAAAGAATAAATCTAGAGATCTATACTATTGTGTGTGCCCACCACAAAACTAATGTACTTATTTTCAAGCGTACAGTTTGCAAGTGAGTGGTGGTTTACTGCTACCAGAGCAGATTGGAAACCTTTTTATAGGAAACATGTCAACGGATGAGGAAGTGTTAATGGAAAGAAAAATGATGATGAGGGTGGCCAAAAACAACAGGACATAACAATAATGAGTTGCAGCTACAGTTACAAGTAAGAACACATATTATGCACGCTAACCTCTTCCTCATAATCATTTCGTTCACGAATACTAGTTGCTAGTCCCATGATAAACGTGTCCAGGGGAGACCGGTCTTTAGCCCATCCAAATTCAATTATCTCACAGCATGTTTTCAAGACACTTCCAAACATGGATCCCTCGCTGCCCCCTGAGGTGTCAGCCTGTTCATAAACAAGCACATGAAAAGACCCATTCATGAAACTCACCAACAGTCGCAGATCATCAATTCACCAAAGACTCAATATACCTGAGCACAAGTAGCCAGCACAAGGGGTTTAAAACGAATTAGCAGAACCCGGAGGAGCTGACCACCACGAATAATAGCTGCTTGGTAAATACCAGAAAGCAAACAACCAAAAAGCTCTTCGCATGCTCTTAATTTACGCCACACGGAGAATAAGCATGCCTCAGCTGCCTCAATTAGCAATGCAAGAGCTCCATGCAACAACCTCTTAGATGACTTTCCTTCTGTGTCGAGAGATGCCAGAGTCTTAATTTGCAACCGTGCAGCAGCTTGATACACTGAGAGCTTTTTGTGGATCCTAACTTTCAGCAACTGCCCTTGCTCCGACCAATCACGCTTCCGTATCTGTCCATCAAATTACAGAACACAAGAATAATCTGATGATTTTTTGCTGAATTTAAGCAGACATCTAGCACTTTCCCACCTATGGACAATTTATCAAAGTTCATATTAATGTGTGTACCTTTAAAAAAGCAAGCATAGAATGTAGTTGCTCCCTTGCTATTCCTCTCACTTGCTCCATAAGCTGTGGATCAATTGCCACCTTACTGTATATGTGTCCAATTAATGTGAACACAATATCTTGTTTTTCAAGATTCTCCACCGATTCTTCCTCAAACAATGTCGCAGCCTTCTTATGAGCTGGAGTGCCACCCCCACCATATCCCTCGTTGAATAAGTCCCCATTGCTTTTCCATGCTACGCTGCTGCCACTACCATTCACAATAATCCCCCTTGACGATGCATCATCCTTTGAAGCTGCACTGCTCGAAGACTCTGCAGAAACACCAGGTGACTGATAATAGTTCGCACTCATTGGAGAGCTCTGCGCTGAAGCTGAATCAAGTGGCTCCCTTGGCGAACTAGGGACCACAATATCAAACCGATCAAGAAGAACGGAAATCAATTTATTTGCATCAGAAGGCAGGATCGGCGGGAAGTTCAAACACAGTGCGCTCAAGAAAACCCTAGAAACACTTGAATCAGCATTGGTAATCGTCTGAATCACGATTTCTCCCGTGAATCCTGCCAAATCCGTGGCAATATCAGGGGACAGTTCCGCCGCTATTGAAATGTAATTAAGGAAATCGTTGAAGAAAGTTGAAATTGCCTCGGGGGAATATGCCTGCGGCCAGAATTTGGTATTAAATGATGCAGGAATTGAGCGGTAAAACGCGAGGATCACCGATTTGGGCGTTTCATAATCGGAATTCGGGCACTTGGAAAGGAATCTCGCAACCGCGAGTATGGCATGGAGTTGTGACCTCGAAACCATGGGCGATCCCGCCAGCAACGACTCAGCCGGCGGACAACGGTTGCAAATCCACGCAATTTTCTCGCCGAATTGCTGAGGATTTTGCGCGATTAAATCGCAAAGCTCCACCAACGACTCCATCACTCAAAATTAACTCCGATTCGTCAGAATTCTCCAAATTCCAACTAAACTCTCATTGATCGCAGAATGCAGGTAACCCAGGACAATAACGAGTAAATGCGGCGATTTTCAAAACACAATATGAGGGAATTAGGGTTTTTGAGTAGCTGCTGAGGGATGGGAAACCCGATGCCGCAGATAAAACGGCGTCGTGAGGTCACCGTCGCTCTCCGTCCTCGGCCTGAGTTGTGCTGGGGTAGAGGGCACACATTACCGCGCCTCCGTTTTTTCAGATCTTTTTGTTTTTTGTCCGATTTTTTCCCTTTCCTTTTCTTTTTTCTTTTTCTCATGAAAAATAAACCATCCCAATTTTATGTTCCCTTTTTTCGTTTGTTCATTTCATTTACCCCCACAAAATAGGAAAGGGTGATTGTACGGTTAAAACAAATTCTGTAACGACAACTGGACACTGAGGAGACTTTAACCGATTCTATCATAAATTGTGACACATTTTCTTTCATCAATTAATATACTATCCCTTTAAAATTCATATTTTAAATATCGAATTTTTAAGATATTTTATTTTATTAATATTTTGAATTAATAAATAAAAATTATCTTGGAAATAAAATAAATATGGAAAAATACACATTTTTGTCCTATAAGTTTCGATTACTTTGGTTTTCGTCCTCTTAAGTTCTAAATTTTTGTTTCGTTCTTTAACTTATTAAAAATTATGGTTTTCGTCCTCTTAAATTTTGAATTTTTGTTTTTGTCTTTTAACTTACCAAAAATTATGGTTTTCGTCCTCCAACCGCCTATAACCAGTCACACAACCGATAATACACACGTAGATCAAATTTTTCTATTTTTAAGCGAAATACTGACGTGTGGGTATTTAGAGGGAATTAGGTATTGATGGATAAAATACAGGATTAACCGTAAATTCTTTCCCAAATCAAAACCCTAGTCGATCAAATCTAGGCATGGGGACTTGAGAGAATTAGGAAAAAAATGAACAAAGATCCCCAAATCAAAACATCCAAAAGCCTAAATTCCTTTTAGCGCATACTCACAGTACGGAAAGGAATAGTGATGTCTTCAATAAATTCGTATGAATCAATGAGTTTCGAGCGCAATATTAAGTGTCATTGTGGTTTCGTTGCACGGTTTGTACATCATATTAAAAAATGAATCCGGACAGAATATTCTATGGATATAAGTATTGAATGGTATTTGGGAGGGAATTTACGGTTAAAAGTGTATTTTGTCAAGACCTAATTCCCTCACGATACCCCCATGTTAATATTTTGTTTAAAAAAAAAAAGTATCCACGTGTGTATTACCGATTATAAGCGGTTGGAGGACGAAAATTATAATTTTTGGTAAGTTAAAGGATGAAAACAAAAATTCAAAACTTAAGAGGATGAAAAATCATAATTTTTGGTAAGTTAAAGGACGAAAAACAAAAATTCAATACTTAAGAGGACGGAAATCAAAGTCAACGAAACTTATAGGATAAAAATGTGTATTTTCCCAATAAATATTGTATACACATGATAGTGATAAATGATAACCCGAGTTCACTGTGAACTCGGGTTCATAAAACTTTTTATCAATATTTATATGTGTGTATATATATATATCGAATAAAATTATATCTTATGAATAAATTTTACTAAAAAAATAAATAAAAGTTAGATATTATATTGGTGGAGGGTGGAGACTTAGGATTTTATTTCTAGGAAATGAAACTATATCTATTATCTAGGGTTATGAATTAAAGTTAGACATTTTATTATTAAATTATATTTAATATATATTTTATATATAACTATTCTCTCGTGTGATGCACGATTAGATATTGATAATATTTTAATATGAGATAAGATATGTTATAAATTTAAATTAAGTTTATTTTGTTCTCCAATTAATTGTTATTTATTAAATTTTTTAATTTAATTCTATATAAATACACCACCTTTTACTCAACTTTCAATTTAATCTTGAGTTTCATGATTATTGTAAAAAATCTCAACCTTTTAAAAAAATTCAATTCGATACACATTTTTTTTCCTGCCAGCAACTGATGACGTGTCTCGCCGGAGTGCGTGAAATGTTGTCACACTGGCGTACACGTGTGAAATACTTTTTTGGTTAATTCTATATAAATACACCACCTTTTACTCAACTTTCAATTTAATCATGAGTTCACGATTATTATAAAATATCCCAACCTTTTAAAGAGTTTCAATACGATACACTTTTTTTTTCTGCCAGCAACTGATGACGTGTTTAGCCGGAGCGCGTGAAATGTTGTCACGCTGGCGTACACGTGTGAAATTATTTTTTATATTTTATTTTTTTTCACATCATATTATATATATATATAATAACAAAATTTTATATTAAAAAATATTTTTTGAATGAGAATTACTATGGGAAAAAACGTTTTCCACCATATTCAAGAGAGACTTGAAAAAATTGTGTTAATGGTACCGAATATCAAAAACATAAAAGGTGGTGTATTTATATAGAATTAAGTGGTGATATTCGGTATCATTAACACAGTTTTTCAAGTCCCTCTTAATATGGTGGAAAACGTTTTTTCCATAGTATTTCTCATTCAAAAAATATTTTTTAATATAAATATTTTTTTATATATATAATATATGATGTGGAAAAGAAATAAAATATAAAAAAGTAATTTCGTATGTGTACGTCAGCGTGACAACATTTTACGCGTTCCGGTGAGACACGTCTGTTAACAAGGCGAACTACCAAGAGATAATCTCGAGATTATCCCAAGGCTACGAAGGTCGTCAAGGTGAGCAGGAGCAAGGCCACTAGTTCGAGCCAAGACCGACACAAAGGAGCTCGGCGAGGTAGGCGAGAACCTTGCCCGAGCTCCCAATCGACCAAAGTCAGCGATCAGAGAAGCCAAGGATGAGGAGACAATGGGCGAGCTACCCCTCTCAAGAGGGAGCTCGCCCCTATCCGAGGAAGCCATGCCGAACTCCATCACCGCACCATCCCCGAAAATCGCACAAGGCAAAGGAGCTCGCCAGGGACCTCGCCTAGTCCGAAAAGCCCGAATGGCGGGCGCATAAGTAGAATACGTATGTGTAATAGCATAGGGCATTGTAAAGGGAGCATTGTGAGGGATTAAGACGAAGGTTACAGACCTTCGTCAACACCGGAAGCCATATAGGCTCACAAGGTGCTACCTCACACTTGCACACCTATAAATAAGACATCTCTTGTACTATTACACAAGAATTCAATCATAACACAACAAATACTTTCTCTCTCTAAACTCTCTACTTTCTCTCTCTATATCATCCACATTATCAACTCAAGAACACAAATTCTAATATTATTGTTTGGTAGAATTAATACAACATAATAGCCACATAAACAAACACCATTAGTAAATTCTATCAACAATTTGGCGCTAGAAGGAGGGTCCGAATCTGAAAAATAAAAAAATTTCAAGAACCAAAAAAGTGGGTTGTTTGGAGATTTGAAGGTGTTCTTGATAAAACTCAAGAACACTTGAAGATACACCTACATTCCCATTTCTCAAGCAAAAACCTGGATTTTCGGGCAAAAACCCAGATTTTCAGGCCCGTACAATCTGCAAAAAGGGTTTTCAAACGCACACGTGTACACGAATAAACCAAATTTTGGATAATTCGTTGTACGTAACGCTAGACGAAAACCCACGAAAAAATCACCCTGGCCGGAGACCACGACCTCGGCGACCTTCGGCGAGCTACCCCCTGCAAAACCCTAAAATGCCTAAGGAACAGACCTCGGCGAACACCCGGAGGTGGAAGGAGGGCAACCTGGACCAGGTTGAGGGGGAGACCTCGTGTCGAGCTCCTCAAAAGAACCCTGCTCCACGACCTCCGCGAGTCGTAGTGACTCAGGAGGATTTAAACCCCGCCCTGAGGGACCTCGCCAACGACCCCTACGAGCTCCAGCGCACGATTGCAACCTTGCAAAGGTTGCAACAGAGCAGCTCGACGAGCTCGCCCTAGTACCTCGGCGAGCTCCAGCCACTGAAGCCAGGGAGCAGACCAGGCCGACCCAGGGCACCCAGACCCGGGGTCACTCACTAGTACATAAATGGACTTGGAGAGCCCTTATTTTCGCTCTTAGAGAGCGGTTATTAAGGGCTCTCCAAGTGAGAGCTCTCCAAGTGGAGAAAGCATTTAAAAAACCGCTTTACAAGAAGAACACTTAGAGTGCGGTCTTTGACCGCTCTGGCTTAGAGAGCTTTTTTCAACCGCTTTCCAAGTGTATCATGTTTTTTTTTTATTCCTTTTTTTTATTCCTGTGAATTTATACAAAAATAAAACCAAAATTCCCAAAATAAAAATTACCGTACAAAAAATCAACATTACAAATTATAAAAATATTACACCAAAGCTTAACACAAAAAATCAACACATTATGAATTCTAAATATAAAATTAATTGGGTCGCCAAAGTAAAAAACCATAAGTAATGTGTCTATGCAAATAAAACCTACTGCTCCTCTATTAAAAAAAAAAAACCTACTGCTAAAAAGATAATGAATAATGAAAGTTGCCTCCCCAGTGAATAATAAAACATCTCCCTCTTAAAATATGTAATGTCATTTATCAGCAAATGGGCCTCAATGATTTTGACATAGTTTGGCCCAAACTTATTGTCCTTCTTACCGGCGACTTCCAATCGTATAAGAGGCGACGACGGTGCTGTGGATGTGGTGAGTTCCGGCTGTATGTCCGGCAAACAGGAACAGGTGTTGGGCGTTCGATCGGCGGCGAATGGAGGCGGTTTCTGACGCTATTCCCAGTGGTTACTTGAACAGTGGTTGCGACGGATTTCAGGGGCGCAATGGTGTTGGGCGATGACTTTCCAGTATTCCGGCGTAAGGACGGTTTCGATTGTGGATAGCGGCTGAGTGTGCTCGTCTCCCGGCGGAACTTCGAACGGCAGTGGAGGTGTAGATCAAAGGAGGAACATCCAATAGAACGGCGAACGACGCAGATCTACGACGACTGCAACGCCGCTAGGCGATATGAGGCCATGAGGGGGCGGCGAGAGCTCCTTCTTTCAGGCATACTATTGTCGATCTAAACACGTTCGCGGATCTGAAATCTGAACACATATTTTGGTTGAGATTTTTTCTAAATTTTTTGAACGGTCGCTTGTATCTTGGAGAGAAAGGAGGATAAGTATATATATATTATTGGCTGCCCTAATAAGAGAGAGAGAAAAATCTTGCGTTGATTTGAAGCCACTACGCAACTGCTCACTAAATTAAAGCTCTGACACTTAAAGCGGTGGTAAACCGCTCTCCTTTAGAGCGGTCATTGACCGCTCTCACCCTTTCTTTCTTTTTCCAGCCCTATTAAATGTTTTAGAGCGGTTTTTAACCGCTCTTACTACAATTTCTTTTTTTTTAATAATTTAACGTTAAAACCGCTCTCCAAGTAATATCTTGGAGAGCGGTTATTAAAAGGGCTCTCTAAGAAGAGCTCTTCTAGCCCAAATTTGTAGTAGTGACTATAGCGACCTCCCCTCCGAGCAGGAGGCGAGCTTCGCCCAAGCTCGCCAGCACAGGGAGCGCGCTAGGAAGGCCAAGGTGGTGGAGGAGCCAGCTACGCAGGCTGGGCGAGCTTTGGCCTACACCAAGGCATCCGCCACTCACCAATCACTAAGGAGGGAGGTCCTCCAGGGCAGGTTGGGGCCGAGGGGTGAGGAGAACGAACAAATGGCGGCCCCCAGCTATGTCCCAGAGGGGAGAGTCGGAGCCCAAGACCGATTAAGGAGGCCCACGTGGCGGGCGCCAGTTCCGACCCACCACGGAGGGGTCATCCCAGAGTGAGGCACCTCGGGGGTGTGCTTCCAAGAGACGCACGACCTTCGAGCAACCTCCACCGGAGGTGACCCACGACGATGAGCTGGCCACGCTAAAAAAGATCGTCGAAATGCTACAACAACAAGTAGCAGCCAAGTTTGGCGGGCCCGATGCCACCACTCTCCCCGCGTCTCCATTGGCCCCTACCATCCTCCGAGCACCGGTCCAAAAGAAGATCCATTTCCCGGTGATGTCTACATAAGAGGGCGAATCCAACCCGAAGGTCCACCTGGCCAAGTATGCAGACTACATGATCTCGGTGGGCGCCACCGACTCTACTCAGTGCCGGAATTTCCCACTGACCCTTGGGGACCGAGCCCACCACTGGTTCTCATCACTCACCCCGGGATCGATCCACTCATTCGGCCAACTCTCGCGGGAGTTCTTGGCCCACTTCTCCGGGTTCGGGTCCTACCTTACCCAGAAACACCGACTCGCCAACATCCACCAAGGCGAGAACGAGATTGACCAGCAGTATCTGGAGAGGTTCGATAAGATACTACTGGAAGGTGAGTCGGTGAGCGAGGACACCAAGGTCATCGCTGTGATGGCCGGGCTCCGAAAGGGCACCGACCTCTGGAAGGAGATGCACCTCGCATGTCCAGACACTTACACCGAATTCCGCCATAAGGCAGGGGTATTCGTGGCCATGCAGGAGGCCCTCCTAAAAGAGGTTGGCGCCTCGGAGGAGAAGAAGCCCTACGGGAAGAAGTTCGGGGGGACATACAAAGCTCCCCGGAACTTGAAAGCTTTCGGCGACGGGGACGAGTTCAAAGAGAAGCTCAACCAGGTCCTCTCCATCTCCGTCGACCATGTCTTTACTGCGGTTAAAGACAAGGCCTTATTGGAAGAGCCGAGAAGAATTCACCAGGACCGCGCGAAGCTCAACCCCAACAAGTATTGTGCCTACCACCAGTCGATCGGCCATTTCACCAGCGAATGTCGAGACCTCCTCAAACAACTCTGGAAATTCTATGAGGATGGGAAGCTGGCCGACTTCGTGAAAAAGGCACCGGCAAAGAGGCCCAGGTTCGAGAGGAGGGAAACCTCCGATGACGAAGAAGAGGACGCGGGTCAGCGCGGTCCTCAAAACAGGAGGAGGGCACCTCCCCAACCTCAACAAAATCTGGAGCCAACTCGAGAACTCTTGGTTCTCAAAGAAGAGATTGGAACTGCCGAAGGTCTCCAAGACGGGGGATCCTCCATTTCCAGGAGAAAAAGGAAGGGCGAGATCCGGGCCATAAACCAGGTCCAGGAAGGCAGCTCCAGGTCCGTCACACAACTCACTGACGAGCTAACATTCTCTTCGGCGGACCTGGAAGGGGTACTGACGCCCCACAACGACTCGTTGGTGATAACCGCCAACATCATGAACGTCCGGGTTCACAGGCTACTTGTGGACACCGGCGTTTTCACCAACATTCTCTTCAAATCCACCTTAGATGCCTTAGGTGATTTTGAGTCGTATTTAGAGCCTAGCAATGCTAGGATAGTGGGGTTCGGAGAAGCTGTAACCGTCCCCCTAGGTAGTATCAGGTTGAGCGTCCAGCATGTATCGGGTGAGGACCCAGAGAGGAGGCTGACTAGGTTAGTAGATTTCCTAGTTGTCGATCAGCAGTCCTCCTACAATGGGTTCCTTGGCCGCCCATTTATCAATGAATTCAAAGTGGCTTGTTCGACCTACTACTACTGTCTAAAATTCCCAACTCTGAAAGGTGCAGGAACTATAAAAGATGACCAGAAAAAGGCCCGAGAGTGTTTACTCCAAATTAAAGATGGTCGGGTCAAGAAATCTGTAATGCAGGTCCAGGTCCTTGAGGAGGAAATCCAAATTCCGGCGGACGAGCCAAATATCCTAGACATCATCTCTACAGAGACTGAGATGATGGAGGTAGGCGATCTGCCGGAATCTGACCAAGTGTCGGGACATGCGCAAGAGGCATAGTCGGCCCCAATGGAGGTGGAGGAAGCCCGAGTGCAGGAACCAGTGCAAGGTTAACAACCTATGTCCATGGAGATGGTCGAAGGTCCGCAACATGAGGGACCTGCGGAGGACCTAGAACCTGTGCCAATGGAAGTTGATCCAACTCCCCAAGTTACAGGACCTCTCCAAACTAACGGACCCCCAGGCGTATTGGCAGTTGAGGAATCCGTCCAAGCTGGGAATCAAGCTGATGACCTCGAGCCACGTATAGGTCACGAACCTGCGCAAATGTCACAAGAGAAGTGAGACGAGTTCATCAACGGCCCAAGGTGGAAAAATAAAAAAAGAAAGGCCACCCCCATGGAAGAATTGACGGCACTCCCAGTGGACCCGGAAAGAGATTTGGAGCTTTTCATAGGTTTCGAGTTACCCGAACCGTACCGGTCGAGGATGGAGCTGTTTCTAATGTCCAACTTGGACGTGTTTGCCTGGTCCCATGAAGACATAACGGGGATCCCGTTGGAACATTCATGTCACAGACTTAATATAGATCCGAGAGGAGACCTGTCCGCCAGAAACGAAGGAAGTATGGACCAGACAAGTATGCGGCCCTAACCGTCGAAGTGGGAAAGCTGTTAGACAACAAACTGATCAAGAAAGCCCTATGTCCGCAATGGGTCGCGAACCCCATCCTGGTGAGGAAGCACAACGGACGTGGAGACTGTGTATCGACTTCACGGACCTGAACAAGGCGTGCCCGAAGGACAACTTCCCACTACCCCACATTGATCAGCCTGTGGATAGCACCGCAGGCCATGAGATGATGACATTCATGGACGCTTTTGCGGGCTATCACCAGATAGCGTTGCACCCAGATGACCAGGAACATACGGCGTTCTACACCAACAAAAACATGTATTGCTAGGAAAGGATGCCGTTTGGTCTCATCAACGCCGGAGCAACCTACCAAAGGTTGGTGAATAAAATGTTCGACCAACACATTGGTGAATCCATGAAGGTGTACATGGACGACATAGTTGTCAAGAGTTTGAGAAAGGAGGACCACCTCGACCACCTAAAACAAACATTGGACATACTACGCCACTACAACATGAAGTTTAACCCCAAGAAGACCAGCTTCGGGGTACATTCGGGAAAGTTCCTGGGACATCTAGTGAGCCAACGTGGGATAGAGGTCAACCCGATGCAGGTCCAATGTATAATCGAAATGGGCACCCCCAACTCTGTACAAAAAATCCAAAGATTGACCGAATGCATGGCTGCCCTGAACAGGTTCATCTCCTGGTCCGGTGATCGAAATCGCCTATTCTTCGAGGTAATCAAGGCAAACACACGAAGGTACAAAGAGGCGGCTAAAGCCAACAAGCTCCACCTCAAAAATCACTTCATGTGGACAGGTGAATGCCAACGAGCTTTCGAGGACATTAAAACATACCTGGCAGACACGCAGGTCCTATCGAAGCCCATACCTGGGGAGAAGCTGTATCTCTACCTGGCCGTGTCGGAGGTTGCGATCAGCTCCGTCCTGGTTCGGGAAGAGGCGAAATCACACCTACCAGTATACTACGTAAGACAATTCTTGCACGAAGCTGAGTTGCGGTACACCCCAACGGAGAAGCTGGCTTATGCACTGGTGATGAGTGTTAGAAAATTAAGGCCCTACTTCTTCGACCACCCGGTGGAAGTGCTAACAACGTTCCCACTGAGGCAAATACTACAAATGTCGGACACTGCGGGACGCTTGTTGAAATGGTCACT
Organism: Prunella vulgaris; assembly: GCA_026898435.1. Taxonomy (NCBI): domain Eukaryota; kingdom Viridiplantae; phylum Streptophyta; class Magnoliopsida; order Lamiales; family Lamiaceae; genus Prunella; species Prunella vulgaris. Next base: position 209,395 of record JAPKLY010000267.1, read on the forward strand.
AGAAGTTAGCCAATACGGTATAACCTACACACCCCGAACAGCGATCAAGGGACAAGCACTAACCGACTTTATTGTCGAGCTAACTTTCCCACAAGATCCGAAGAGGGGGCGTATAGCTCCGTGGCACCTCTACGTAGACGGATCATCAACTAGCACAGCAGCAGGAGCAGGTGTAGTTCTGATTAGCCCGAATAGACAAGTCTTCCGCAATCCGGTTCGACTTCAGAGTAACCAACAATGAGGCGGAGTACGAAGCTTTGATAGCCGGACTTAGGTTATCATTAGCCGTGGGGGCAACCAATCTTCAAATTTTCGGAGATTCCCAGCTAATAATATCCCAAGTCCAGGGGGAGTATGAGGCAAAAGATCAACAGATGATGACCTACTAGAAGATAGCGACACATCTGATCTCGATGTTTATGCAAGTTTACATCAATCAGATACCGAGGCTGGAAAACACGCAGGCAGACGCACTAGCCCGACTAGCCACCAGCAACGGTGAAGCCGACCTGACGGAGGTTGTCATCACCAACTTGAAGAACCCCTCGACGTCCGATTACAAAGTAAACCAGACCTCGAGTGGGGGGCAGGAGGACACTGAAGATTGGTGCATTCCAATCCAAAAATACCTAAGTGACGGGACCGTCCCGGAAGACACATGGGAAGCTGGTCGGCTAGTGAAGCAGGCGACCAGATATACGTTGGTAGATGGCCAACTCTACAAACGTGGATTCTCTCTACCCCTACTCAAATGCTTATCTAAGAAGCAAGGGTTCGAGGTGTTAGAAGAAATTCACGAGAGAATTTACGGAAGTCATGCGGGGGGGGCAGGCTTTGGCATACAAGACAATCAGACAAGGGTACTACTGGCCCACTCTACGCAAGGACGCCATTAGCTTCGCAAGGAAGTGCCGAAAATGTCAGCTTTTCGCACCTAATATCCACTCCCCAGCCAACCAACTGAAGTCGGTTTTCAGCCCATGACCTTTTGCAAAATGGGGTATCGGCACATTTCCACCCGGCAGAGGCGGTGTAAAGTTTGTTGTTGTAACAGTAGACTACTACACTAAATGGGCTGAAGTCGAAGCTCTCACAACAATAACTCAAGAAAGAATGATCGGCTTCATATGGAAGAACCTGGTCTGCCGGTTCGAACTTCCACAATCGATCATCACAGACAATTAATGGAAGGCAGTTCGACGGCTAAAAGTTGAGAGATTTCTGTAGTTCATGGAACATCAAGAAACACTACTCAACCCCGTACCATCCACAATCGAACGGCCAGGTCGAGGCGGTGAAATTTTTTTTGAAACACACATTGAAGCTCCGCCTCGAAGATAAGAAAGGAAGCTGGGCAGATGAATTCTCGGAGGTTCTGTGGTCCTACAGGACATCATACCGAGCCAGCACCGGAGAGACACCGTTTGCCTTAGCCTTCGGAACTGAAGCAGTAGTACCGGTGGAAGTCCAGAATAAGACCTGGAAGGTGGTAGGATATGACGAAGAAAAGAACGACGAAGTCTTGGCGGTCGAGAAAGATCTGATTGAAGAGACCAGAGCTTCGTCGGAAATGAAAAAGGCCACCTACAAGCGTAGAGCAGAAAAGTACTACAACTCCCAGGTCCGCGACCGAAGGTTCAGAGTTGGGGACCTAGTGCTGAAAATGAAGTTGATGGCCCCACCGGGTGTATACGGGTCAAACTGGGAAGGGCCGTTCCGGGTTACTGCAGCCTGGGCAAACAGCACCTATGACCTCGAAGACGCAGAAGGTAAAGCCTCGTCGTATACCTGGAGCACGACGCACTTAAAGAAGTTTTATCAATAAATTGAGATTTAGTAATAGACTAGCCGAAGGTTCGCATCAGGAGTGTTGATGACAACCGATGTAAGTTATGTCGCTATACAAAGTTAGAAGTTTTTCTCAAGAAAATGTTTCAACCCTTCGAAGATTCGCAAAAATGCTCCAACTCTTCGAAGGTTCGCAAAAATGTTCCAACTGTTCGAAGCTTCATAATGTGCAAGGACCAAGGTCCCAAACGTCGTAATCAAAATGCTCGAAGGCAAAGGCCAAAGTGCCCAAGGTCGCGAAGGTGCCCTTCCTAAAGGGTCACCAAGTGCCAGCTGCCTTAAGTTAGAAAATTCACGAAAAAGACGACAAAACGTCTAAGGCTAGGTTCATGAAACCCAATCGCCCAACGTGAATTAAACAAAGTACAACTCACCGCCCCAAGTGGTCTAAGACGAGCGATTCATGGCCCTAAGTGGTGTAAGATGAAGAATATGTACTACATAAACGGAGGTACGATTCGTAGTCCTAAGTGACGTAAAATGAACGATTCGCTTCTCAAAAGTAGAATAAGACGAACAATAAAGTACCCGAAAGATATATAAACGAGCTAATTAAAACTATAACGTAAGCGCAAAAAACGTAAGTAAGCAGAGTTAGAATAAAAAGCTCGGATTTCATTCAAAAATACTTGGGGAATTTTCAAGCAAAACATGATGCTTGAAAAATCCCTAAGTATAAGTAGTGTTGCTGGCCACAAAGGTCGACCAGTTGACCGTCTGTGAAATGCAAAAAAGCTCCTTCTGGGCGAGCTACACATGTCCGACGAGCTGCAACTACTTAAGCAAAAATGGAAAGTTACAAAAGGGAGCTCCTTCTGGGCGAACTAGGCAGCCCGGCGAGCTACTACAACTTGACGAAAAATAGAAACTACGAAAATACTAAGTTGCTGGAGTAGGAGTGGCGGAGGCATCAGTGGGGACCTCGGCGGGCACTTTGGGGTGGGCGACCTCAGGAGCAACCCCCTCGCCGGCGACCTGGCGATCTTACGGAGACAACCTCGGTATGATGGTAATGTTGCCGGTGCAACCACTAGTGTCGAAGTCACAGAGGTTAAGCATGACGTCCCCGTATGCCTCTTGAAGCTGCTCCATGGTGGGCGGAGTTTGACCCTCCTCATTTGCGGCATCCTCATCCTCGGCGAGGTTCAATTCCAGCACAGGCACGGTATTTATGATCTTGAAATGTGCCGAAACGAAGTCAAGGGGCACACCAAGCTCAGGGAGGTCGCCAATATCATGCTCCGTCTCATCGGGGAAAGGGACCCTGTCCAAGCAGTCCTTGAAGTCGCCGACAACGGCTTTCAGCTTGTCATCCTTGTTAGCCCGCGCCCACCAAATCGCCCGGATGACTTCGGCGTAGCATTGGACGAAACCCCGGTCCGAGGCCTCAGCCTTCGCCGCCACCAAGTCCGCCGAGGAAGAAGCATCATTGCCGAGTTCACCGACCTCATTAACCTTCACCGAGAGCTCGGCCCTCAACCTCGCATTTTCCTCATCCGCGCCCCTGGTCAGACCTCGCTGGAGCTCCAGCTCCCTCTTGGTCACAGTATGCTGATCGACCTCGCGGGCGAGCTTCTCAGCGAGCTCCTCTTCCTTAGCCTTGAGCTTGGCCTCCGCATCTTGCTCGAACCCGGCGAGCTTGCGCTGAAGGTCATCGAGCTGTCTAAGAGCATCTTGCTCGGCAGCCAGAGACGCGGCGGCCTTCTCCTCCGCGAGCTTCGCCGACTTCTTGGCCTTGTCGAGCGACTCCGCCATTCTGAGGAGGGCTTCATTCTTCTCTTGGCGACCAGCCTCCAGTTCGACCGCCTGCTCCACAGCCTTCTGGTTCACGAGCAACAACCCGCTCGCATAATGCGCCGAAAGCAAGAGGTTCTCGGTCAGGCTTTGGTCGTTGATAGTCGCCACCTGAGGAGTAGACCAGAACCTCGGCACCTCACTCACCACGTTTCGAACCAGGCCCGGGGGGAGGCTGCGCATCGAGATCAATGATCGCGACCTCTCGTAGGCATGGAGGACCTCGTGCCGGTTCGGGTAAGCAATGGGGACGTAGCTGCGAGGTCAAAACAGTTAGAAAAAAGGGAAAACATGAGAAAAACAACTAAGACTGAAACCAAAGGTGCAGGCTACTTACTGAGCTCGCTCAAGGTCCCAGCCTAGGAGCGTGTCGTCGGTAGTTTGAACCCCGAAGGGTTACTGGGTAGGTGGCGACCTCGGCGTAGAGAGAAGTGCCAACGGAGCGGTAGACTGGGAGGAGCCGCCTTGCCCGGACCTGGCCGAAGCTCATCCAGCCTGATCAGAATCCTCGTCGCGCAGGGAGAACTTGGTCCTCTTGCGGCCTTGGGGGTCTTCGTCGCCCACACGGGTCCCGTCGCCCCTCTGAAGGCCCCTATTCCCTTGACCTCGCTCAGGGGTGGCGCCAGCTCGCCCTCCACCCCTGCTGGTCTTGGCGACCTCCACAGCCTGGATTTTGTTGGGCCTTTAGTTGACCCTTTCTGGGTCCCGGACCCACCTACCTCGCCCTTTTTCTGGGCGAGCTCAGCCTTTTTACTTGCATCCAATGCGAGTAGCGAGGGAGGGGCGAGCTTGTTAGGGCAAGATGGACCAATCGCAAATTGGTGAGCTACTGTGTGATAGGCGACCGGGATCTCGACAGTTGGGAAGACAACCCTGCTACCGTCTGCAAAAATCAAGGGAACATATTAGTATAGTGGGCGAGCTCCCCCCCAGATGGGCGAGCTACGAAAAGTTGTGAACGTGGGAGCTCAGGACCTTCGACCGTAAGGTGGTGAGGCAAGGTGTGAAGTCCGGCGAGCCTGAGGCAATGATGTTGAGTAAGGTGGGCAGTCTCCCGATCTTCTTGGCTCCTTAGGTAGCAGACAGCTCGCACTACGTCGAACTCGAGGGACGTCTCGGGTCTGCCGCGACTTGACTTGTGATGCTTCAAACCTGCAAAAGAAAAGGAATTAGATTAGTAAATATAATTCAACCCACGCACACCAAGCAGGCGACCTACAGCTGGCCTTCCCATATTCGTCCTGAGTTGGGATTCGCTCTCCTCGCCCAGAATAGTTCGCCGAAGCTCGCCAGTCTCCGCCATGAAGACGAACTGTTGCTTCCAGTCGCGGACCTTGTTCGGGAGGATCCCCAGGAACTTCTCTCCTGGGCGAGCTTTGAGGTAGTAATACCCCTTACCATCCTTTACTTGCTTAGTCACGGCGAGGAGCTCATTGAGCTAGGCGGTGGTGAGCCTATTTTTATACCCTTCCAACCCAAAGACCGCCAACGCCGCCAACAAGCTGCTCCAGGCGTTGGGAGTGAGCTGGGTGATGGCGTGGTTATTATCGAGCAGAAATTGGCCAATAATCGGATGCAGAGGCAGTGTGAGTCCGGCCTCGAGGGTGTGGACGTTGATGGCCGTCAACCCCGCCGGGGGCGCATCAGCTCGCTTATCTTTTCTCTGGGCATATAGGAAAATGTCAAGCGGGATCCGGTACTTCTCACGAAGCTGAGGGAGCTGGTACTCGTTCATAATACTTGTAACCTCACTCACCTTATACTCAGATTTGTTCGCCGTGTCCCGATATTCCCGCCCGGGGAGATCGAAGCTCGCCGCGTATTGGGCGACATACTCACTCCAGTCAAAAGGATGAACAACCTCGGCGGGGACCTGGTGCTCAATCAGCTGAGGCTCCGGGAAACTGATAGACCGGAACCACTCCACCGTAACCTCCTCAAGGTCGCCCCTTTGTTCGCCCGCATTGGCGACCTCTTCGCCAGCCTCGGCGACCTTCTCGCCGGCCTCGGCGACCTCCTCGCCGACCTCAGCGACCCCTTCATTGCCACCTGCAACTCTTTCCTCAGGGGCGACCTCGTCGCCTTTCTCCCATACCTCGCGGTAGACGGCACTAGAGGCCCCCTCCTCCGAGTCAGAGCAGACCTCACCGAGGAGCTCGCCGGAATCCGGGCGAGATACTGAGGCCACCTCGGAACTGGAGCCGATCACTATAGGGGAGATCAAGGGAATGGGTTCGTTCTCTGTCATTGGCCGCTTCTCGGGGTTACGATTAGAAAGGGTTCCACTCAAGGCATGTGTCGATATTATGTGGACAAGGTTTGGAAACTTGCAGGATAGTCCAAAATTCCGGTCGCCGGAGTTGCGGTATGAGGGTGATCGGAGAAACTAAAAACCATCGAATTAAAACTCTTTAAAAGGTTGAGATTTTTTATAATAATCGTGAACTCAAGATTAAATTAAAAGTTGAGTAAAAGGTGGTGTATTTATATAGAATTAACCAAAAAAGTATTTCACACGTGTACGCCAGCGTGACAATATTTCACGCACTCCGGCGAAGACACGTCATCAGTTGCTGGCCAAAAAAAATGTGTATTGAATTGAATTTTTTTTAAAAGTTGGGATTTTTTACAATAATCGTGAAACTCAGGATTAAATTGAAAGTTGAGTAAAAGGTGGTGTATTTATATAGAATTAACCCAGTTTATATTAATATATGATTTATGTGAGATAATATATATGTAAGCACAAAAACTTGGGTGCACCCAAATGCATTAGTATGCACTTGGAATTTATGCTCAATTTTAATTTTAATTTTGACTGACCCAATTTAGAGTATGGGCTAGTCAAAATTGATTTTGAAATTGAGGTTCAATTAAGGGTGAATGTGATGCACCAAAGTGCACCCCCAAGACACACTCATATGTAAGTATCTCACAACTATTTTATTAATTATATATACTTGATTTTTAAAACTAACAAACTACTAAAATTTTAGAAATGACATCAATATTGAAAATACTAATAAAGTTTTCCTTAAATTCAAGTATTCAACTACATATCAAAATTAATAAATAAATATTTTTAAATAATAGAATTCATATTATAGATTTGATTTTATGTTATATATGGAATATGAATGTTAATTAAATATTAAAAAAGACGATTAATTTGAATAATAGAAGAGATGCAACGATTGAATTAAATAAGAGTTTACACTTTCAATGTGTTTTCATTGCATAAATACACATATTTTTTATTTGGCATGTAGTTGATATATACTGAAGAAAAAAAAACATAATATTTTGTAAGTGTAAACTAATCTAAAAATAAAAATTGATGTGTGAAACATATTTAAATGGTAGAGTAAATGTTAAAACTAATAGGTGGAGAACAATATTAATATTTTATTATTTTATGTTTTGGCGGGAACTTGTAGAGGAAGTCACTATTGTGTTTATATATATATATATTTAGATAAATAGATTAATTTAGTTAATTCTGTGTAAAAAAAAGACCATTTAATTAATATTTTTGTCTAAGCGTCGTTTCGGCCGGTTCAACGAGTGACCGGTCCGACTCGATTTTTACCGATTTTGAATGCTTTTAGACGCTTATGAAATGCCCGGTCCAATGTATTAAAGCGGTCCAAAGAAGTGTTCAGGTAGCAGTCGGACCGATCCGACCGGCCAATCCGATCCGCTTTTTAAAACACAGGTAATAGCTCCATGTGAAAATAGTCATGACATTAATAGCCTACATGGTAACTCGCATATGAAATACTAATTTCCATACATTGACCATTTTAATATGGTTTGCAGAATATGGCAATTGAACTCTCCATTAAGCAAGATGATCGGTAATCGGACGTTTTTTCGGTATTCTAGCACCTAGCAGCTGTCTTTTTTTTAAAAAAAAAAGTACAAACATTGATTTAGGACCGCCTAAAGGACGTCTAGGGCCGCCTAGAAGTGCCTAGGTGATGCTTAGGCCTCAAAACGCCCAGAATTATCGATTTTGCAGAAATCGGATCGTCAAGTGCCGCTTAGGGCCTAAGTCAATTTTTGCATAACTGTCATTAGGTGATCTGTTCGGATTTTAAAGGAATAATAGTTAGGGGTTAAGCAAAAACAAATGATAATATTTTGATGTTATATTTTTTTTTAAAAATGGTAATTAATTATGTTTTATTTTAGTTGTGTTTCAGTTTTTTATGTTCTATTTTTTGTTTAAAAGTGATAATTAACTGTGTTTAATTTTTTGATGTTATATTTTCTTTAGTTAGTTAATTGTGTTTCATTTTGATGTTATATACATTTTGAAAAATATTTTTAAAATATTATATTAGGCATGCATGTAAATTTTAAAATTGTATACAATCAATTTTTTTTTTAAATTAATACTATATTATAAGTTGTTTGCCTAAATTCTATATGTAAATCATGCAAGTGTACATGGTCGATGATGTATAATAGGCAAGTGACCAAGTTTATTTATCGAACCCAAAGAAACACGAATTATAAATAATTGATTTAGATGTTTAGTTCTAAACATTTGAAAGAAATGTAATGCCAAAGGTCTTAAGTTACTATCTACTAATGCAAAATATAAAATTTACTGACTATCACTTGATAAGTGAGCAAAGTTTGGTGAATGCATTGAGGAATATAAATTATATGACAAATAAAGTAATTCATCCTAGTTAACATGATTTCATCAAATGACTAAAATAGGTGTTAAGCACTAAGTCTCATTTGAATGGCTAATACTCTTCTTGGTTTTGTTTTAAGCTTCTAGCAATTCTCATTGGCAAAGAAACAAAAATGCAAACACTTGATGTGCACTACAATCAATTAAAAACGAAATTGAATTAACTCAATTCTCATATATTGCTAACTCAATTAAAAAACAAAATCTCAAATAGTAAACAATCAAGGTTCAATCAATCAACCAATTAGAGAATTTAATCACCTAAATCACCTCATGAAAATATTGGAAGAATTAGAAACTCTATCTACCCTATAATCTCCATTACCCCAATGCAAAAGGATATTAGCTAATTGAATGGAAACTACAACAATTAGAAATGAAACAAGCATTTCTAAATCAATTGCAACAAAAGTAGTAAGAACTTACCAATTAAGAAGAAGAAGCAAAAAGTTGACCTCTACCTCAAATGAGTAAAATCCATTCTACTATGCAAAATTGAATTTCGAACCGTACAAACGTAGAGAATAATGGGACGAAACTAATGATGTAGTCTGATCAACAATCCAATGGCTGGATCATAAGTAAATGAAGATTGAAACTCTAAGATGAACACTAATCAACACTAACTTCCTATTAACTTCTCTCTTTGACCCTAAGTAAAATGTAATTGGAAAAGTAATCAAAAGTCCCTTTAAAATCTTATTTCAGACCTACATATAGGTGCCAAATGAGGATTACATAAATGACCTTAAGTTGAGTGACGAAATTCCAAAAACAGCCATCTTCTAAACATCACTCGATCAGGCGCTTGATCGACCCAGCCATCGCTCGATCGAGCGCCCGATTGAGCTAGCACGCTCGGGGTCTGAAGCTTTGGTGCTCAATCACGCGCATTTTCGCTCTTTGAATTTAGTTTGCATGAATTACACATTTTGATATTAATTTTGTATTTTTAAAAATATTTTAATTTTAATTCTTTTACAAACTTATAAGATTACAAAAACTTTAATCCATATATATATATATCATATTTTACACTGTTTGAACTTAAAAAATTGTATATTTTACTTCAAATAAGTAATTTTTTGTTTGTAATTCTTAATTAGTTCTAAATTGTTTATATATTGTTTATGCTACTCTCTTTTTTTTCGACTTAGTTTACATTATAAGTTGTATGATTTCAAAAGAAAGAGTATATATTGTGGGAATAAATTTCACAGAAAATTAATTAGCAACTAATATGTTTTAATGAGAATAATTATGTATTTTTAATAAAAATAATTAATACCCCTTAAATTTGAGTAAGTCTCTTGTGCACCAATTACACCGTGCAACTCAAGTGTATTTTTAAACAGTTACACTATTTATTACTGAAAAGTTACACAAATTATTAATGAAAAGTTACACTATTAAAAATACACATTTCAGTAATAATATGTGTAACTTTTCATTAATATTTTGTGTAAATTTTAAAAAATGAACCTGAGTTACACAGTGTAACTGGTGCATACAAGACTAACCCCTTAAATTTATTCACAGTAAAAAAAATTGTACTCTCTGTATTTTGTCTAAAAGGAAATTAGTATTTTTATTGTGCATACCCTGTTCAAACTTCATCAATAATAAAAAAAAAAAAGGAACACTGGGGTAGAAATTTTTATCGTAAAAATTACTAAATATAAAAAAAGAAAAGAAATAGACCACGCGCCCTCCCCAAACACGCGCAGCTAATTCCCTCTCCTGCTCCCCCAACTTTAAGTAATATGAAAAAGTTAAAATCATAACCTGCAATCTTTCACCCCCCAAATTCTATTTAAATTAATTTAAATTTCCTGCATTTTATTTACCTTTTTCTTGAGTTTTTTTAAAATTTATTTTAATTATTATGTAGATTAAAATATACATTTAATATTATATTACAAATAAATATTTATACATATAGTAACACACATTTAATTTTATAGTAACACACATTTGCTCTTATAGTAACATACATTTGTCTCCCAATTTGTGTTACTATATGGGCAAATGTGTGTTACTACTATAAGGACAAAATATATTTTTTGAGAATAAATATGTGTTTTTTTAATTTATTCATTATCCATTTAAATCTAGGTATATCGTTTCATGTAATACATATGTTATTATATGAAAAAAAAATTACTTCTATAAAAATAAATAAATATTTGTGAATAGTCAATATTTGTTCTTATAGTAACACACATTTTGCTCTTACATTATGTAAAAAATTATTTATTCTATAAAAACAAATGAATATGTATACAATAACAACATTTTATAAGATAGTAACACACATTTTTTCTAATAGTAACACACATTTATCTCTCTATTTGTGTTACTATATGGACAAATATGTATTACTATATGGGCAAAATATATTTTTATGAGAATAAATATGTGTTTCTTAATTTATTCACCATCCCTTTAAATCTAGGTATATTTTTTCATGTAATAAATATGTTATCATATAAAAAATATAATTATTTCTATAAAATTAAATAAATATTTGTGAATAATTAATATTTGTTCTTATAGTAACACACATGTTGGTCTTGCATTATGTGAAAAATTATTTATTCTATAAAAATAAATAATTATATGTAAAAAAACAATATATTATAAGATAGTAACACACATTTGCTCTAATAGTAACACACATTTGTCTCCCAATTTGTGTTACTATATGTGCAAATGTGTGTTACTATATGAGCAAAATATATTTTTATGCGAATAAATATGTGTTTCTTAATGTATTCATCATCCCTTTAAATTTATGTATATTGTTTCATGTAATACATATGTTATTATATTAAAAAAAATTATTTCTATAAAAATAAATAAATATTTGTGAATAATCAATATTTATTCTTAAAGTAACACACATTTTGCTCTTGTATTATGTGAAAAATGATTTATTCTATAAAAATAAATAAATATATGTAAAATAACAACATTTTATAAGATAGTAATACATATTTGATCTAATAGTAACATATATTTGTTCTCCAGTTTGTGCTACTATATGAACAAATGTGTGTTACTATATAAGTAAATATGTATTACTATACTAACATAAATTGAGATCAAGTTTTTAAATTTATTATATAATATTATTTAATTTATTTTTAAATTTATAATAATTAAAAAAAAAAAAAAAGCTAAAATTTTTAAGTATTTTGCATGTGCAATTTACTAATTGGACTGGGCTGTATTTGTACGGAATTGGCGTTTGTGTTGGGGGTGGGGGTGGGGGAATGATTTAGTATTTATATTCAATACCTGAGCTTTGAGGGCGGGCTCGTGTTTGTGCGACGGGAAAGGGTGTGAGTGATTTTATTATATATTTTAGTATATTTTTAAAAATTTCTACCGTAGAAATTTCTATATAAGTGTTTGTAAAAAAAAAAAAAGGATGCCTAATTACATAAATCAATCTCACGTGTGGCCGAGCGTGTAACACGAAAATATCATCTATAAATAATTATTCAATAATACGAATTAGAATTTGATTGTGGGTCCATGGATATATTGTTTTCATCTAGTGTGATCCGATTTTTATTGGAAAATATTTCACATTTTGGTCCGGGTTATTCGCACCAGCGAATTTGAGGTAATACACACTATATTTTCTTTGATTTTTTTAAATATTTTTATTTTTACGATTATTTTAATAAAGTGAAACTGATAAAAAAATGATTTTTTTAATGAAAATCTATAAAATTTTCAAAAAAGAAAAAGAAAAAAAATAGAACATTCTCCTCCCTCCGTCCCAGATGTGTTTTCACATTTGAGATTGCACACTTTTAAAAAAATTAGGATGATTTAGAAAGTATATTATTAAAATAATGAGATTAGTTGGATTGAATGTAAAAGTAATGATATTTTATGTAAATATAGGAATATTGTAAGAGTAAATTTAAAATAATAATTTTTATTTATAAGGTGTAAAAATAATTATGGAACGAAAAAATGAAAATATGAAAATAATTATGGGGCCGAGATAGCGCAAATAAGCTTGGCCTCTAGAGATTGGGCTCCATTACAAGCCTCAAGTAAATTAACTTAACATGAGATCATGTGGGCCCTCCAAAGTTGTGGCCCAAAGAGAGACCAAGCAAACTAGCATAGTCACTTGCTTCACCAGCTAATTTGTGGATTTAACAATTTTTTCAGTGAAGGTGTCTGGTTCTTGTTGAGACACGTGTAAGTTAATAATTGAGCGTATGAATTTTATGTGACTTTCTAAAAATAAAATTATTGAATTTTAGGAGTTTTTGAAATTTATAAAATTTAATATTTTATGCGTATTTAAACTTTTAAATAGAATAAAATCAACTTTATGTCAAAATTATGATGTTGGTAGAAATAAAATAGAACAATACTTAATACTAATTAATAGATGAGTTATATTAATATTAATTAATAAGTTTCATAGGTGATTTATAAGATGTAGTATTAGGTTTCTAAAAACTAAAATTTAAAATCCCAAATTTAATGAGTTAAATTCAAGACAAACATACTCCTAAGCTCTAAAAATATAATTAAAATACGCAAATTGATATGATTAAAACAATACAGGTTAGATTTGATTGAGAAAATAAAATATAACATGCAAACTAATATAATTAAAAACAATATGTTAAAATAAATTTAAGATTTGAGCATGTTTGAAAAATATGTTTTCATTCTAATTATAAAGTGGTACACACGAATGCTTTATATACATGTAGACTTTGATTAATTAACTTGTTGAATCAAGCTAACTAATTGCGGTTAACTACCGTGATTGTTACAACTAACATTACTGGATGAAGATAAAGGCTACTGGATGAAGCAGATTGATTATTGGTAGTGGATAGAGGATTTGAAGGAAAAGAGAGTGCGGTCATCGGATATGCAGATATAAATGAAACTGGATGAAGATGTAAAGAGAAAAATTTGAAGATGTGAAGAGATGGGATTGAAGATGTGAAGAGATGAAGAAACAAAACAACACCGACTCAAATCATGGAGAGTAAGTAAGTGACTCAAGATAATATGTTTGAAAAATATATTTTCACTCTAATTAGAAAATAGTACACACCAATACTTTATAAATGTAGATCTTAGTTAACTAACTTGTTGGATCAAGCTAACTAAATGCTGCTAACTACCATGGTTCTTACAACTAAACAATACAAGTTAATTATCTCATGCTGTACGTGTGAATATATATATATATGATAACTGATGTGTAAACGAGATCGGCTACATGAATGTGCATGAGATGGTTGCATGGTTTGCATGATATGTAATTACTTCAATAGTGCCCCCAAGCGATTATGCCATGGTTTTTTTGTTATTGGATATTATAGATAATTTTCTTTGAAAAATATATTATAGCAAAAGTAAGTGCCTTGTAAACCAGATTTACCGTACTATTTTAAATAATATCAATTGTTTCGCATAAGATAAATAATATCAATTGTTTCACATAAGATATTACTCCCACTGTCTCAAATTTTTTTACATACTTTCTTCATTTGGATGCCCACACAAATTTACACATTAAAAAAAATTAATTTTCATGTACACTCATAAAATTATATACATATTTACATATACTAACTCCGTGCCACAAAAGTTCGCATACTTTCCTTTTAAGTTTGTCCCACAAAAATTTGCATACTAAAAAATTGAAAATATTTCTTAAATCTCCGCCCTCAAATTCTCCAACTCATACTTCACCCTACACATTCTAATAATTATACTTTTTATTAGAACTCGTGCTGTACTTTTGGGGGACAGAGGTAGTATGTCATTACTTTATTTAAAAATATTTTTTAAAACCACGTAAAGTTTTAGAGTTGTAAATTCTCCTGTGACGAGAAAGTACTATTAAATTAATAATACCTATGTGGAATTTGTTCACTTTTATTATTTGGACATCACACACCAATTTGCATACTACTAAAAATGAAAACATCAATTTACATACATATTTATAAAATTTTATTACATATTTATTCATATGTCAATAATTTATTTAAAAATATACTTTTTTTAAAAGATAAAATCTCATAGGTGCAATTCTACTAGGATGGAACATGCAACTATTAATTTATAAAATAAGTCTTAGTCTTGTTCGTGCATGTGCATGTGCAATTAAAGTCTATATTTAAATAGTTATATTAATTATTATTAAAAAATATATTTATAAAAAATAATAATCAATAATATTAGGTGTATTAGTCACTATGATTTTTTAAATTTTATCTAAAATTATGCAATTCATGGACAAAAAATTTATTGATTAAAAAATAGAAAAATTTCATGGTGAATTGATAAATTTTGGCTTATATATAATAATTGAATTGTGGCATTCTCCTCACCAAACGCCAAACAACAAAAGATAAAAATAAAGAGAGGGGAGTCTATCTTTCTCTCACGCACATAATAAGCACATTGAAAGAGAGGGAACTTCACGCAGTGCCAGTGTTCTTGAAGCAGCCGCAAATTACGTGTAACTTCTTCATTTCCCTTCAATCTTCATTTTTATACCCTTGTTATATTGTTATATTGGATCGTTACTTTTCTATAATGCAAATCCCTTTTTTGTTTTTGGCAATTAGGGAACTGATTAATTCAGGTAGTAACTCATGGGTTTTGTTCCCATTTTTTCTTAGGATTTTTCCGGAATCAGATATGCTGAAACTCGATCCTGTTGGTCTGCTTGCGTTCCTTCGCAGAGTCGAATCCACGTTAGTTGTAGTCAACGCTTTATTATTAATTTTTTTTGCACTTATTTTATTTAATTGATTCAGATCGATTGTTGTTTATTTATTTGTGGTTGTAATTGTGATTCTACGTCTGTAATTTGGGTTTATTTAATGTAATTAAAAAAAATTCGTATTGGTTTTGGATTTTTCCAGAATTTTGGATTTAGGGGATGAAGTGCACAAGCTCTACACGCGGATCTGGTCGGTAAGTGAGTCAATTATTGACTTTCTTTTATTGATTTATTTTTGGAAAAACGACAGGCATTTTTCCGGCCATTGCTATGAACACCCTTGTAAAACTTGATAATTCTCCCACGTTTTCGGTGCAATTTGTTGTCCCTTGATGATTGGGAAGGGGAGCCTTGAATTCTCACTTTTCGTTGGAACAGGGTAGATGTTGATGGAATCAAAGATGAGCAAGAGACTGATCTTCTGATTTCAGTTACTGATAGGCTCAGGACATTGAGTAGGTCCATGGAATTCTAGGGGTCTGGATCACTCACTAAGTCACTAGGAATAAAATTAAAAGGTCGTTAAGCCTTATGCATACTGAGTTAATAATGCAAAGTAGAAGTTACAGGTTAGGTGTTCATAAGTTGAAACAGGAAAGAGACCAAGGTCATGAAACTAACGAGAGGTTTACGTGTAGGCCATACATTTGTGATACTGTGTCATGTGAACTCAAAAGATAGCACACATGGTGATATGACCAAAGTTATGAGTTTAGGTTAATGAATCAACATGGGAAGTAGACATGGAAAATTTCAAGTTATTTTAGATTCTGTTGGCATGCACATTGTTTACTTCGTTCAATCTCCGTCCTTCAAAAGTTTGCATACTTTCCATTTTAGTTTGTTCCACAAATATTTGTATATTCCCAAAATGGAAATATTCCTTATAATCTTTACCCTCAAAATCTCCACCCCACACGTTCTACTCATTATACTTTTTCTTAATTTCTGTGCCCTAAAGCACCACAAGCTTTTGATGGACGGACTTAGTATTGAATAAGCATATGAGGATAACCCCTGTTGCTTATGTATATGGTATTCACAAAATTTAGTTGATGTTAATTTGGTCTAAATTTTGCAGAGTGGCAACCTTGGGCTTCGGTTACTCTGGTACATTATGCATCTTTGCGTGAACATATGGTACTTTGCTCTGGGTTTGGTAAATGCACTTGAGAGCTTCCTTATCACCAGTGGTTTCTTTGAGCAATATAAAGATCTTGATATTAGTAAAGTTAAGTACCTGGCTGTTGTTATAGACAGCGAAGAAGCTCTTCATACTCTGAAAATTCTTGAACTATTGCGTTGGCTTGCTGCAATTGGATTGAGAGAAGTATGCCTCTACGATCCAGAAGGTACAGTGGCTAAGATACTGTAGAATGTCCTTGGTGTTTCCATTTTAAATTAATATTTGCCAGCTTTCAAAATGTTTTTTTGATTTGCTTTGTAATTTTTTCTTAGGAGTGCTAAAAAGATCCAATGAAGCCCTCACTTTATGGTTGAGAAGTGAAAAAAAGTCGAAGGTACTGCTTGCAGTTCTGCATTTTTTTTATTCTAGATTCACTGACAACAATCACTTATTCACTTGTTTGAATATTTCATTTTCGAGCAGTTGATTGTTGGCCTATCAATTATTCAACTGTATTTCCTCATAATATAATCAAGAATTTTTTAAAGGATGCTATATCTATTCATAATTGATTGAGTTGGGAAAATCAGGGTCTTTCTCCTTAATTGAAGTTTACAATGATTTGGTATTAAGAGTTAGAATATGTCATTCCTGGGGTTCATATTGGTTTTTATTCGTCAGTTGTGATTTACCTTTGAATCCTCACAAGATGCAATGGCCCCTTTTGTGTGTGTATGTGTTCTGTGTTCTGTGTATGCGTTATTGTGATGGTCTAAGTAACAAGACTGTTATAGAACATTTTTTTACATTTTCATCTCCGAAAATACTGGTTTGAATAGCTTCTGAAAAAATATGAACTCTCTTCCCACAGGAAACTACCAGAGACCCCCTTCTTGAGCAGAAATATTTGAGCTTAGAAGTGATATCTTTTACTGATTCGAAACATGCTGTTGCAAGAGCTGCTAATGTTCTTTTAAAAAAGCATTATTTGAGTGCCAATTCAAAGAAACCAGAGTTGACTGAGTCTGACATGGCAGATGCTCTTGGAGCAATAGGTGTGTATTCTTTGATGTTCTTATTTCTGATTCTGTGATTCAATAAGTTTCTTTAACAGTTCTCAAAAGGAGTACTAAATTGCAACATATCCATTATTTTGGTATAATCAGGATATGGGGCACCAGAACCTGATTTGCTGTTGATTTATGGACCTGCAAGATGCCACCTGGGTTTCCCAGCATGGAGAATGCGTTACACTGAGATTGTGTGAGTGCTCATATTATACTTTAGGATTCCACGTAATATCTTATACTGATTTGGAAAATGTTACGAGGGACAAATTGCTCAAGCAAGTGAACATTCTTTTGCTTCAAAGTAGTATCAATCTGCAGCTGAATAGGTTCACGTATAGCACCCCTTAATACCTAGGCTACTTATCAAAACAAACATGATAAGAACACATTAATGGCAAATTTTAGGTACTGTGGCTGTACATAGCTTATGAATCTCCTCAGCAAAACTAAATTCCAGTTTACTGCTGATTATATTCTTGATGGTCGATATATTTGTTTTTCTGGTGAGCGTCTTTAATTCAATTGAACACTTATTGACTTATGGCTTTCACCTACATGCTTGGTTGCAGACACATGGGATCACTGAAGTCCATGAAATTTGGTGCCCTTCTAAAAGCCATTCATAGGTACACTAAGGTGCACCAAAATTATGGTATGTATATCCACTTCAATGTTTAAGCTTTTAATGTTCAAGAGTGAATCAACCACGTCATTCAAAACAAGACACTTATCATGTGAAAATCTAACAAGCAATTCCTAAATGACTTAACTCTAATAAAAATTGGCATTCAAATTTTCAACCAACAAAACATAGTTTGACTTTGCGAGTAGGCTAACCTTAACCACTATCAAACAGATGATGAGATATTGTGGACTTCTTTTATTATCATTTTCTTTACTATGGACTTGTTAGGAGCCAGATTAATATTAGATGCCCCAGAACGTAAAATATGTCATATAGCTTTTTTCAGATCAACTCTAAAGTCTTGTTTTTTTTTTTTTACTCTCTTCATTTCAGGCTCCTGAAGTGGTATACCTCAATTGACAATTTGCTGATTCGCCACGTACAAGAATAACATGCTTGTTGCCCTGATAACATTTGCAGCAAGGCTCTGAATTATGTGTATTGCAGCTTTGTATTGTTTGTACTCTGAGTTATATACAACGTTGTTCATCAGATTCATCTCTCTCTCTCTCTCTCTCTCTCACACACACACACACACACACACACAAGTTCAAGGAGCAATGCCCATGATTCATTCTTGATCTAATTGCTTGGGTAGAGTACTTTTATATAGGCAGTTGAAAAGTACATGAAAAATGCCATATCAAACAAAACAAATGAAATCATAATTCATTCTGCAACACTGCCAACAGAGCTACTTAATATTCCAGGGGGCTTGCTACAAAAATTTGATACATTAAAAGATTGTTTACTATGGAAGAATCAACGTAAAATATGGCATGATCCAAGTGCAGGTACTGATTGATTGAAGGAGACTGTGTAAATTTAAGAGGGTATCACACTTATCCGGCAGCCTTAAACGTATGTCTAGAATTCAATACTCTGTTTCCAGAACACCATCAATGAGACCAAACTCCATAGCCTGCAAGGGGAATTGGGCAGGGTTAGACTTAGAGGACGAATTATGCTATAAATTCCTACAATTTTTATTCTTAAGCTGGAGACGAATGTCGCTAAGACATTGGATAAGCAGTTTGAGCCCTTGGGGGATGCTAATTTTCTCACTCCACTATCCCAATAAGTATAACTTTTGATATATTTCCTCCATTTGGCACCTTCTGGTTTCTAATTTTAATTCCCAACTCATAAATTTCATATAGGAAAGAGCAGTGATTAAGTATCATAAGTTCATAACACAAAAGCCAGCATTAACATCACCTCAGACACAGACAAGAACCGATCTCTTTCTGTGTACTGTTGCACTTTCTCAAGAGTTTGGCCGGTAAAGGCAGTATACATCTTGTCGATTTTCTGCGTCCAATAGTCATTTGGGTAAGTCAGAGTGATATGATTCTAAGTATACAATATGTAGAGCAATGATCATTATATTCATCAGAATTATGCAGGTGTACATTCCAAACGGCTACAAGTTTTATCTTATGATCAACAAACATGATAAGTTCTGGGTTATGAAGAAATTCAGAAGAAAATCTTTTGCGACAAAACATTTTCCAGCATGAAGCATTATCTCCAATTTTTACCATATTTAAATACAACAATTTTTGAGAACAAGCAAGCATTTCCAGATTTCTGCTTTACACAAAATCTAGCGAAATTTTATCTAGAGAATAAAATAAAAGCACTTACATGACGAGATTGAACTGCTTCATTTACTTGGCGCCTAACGTCTTCCACATGACCCTACTAGCAAAAGAGCATGTCAGGTATTTTTGAATAGGAAACAAAATATTTATTAATATATGAAATATACAGTGAAGGCACAAGAAGACCCCTGAATAACAGAGCAATTTAAAAGCTAAACTAAATAAAAAAGATGGCCTATGATACCTCTGTATAACATATGGTTAATGAAACTTCCATCATAAGGTCAACAGTGTTCGTAAGATTCTCATTATCGACTATTGCAGGGAGAAATGTTAAATAGGACGAAAGACGTCCCTGACAGATGTTCGAAGAAGGCATGCTGATCCATATTGGATAGATTAACATAGAAAAATAATCAAATGGGAGCTATTTAAAATGATCAGTAAACAAATCATAAAATGCAACAAGATGACTACTGTAAATCACCCAAGAGAAGCATATATAATTCTTTGACAAGTCAATTACGAAGATAATAACTTCTTCTTATTTGCTTATTATTGAAAACCCAATTCAGGAGCCAGATGTGTGAGCTTATTGAACACAAATATACTCTGCTGCTATATTCCTTCTCTAGGATCTATATTTTTTACAAAATTAAATATTCATGATAAAGTCAGATCATACCCCACACCCACTTTGGGGTTGATGTATCATAATTCGGGCATTTGGCATGGCATACCGCATTCCTCTTTGTCCACCAGCAAGAAGCAGGGCACCTTGGCTTGCAGCTACGCCAAAACACACGGTACCAACATTGGGCTTTATCTGAAACATATATTTATCGCATAAAAAATTATATTTTTATTTTTTTTGAAAAGCAATGGAAGAAAAAGATGCATGCTGACATAGTACGTCACTCCCAAAATTCACTGAACTTGAGCAACAGGTGAACTGCTGAAACTGATAGCAATCTTACCCAGGACATGCAGTCATATATTGCCAAAACAGAGTAGGTACTCCCACCAGGACAGTTCAGATAAATCTAGAAAAGGAAGAAATCACTGAAGAGTTAATAGCTGGCCCGTAATGTCCTTAATTTTCTTATACGCGGAACATATTACCAAGAGTTTTGGAGGAAATATATACATACCAAAATATCTGATTTATCATCGATCGTCGCCAATGTCACTAGTTGTGATATAACTCTCTGAGCTACCTGTGAATTAATTGGCTTTCCAATGAAGATTATACGATTTCTGAACAGTACTGTAGAAAGATCCAGCGGTCCTCCTGGAGTCATGACGGCTGGCATGATTGGTGGATTTCCCTTTTTAGCTTCTATCACAACATTCCTGATAGAGGAGAGGACAAGTTCAAGTAATAGCTTGAATGAATGGCGATAATGAGATAAAATAAATACAACTAAAAGATGAATGAGAAAGTCAAGATCAGCCAAATTAATCTGAAATTAGAATTGATAGATAAAAAAAATGGCTTGAGCGGCTGAGCCCAGCGTAAATCAAGGAAGCTGATATGTTAGATGCTAATCTGTGACCAGTTTTGAGAGAGCAAAATCAAATTTAAGTTGCCTCTTCTAATTGATACGTATGCATAATCGTTATTTAAAACCTAAGCAAACTTTGTTCCACCAATCCACATTGTTAATGTTCAAAGATACAATTATGCCATAAATGTTGCAGTTCAAATAAAATAAGCTAGCTTTTGAGGATTACGAAGCAGTAAAATTTCATTTTTATACCATCAAATTTTCATACCAGAGTAAAGAGCAATTTACTTTCTGATGCAGCCTATCCTTTTCTTTCAAGAACGTAATACATATATTTTATGTTTACTTTTGATCAGGCAAAGTAAAGTTATTACTAAAACAAAAACCTTGGTTACAATGTATAACCAAGGGAGTGATTACATGTATAGTAGTTTCTCAAACAAATAAGTACGTAGGAATTTCGAGCCAAGCGCGCAACAAAGCATTACAATGAACTACATTTCTCACCAAACACCAACTCCATGACATCCCTTTAGTCTCATTCAACAAACTACCCAGATTAAACTCCCAACCTTCAAAGATCAATATATTCCTAGCCTTCCAAAGCACCCAAATCACACACTGTGATGTGTGAACAAAGCTAATTTCTAGACAAAATCATATTTCTGTACTTGATCAATCATATTGCCAATAAATCAGCAACCATCTTTTCAGATATACTACATATTTCTTCAGTTCTTTTCTGGTCTTCACAATCCAGAAGTTTGCATGGAAGTATGATAGGTAGAGATAAAAGTTTGCAAGTATAATTAAAATTATTATTATTTCGATCAACCACGATGGACAAATGTGATTCATATAGTGTGTCCCAGATTATGCAACAATGGTTTAGTTTGTTGTTATAATAATGTTCACCCATGACGGGGACGAAGGTGTTGTTGGATAGTGCTTCAATGAAGATGAATGAATGTTTTAAGTTACATAAGTCAAGTGGCCATTCAATCTTGGGTACATGATAAGGTTTTGACCCATACTTAGATAAGGCTTTGACATTTGATTTTCTATACTATCCCAATCCCAACTCATCAAGCGTACCTCAATTTCCATCCAAGTAGGTTTACATAGTCAATTCCAATTTTCCGAATTTACACACTATCAACAGCCAATATTACAAGAACTAACCTCTGATTGGAATAAATATCACTCTGGTCAAGCTTTAATGGCAGCCTGCTCGGTCTGCTTGAAAATCCTGGAATTTCCATAGCATTAAACCCTAGACAATTATAACATTCTTCATCCAAAACCCCCCAATTAAAAGGAAAAAGCAATTCCCCATACTACCTAGTAGATAAAAAGAGATAAATGCACATACCAATTGATGAAGAATCGCCATATGAGCTTGACAGAGCCGAAATTCCTTGTCTCGAACTGATATTTCTGCTCAAACAATATACCAATTAAAAGTCGAAACAAGATATAATTAAACCAAAAAAGTAGTTCACTGGATAGTACAAAAACTCAAAAATACCTGTGGAAAAATAACGGAAACGAGGACAGTTTATTACGAGGAGTGACGAGCGACAGATTTATGGACGTTGCCATTGCTGACGTTACCATTTTCCGAGGCTGTGTGGGGATGGAGGAAGAAGCAGGACAGGAGATACTGCTTCGTCCCACTTTCACTCTCATATAGTAGCGTTTTTAAGAAACGTTTCTCATCTTATATTACTCTCCTCGTGACTCGCTATATCTTTTCTATGTTTTTTTTTATCATGGATTAATATTTTTTTTGTCTCACAGTTATTATAACTTTCTCATTTTGATTTTATAATAATTTATATTTTTGTGATAATTAAAATTTAACTAAATCAATTCCAAATGATTGAAAATTGCATAAGACCAAGTTTATCAGCAACCTCTTCAACCCGATCTCTCAATTAAATATTATTTCTTTCTCATTAATTTACACAACCTACTATATATCTATTTTTCTTACTTTATCAGCAACCTATACAACCTAGGTCAACTAATATTAAATTATTTTATTATTTTCTTATTTAATTTATTATATATTATCAATAGTTATTTTTTAATTTTAAATAAATTAATAAATATATTTTATTACTAATTTCTAATTCACATGAAAAAATTACCATATAAAATTAAAATAAAAATATTTTGAGTGTTTGGATAATTTTGAGATTTGAGATACATTTTAGAATTTAAAAATGGAAATTATTTGGATCTATCATTAAATATGAAAAGAAATTATAAAAAATGGAATAATTTTTAATGTGCTTCAAAATATATCAAGAGTGGTCTCTATTTGTAGAGAATGAAAAAATACGAATTTTGGTGATCTTCTTTTTTTTATTTTAATTAATAATATTTAAGATAAATACATTATTTAAAAATAATAAATGACCAATCCAACTGTGACAAGTGTCAGCTCCTTATTGAAGGACCATGGGCGCAAGCTCATGCTGTGCTGCAGCACGGGTCAACGCCTAATTCTTCCTTCTTTTTCATTTTTAATTTTTTTTAATTCAAATGTTTTGTCTTCTAGCTATGACCACTGAAAATCAGGTCACTGATAATCATAGTCTAAAACAATGTTTTTATGTTCAGGTGTTGTCTCCTATTTTTATTTTCCAAAAGGATAGGATGATGCATTCTATTTTTGAGACTTGTCACATCGATTTAATAATTATTGAAAAATGTGCTTCTCAAAGAGAGTTTCGAGTCGATATATTATTCCTCTATTATTGAATTTAGATGAATGGAGAATTAAATTTTAAAATTTGTTGTAACAAATGTTGGCTGCAGACCTGCAAGTTTACAGTTGCAGACTTCAAAGTCTATAGCCGGGAGCAAAATTGCAGTTATATATTTGAAACTTACAGCTGCAAGATTACAACCAAGATGAAGTTTATAGTTTTATATTTTAAAATATAAGTTATAGTTACAGTTACAACGCGTTTTAAATTTTAAAAATCCTGAGTTAATAGTGTTGACATGGCAAACTAACACACTTAGCCCCGAAATAAACCAAGGCTTGACAGGTCGCCAGGGCTCACCCGGACCCGCGGAAAGCTGCAGCTCGCCCATATGGGGGCAGTTCGCCTGCGCAGCTCGCCTAAAGGAGCTCGCCTCTACCCCTACGAGGACCTCGCCGAGGTCCATCATCGCACGGCCCCTGAAGCTGCACAATGCGTTGGAGCTCGCCCGCGAGCTCGCCCAGGAGCTCGCCTGGGAGCTCACCCCATAGCTTGTAGGACCACGATGGTTGCGCTCTTTTTCCCTCCGTCCGGTTTATCCACAAGGGTGGTTTACGACGAGGTTTTTAATGAGGCCCATCTAGTCTAAGACAATGTAGTAGGACGAGGCACAACATGGGAAGTAGTGTGAGGGATCAGGACGAGGGTAAGGAACCCTCGTCAACACCGGAAGCCATATAGGCTCGTAATGTGCCAACTCATACTCGCACACATATAAATAAGACCTCTCTTGTAACTATTACACAATTCTCACAAGTTTTACACAACTAATACATTTCTCACACTCTACTTTCTCTCTCTAAACCCTCTCTCTCTCTCTACATTATCTCCTCCAAGAACATAAATCATAAGATTATTGTTTGGTAGAATTAATCCGATATAATGCCACATAACGAACAACGATTAGTAAATTCTATCAACAATTTGGCGCTAGAAGAAGGGTCACGAATCTGAAAAATAAAAATTTTCAAGAACAAAAAGTTAGGGTTTGTTTGAAGATTTGAAGGTGTTCTTGATAAAACTCAAGAACACTTGAAGATACACACACGAATCCATCCCTTTGAACAAAAACCCAGATTTCCGGACAAAAATCAAGATTTTCAGATTTGCAATTTTCTGCCCAAAAGAAGTTTTCAAACGCACGCGTGTACACGAATAAACCGAACTTCAGATAATTCGTCACACGCGAGGCTAGACAAAAATTTACACAGCTCCACCTAAGCTGGACGATCATCACCCCGGCGACCTCCCTCCACCTCGGCGACCTACAGCAAGTTACCCCCTCCAAAAACCAAAAATGGCTACCACTCGAGCTGCCAAAGGACAGACCTCTGCAGCTGCCGGAAGGTCCCGAGGGGGCGACCAAAACCAGGCCGAGGTGGAGACCTCACGCCAGGTGGTGGAGACCTCACAACCACCTCCCCAGAAGAGCACCGCAGCCCCACGACCTCCGCGAGTTGTGGTGGCACAATAAGACCTGATCCCTGCCCTGAGGGACCTGGCCAACAACCCCGACGAGCTCCAGCGCACCATCGCAACCTTGAAAAGGTTGCAGCAGCGGCAGCATGACGAGCTCGTCCTAGTGCCGAGGTGAGCTCCAGCTACTAAACTCGGGAGCAGACGAGACCCACTCAGGGCACCCAAACTCGGGGGGAGTACAGCGCTCTCCCCACTGAGTAAGAGACGAGCTTGGCCCAAGCTCGCCAGCGCCGGGAACGGGCAGGCAAGGCCAAGATGGTGGAGGAGGAACCCGCCCATACACTGGGCGAGCTTCGGCCTACACCGAGGTCTCCGCCACGCATCAATCACAAAGGAGGGAAGTCCTCCAAGGCCGTTTGGGCCCGAGATATGGGGAGAACGAGCGGACGGTAGCCCCAGCTACCTCCCATGGAGACTCTAACCAGCAGTCGCGTAGGTCCGCCCATGAACGATTGAGAAGGCCCGCCACCGACAGGTTGGGCCCCCATGGCGGACGCCAATTCCAGCCCGTCAGTGAGAGGTCACCCCAGAGTGAGGCACCTCGGGTACGTGCGTCTACGAGACGCACGACCTTTGAGCAGCCTCCGCCGGAGGTGACCCGTGATGACGAGCTGACCTCGCTGAAAAAGGCCGTCGAAATGCTGCAAGCCCAAGTAGCAGTCAAGTTGGGCTGACCTGACGCCACCACTCTCCCCGCATCTCCATTGGCACCTGCCATCCTTCGTGCACCGGTCCAAAAGAAAATTCAATTCCCGGTGATTTCTGCGTACGAGGGCGAATCCGACCCGAAGGTCCACCTGGCCAAGTACGCAGACTTTATGATTTCGGTTGGCGCCACCGACTCTACTCAATGCCGGAACTTCCCGCTGACCCTAGGGGACCGAGCTCACCGCTGGTTCTCTTCACTCACCCCGGGGTCAATCTGCTCATTTGGCCAACTCTCGCGGGAGTTCTTAGCCCACTTCTCTGGGTTCGGATCACCTTACCCAGAAGCACCGACTCACCAACATCCACCAAAGCGAGAGCGAGACCGACCAGCAGTACCTGGAGAGGTTTGACAAAATCCTGCTGGAAGGTGAGCCGGTGAGCGAGGACACCAAGGTCGTCGCAGCGATGACCGGACTCAAGAAGGGCACTGACCTCTGGAAGGAGATGCATCTCGCATGTCACAACACTTATACCGAATTCTGCCACAAGGCGGGGGTGTTCGTGGCTATGCAGGAGGCACTGCTGAAAGAGGTTGGAGCCCACAAGGAGAGGAAGCCCTACGGGAAGAAGTCCGGGGCACATACAAAGCCCCCCGGAACCTGAAAGCTTTTGGCGAGGGGGAAGAGCTCAAGGAGAAGCTCAACCAGGTCCTCACTGTCTCCGTCGACCGCGTTTTTATGGCTGTTAAAGACAAGGCCCTGCTGGAGGAGCCGAGGCGGATCCGCCAGGACCGCACGAAGCTCAATCCCAATAAATTCTGTGTCTACCATCAGGCCATCGGCCACTTTACCAACGAATGTCGAGACCTCCTCAAACAACTCTGGAAATTTTATGAGGATGGAAAGCTGGCCGAGTTCGTAAAGAAGGCCCCAGCTAAGAGGCCAAGGTTCGAGAGAAGGGCTACCTCTGGTGATGAGGATGAGGAAGCGGACCAACCTGGTCCCCAGAACAGGCGGAGGGCACCTCCCCAGCCTCAGCAAAACATGGAGCCCACTCGGGAACTCTTGGTTCTCGAGGGAGAGATCGGAGCTGCCGGAGGTCTCCAGGACGGGGGATCCTCCATATCCAAGAGAAAAAGGAAGACCGAAATCCGGAGCTTACTGATGAGCTGACATTTTCCCCAGCAGACCTGGAAGGGGTACTGACGCCCCACAACGACTCGTTGGTGATAACCGCCAACATCATGAACGTCCGAGTTCACAGACTACTTGTGGACACAGGCGCATTCACCAACATTCTCTTCAAATCCACCTTAGATACCTTAGGTGATTTTGAGTCGTATCTGGAACCTAGCAATGCTAGGATAGTGGGGTTCGGAGAAGCTGTAACCGTCCCCCTAGGTAGTGTTAGGTTGAGCATCCAGCTTGTATCGGCCGAGGACCCCGAAAGGAGACTGACTAGGCTCATAGATTTCCTAGTTGTCGACCAGCAGTCCTCCTACAATAGGTTCCTTGGCCGCCAGTTTATTAATGAATTCAAGGTGGCATGTTCGACCTACTACTACTGTTTGAAATTCCCAACTTCAAAAGATGCCGGAACTATTAAAGGTGACCAGAAAAAGGCCCGTGAGTGTTTACTCCAAATAAAAGATGGTCAGGTCAAAAAAGCGGTGACGCGGGTCCAAATCCTTGAAGAGGACGTGCAGATCCCAGCAGACGAGCCAAACATCCTAGACATCATCTCGGTCGAAACTGAGATGATGGAGGTAGGCGATCTGTCAGAGATTAACCAAGTGTCAGGATCCGCGCAAGACGCACAACCGGCACCAATGGAGGAATTAGAAGGAACCCAAGTGTTGGAACCTGCGCAGGAACAACAGCCTGCTCCCATGGAGGTGGTTGATAAAGCCCAAGATGGGGGACCTGCGAGAGGTCAAGAACCAACACCAATGGACATTGACCTAACTCCCCAAGTCACCGCACCATTCCAAGTTGACAAAACACCGGAGGTACTAACAGTTGATGAACCTGCCCGAGCTGAAAGCCAACCCGATGACCTCGAACCGCGCATAGGTCACGAACCTGCGCAGATGTCACGAGGGGAGTGGGACAAGTTCATCAGCGACCCAAGGTGGAAAAGTCAAAAGAGAAAAACCACCCCCATGGAGGAACTGACGGCACTCCCGGTGGACCCGGAAAGGGACTTAGAACTTTTCATTGGTTCTGAGTTACCTGAACCGTACCGGTCGAGGATGGAGCTGTTCTTGATGACCAACCTGGACGTGTTTTCCTGGTCCCATGAAGACATGACGGGGATCCCGTTGGAACATGCTTGCCACAGACTCAACATAGACCCGACGAGGAGACCCGTACGTCTAAAGCGAAGAAAGTATGGACCAGACAAATACGCAGCTCTAACTGTTGAGGTGGAGAAGTTGTTAGACAACAAGCTCATCAAGGAAGCTTTGTGTCCGCAGTGGGTCGCGAACCCCGTTCTGGTGAAAAAACACAATGGGATGTGGAGACTCTGCATTGACTTCACAGGCTTGAATAAAGCATGTCCGAAGGACAATTTCCCACTACCTCACATTGATCAGCTAGTGGATAGCACCGCGGGCCATGAGATGATGACGTTCATGGATACTTTTGCGGGCTACCACCAGATAGCTTTGCACCCAGATGACTAGGAACATACGGCGTTCTACACCAACAAGAATATGTATTGCTGGGAAAGGATGTCGTTCGGACTCATCAACGCCGGAGCCACCTACCAAAGGTTGGTCAATAAAATGTTCGACCAACACATTGGCAAATCCATGGAGGTATACGTAGATGACATAGTTGTCAAGAGTCTGAGAAAGGAGGACCACCTGGACCACCTAAAACAGACCTTTGACATACTACGCCACTACAACATGAAGTTAAACCCCAAGAAGACCAGCTTCGGCGTGCACTCCGGAAAGTTCCTGGGGCACCTAGTTAGCCAGCGTGGAATTGAGGTCAACCCGACACAGGTCCAATGTATAATCGAGATGGGTATACCCGATTCCGTCCAGAAAATTCAAAGACTGACTGGGTGCATGGCAGCCCTGAACAGATTCATCTCCAGGTCCGGTGACCGAAACCGCCCGTTCTTCGAAGTAATCAAAGTAAACACGCGAAGGTACAAAGAGGCGGCCAAAGCCAACAAGCTCCACCTCAAAAACCACTTCGTGTGGACAAGTGAATGCCAGCGAGCCTTCGAAGACATCAAAACATACCTGGCAGATACGCAGGTCCTGTCAAAGCCGATGCCTGGAAAGAAGCTGTACCTATACCTAGCCGCGTCGGAGGTGGCCATCAGCTCCGTCCTGGTCCGAGAAGAGGCGAAGACACACCTACCAGTGTACTATGTAAGCCAAGTCTTACACGAAGCTGAGTTGCGGTACACCCCAACAGAGAAGTTGGCTTATGCACTGGTGATGAGTGTTAGAAAATTGAGGCCTTACTTCTTTGACCACCCGGTAGAGGTGCTGACAAAGTTCCCACTACGTCAAATACTATAGCACCCAGACACCGTTGGACGCCTGCTGAAATGGTCACTAGAGATCAGCCAATACGGTGTAACCTACGCACCCGAACAACAATCAAGGGACAAACACTTACCGACTTCATTGTCGAGCTAACTTTCCCACAAGATCCGACGAGGGGGCGTATAGCTCCATGGCATCTCTACATTGACGGATCATCAACCAGTGTAGCAGCAGGCGCCAGCGTGGTCCTGATCAGCCCGGACAGACAAGTCTTCACCTCTGCAATTCGGTTCAACTTTCGAGCAACCAACAACGAGGCGGAGTATGAAGCGTTGATAGCTGGACTTAGGCTATCATTAGCTGTGGGGGCAACCAATCTTCAAGTTTTCGGAGATTTCCAGCTAATAATATCCCAAGTTCGGGGGGGAATATGAGGCAAAAGACCAGCAGATGATGACCTACCAAAAGATAGCCGCGCACCTGGTCTCGATGTTCACACAGGTCTACATCAACCAGATACAGCGGCTAGAAAACACACAAGCAGATGCTCTAGCCCGGCTAGCTACTAGCAACGGCGAAGCTGAATTCACGGAGGTTGTAATCACCACACTGAAAAATCCCTTGACGTCCGATTATAAAATAAATCAAACCTCGAGTGGGGGGCAGAAAGACAGTGAAGATGGTGAAGATTGGTGCACTCCAATCCAAAAATATTTAACAGACGGAACAACCCCAGTGGACACCTGGGAAACTAGCTGGCTAGTAAAGCAAGCTGCCAGATATACGCTGCTGGATGGCCAACTCTACAAACGTGGATTCTCTCTACCCCTACTCAAGTGCTTGACTAAGAAGCAGGGGTCCGAAGTGTTAGAAGAAATCCACGAAGGAATTTGTGGGAGTCACGCTGGGGGGCAAGTATTGGCATATAAGATGATCAGGCAGGGCTACTACTGGCCCACTCTTCGCAAAGATGCCATCAGCTTCGCTCGAAGGTGCCAAAAGTGCCAACTTTTCGCACCTAACATCCACTCCCCAGCCAACCAGCTGAAGTCAATTTTCAGCCCATGGCCTTTCGCGAAATGGGAAATCGACTTGATCGGTCATTTCCACCTGGTAGAGGAGGTGTAAAGTTTGCTGTTGTAGAAGTAGACTACTACACTAAGTGGGCTGAGGCCGAAGCTCTCACAACAATAACCCAAGAAAGGATGATTGGCTTCATATGGAAAAACCTGATCTGCAGATTTGGACTTCCGCAGTCGATCATCACGGATAACGGAAGGCAGTTCGACGGTCAAAAGCTGAGAGACTTCTGTAGTTCATGGAACATCAAGAAGCACTACTCAACTCCATACCATCCCCAGTCGAACGGCCAGGTCGAGGCGGTGAACAAAATCTTGAAACACATATTGAAGCTCCGCCTCGAGGAAAAGAAAGGGAGTTGGGCAGACAAACTCCCGGAGGTCCTATGGTCTTACAGAACTTCTTACCGGGCCAGCACCGGAGAGACCCCGTTTGCCCTAGCCTTTGGAACTGAGGCGGTGGTACCCGTTGAAGTCTAAAATAAGACTTGGAAGGTGGTAGGATATGATGAAGAAAAGAATGACGAAGCCCTGACAGTAGAGAAGGATCTGATCGAATAGACCAGAGCTTCGTCAGAAATGAAGAACGCCACCTACAAGCGTAGAGCAGAAAAGTATTACAACTCACAGATCCGAGACCGAAAATTCAAGGTCGGAGACCTGGTGTTGAAAAAGAAGTTGATGGCCCCACCAGGTGTATTCGGTTCAAACTGGGAAGGGCCGCTCCGGGTCACCGCAGCCTGGCCGAACGACACTTATGACCTCGAAGACGCAGAAGGCAATGCCTCGTCATACACCTGGAGTGCGGCCCACCTGAAAAAGTTCTACCAATAGACTAGAATTCTGTAACAGACTAGTCGAAGGTTCGCATCAGAAATGTTGATGGCAACCAGTGTAAATTACGTCGCTATGAAAAGTTGGAAAATTTGTGAAATCAGAAAAATTTGCCAAGTGTCCGGACCTGCGTAGCTCGCCCCCTACGCGAGCTACCTCAGGTCGCCCACTGCCCAGAAGAGCTCACCGACCCCAGCTCGCCCGAGCACTCAAAAATCCATGATGTGCAAGGACCAATGTCCCAAACGTTGTAATTAAATAGCTCGAAGGCAAAGGCCGAAGTGCCCAAGGTCGCGAAGGTACCCTTCTTAAAGGGTTGCTAAGCACTTACTGCCACAAGTTAGAAAAATTCGCGAAAAAGATAAAAAATGTCTAAGGCAAGGTTCATGAAACCCAACGGCCCAACGTGAATCAATCGAAGTGCAGCTCGCTGCCCTAAGTGGTCTAAGACGAGCAATTCGCGGCCCTAAGTGGTGTAAGACGAAGAATACGCACTCTCAAAATAGAGGTACAATTCGTAGTCGTAAGTGACGTAAAACGAACGATTCGCTTCTCAAAGTAGAATAAGACGAACAGTTAAGTACCCATAAAATAAATAAAAATGAGCTATCTTGAAAATTATAACGTAAAAGCGCAAAAATGAAGTGCGAAGAGTTGGACAAAAAATGCTCGGTTTCTATTCAAAAGACACTTAGGAAATTTTCAAGGCAAAAATACTTGAAAATTCCTAAGTGTTCGAAGTGGTGCTGGCCACAAAGGCCAACCAGCTAGCCATCTTTGAACTACAAAAAATCTCCTTCTGGGCGAGCTGCACGTGCCCGACGAGCTACATCTACTTAACAAAATCAAAAGCCTACAAAATGGAGCTCCTTCTAGGCGAGCTATGGAGCCTGGCAACCTATAACAACTTAGAAAATGAAAGCTAATCTACGAAAGCAAGAAAAAGCTCAAGCATCCGGAGCACCGGGAGGGGCATCAGCAGGCACCTCGCTGGAGCCAGAGGCGACCGGGTCGGAAGGAAGAGCTCGGGGAAGGGAACCCGGTCCAGCTCGGTGCCATCGGGGATGGGAACCCGGTCCAGGCAGGCCTTGAAGTCGCCCACCACAGCCTCGACCTCGTCGTCCTTGTGGGCTCGGGCCCACCAAAGGGTCCGCAGGACCTCGGCGTAGCATTGGACACATCCTTTGTCCGAGGCCTCGGCCCTCACAGCCGCCAGATCCGGCGAAGAGGACGCAACATTCTGCAGCTCGGCGACTTCATTGGCCTTCGTCTCCAGCTCGGCTCTCAACCTCACACACTCGATGTCGGAGCTCTTCACCAGGCCCCGTTGCAGTGCGAGGTCCTTCTTGGTAACCTCAAGCTCGCCAACCTCCCGTGCGAGCTTGGCGGCGAGCTCATCCTCCTTGGCCTTTATTCTGGTCTCTGCCTCTTGCTCGAGCTTGGCGAGCTTGCGTTGAAGATCCTCCAGTTGCCTCAGGGTGCCCTGCTCGGCAGCCAATGATGCCTCGGCCCTTTCCTCGGCGAGCTGCGCCTGCCTCTTCATCTTGTCACCAGTGTCCGCCAAGGCCAGCATTCTTTTATTCCTGTCGGAGCGACCTGCCTCCAGCTTGACGACCTGCTCAAAAGTCTTCTGGTTGGCGAGCATTAATCTACTCGCATGGTGAGCCGAGAGGAGGAGGTTCTCCTTCAGGTCCTGACTGTTAATAGTAGCCACTAGCGGAGCCGTCCAGTGCCTCGACATCTCGCTTACAGTGTTCTGGACTAGGCCCGGATGGAGGCTCCGCATCGATGTTAGGGAGAGAGATCGCTCGAAGGCATGCAGGGCCTCGTGACGATTCGGGAAGGCGATTGGGGCATAACTGCGAGATCAAAACAGATTGAAAAATATTAGAAAAATAGAAGACAATAAACGATGAAGATCAACAGGGCGAGCTACTTACTGAGCACGGTCAGGGTCCCATCCCAAGAGTGTGTCGTCGGTAGCTCGCATCCCAAATGGAGATGGGGAGGGAGGCGAGCTCCGGATTGGTGTGGCCGCCAGTGGGGCGATGGACTGAGCAGATCCTCCCTGCCCGAACCTCGCCGAGATCCTCTCAGCTCGGTCAGAATCCTCATCCCGGAGGCTAGTATACTTGGTCCTCTTCCCGCCTTGGGGGTCCTCCTCGCCCACTCGAGACCCATCGCCTCGCTGGAGACCTCTTTTCCCACGACCTCACTCGGGAGCAGCGCCAGCTCGCCCTCCACCTCGGTCGGCCCTCTCGACCTCCACTACCTTAGACTTAGTCTTCTCGGGGGCCTTAGTCTTTTCCTTCTGGGTCCCCGACCCTCCTACCTCGCCCTTCTTAGAGGCGAGCTCTGCCTCCTTGCTCGCCTCCAGCGCGAGCACCGACGGCGGGGCGAGTTTGTTGGGGCGAGGTGGGCCCATCTCGAAGCGGCGTTTAATTACTTGATAGGCCTCGGGGACCTCGGCGATGGGAATGGCGATGAAGCTACCACCTGCACAAAGATGGAAAATGTCAGCATAATGGGCGAACTACCCCCCTCTATAGGCGAGCTCCGAAGAGTTGTAAACCTGGGAGCTCGGGACCTTGGATATCAAGGTTAAACCTGGCAGGGTAAGGAGCCCGGCGAGCCGTAAACAATGATGCGTGCACAGATGGGCGATCTGCCTATCCTTCTCGCCTCTCAAACAGCAAATGGCGCGCACCACGTCGAACTCGATCGACACCTTGGGCTTGCCCCTGCTAGACTTGTGGCGCTTCAGAACTGCAAAAAGAAGAAAAAATAGAATTAGTATATCTAATTCAACCCACACACACCGAAATAGGCTACCTACTGCTTGCTTCCCCGTACCCCTCCGAAATGGGAATACGGTCACCTCGCCCATGGTACATGCTAGAAGCTTGCCAGTCTCCACCTATGAAGAAAATCTGCTTCTTCCAGTCACGGACTTTGTTCGGCAAATCCCCGAGAAATTTCTCTCCCGGGCGAGCTTTCAGGTAGTAGTATCCCGCGCCATCTTTCGCCTACTTGGTAACAGTGAAGAGCTCGCCCAGGTCCGCTGAGGTCGTCGCGTTCTCGTAACCCTCCAACCCAAAGACGGATAACGCGGCGAGAAGATTGCTCCATGCGTTTGGAGTGAGCAGGGTAATGGCCAAGTTGATGTCAGCGAGAAATTGGCCAATGATCGGGTGCAACAATAATGTGAGCCCAGCCCTCAATACATCGACATTCAGAGCAGTCAGCCCCTCGGGAGGCACGTCGGCTCGCTCGTTCTTCACTGGGGCATACATGAAGATGTCGAGCGGGATGCGATACTTCCTACGTATGATGGGGCAGGTCGCACTCATCAATGAGGATCACCACCCCGCCAGCTCTATAATCGGAGGGGGCGACTTTCTCTAGGTCGAAGGGAAGTACTCATTCCGGGCAAGGGAAGCTCGCCGCGTACTCGGTGACATACTCGTCCCAGTCAAAGGAATGAACGACCTTGGCAGGAACTTGGTATTCGACCAACTGGGGCTCCTGGAAACCAATGCGGCGGAACCACTCGAGCGTAATTTCCTCCAGGTCGCCACCCTCCTCGCCGACCTCTGCGATGTCCTCACCAACTTCCTCGGGCTCTTCGTTGCCACTGGCAACCCTTTCCTCTTGGGTGACCTCGTCGCCTTCCTCCCATACCTCGCGAAGCACGGTGCTGGAGGCTCCTTCCTCCGGGTCAGAGCGCACCTCGCTGGGCAGCTCACCGGAGACCTGGCGAGCTGCCGAGGTCATCTCGGAGCTGGAGCCGATCTCCACATACGAAATCTGGGGAGGGGGCTCATCCTCAATCATTGGTTGTTTTCCGGGGTTACGGTTAGAGGGAGTCCCACTCGATTCATGGGTCGACATAGTCACGATGCAATCCGTAAATATCCGAAAATCAGTCCAAAGTCTCCTCGCCGGAGTCACGGTTATAGGTAGTCAGAAAAGGCTCGAAAAGTCTCCGAAAATGTCCAAAATTCCCGAAGAACTTGAAGAAATTGGAAGAAAAGAAATGAAAGGGAAGAAGAAAGTGAGTTTTCTACCTTGAGGAGCGCCGGAAACTTCGTCGGAAATGGAGGTGCCATTCACCGGAAACTGCTTTGAAAACTCGGAGGTGAAAAAGTGAGGAATGAACTCACCTCCCCCTATTTATAGACGTCGGGGCGAGGTGCGATATTCGGGAAGTGCGAGGACCTATTTGCAAATGATTTGAAAGTTATCATGATTGTGGGCGGGAACCGAGGCCTCAAAAGGCGTGCATGATGCCTGGTTTCCCGCACCATATCGGCCGAAAACAACCGCCATGGCCAAGCTCGCCTGCTAGCTCGGCAGTCACCCAAGGATAGTTCGCCGAGATTCAAGTTCTCCAGCTCACCCACACATTTGACGGAGTCATGATGCACGCGAGCTGGGGGTAAATGTTGACATGGCGAACTAACACACTTAGCCCCAAAATAAACCAAGGCTTGACAGGTCGCCAGGGCTCACCCGGACCCGCGGAAAGCCGGAGCTCGCCCACATGGGGGCAGCTCGCCCATATGGGTGCAGTTCGCCTGCGCAGCTCGCCTAAAGGAGCTTGCCTCTACCCCTACGAGGACCTCGCCGAGGTCCATCATCGCACGGCCCCTGAAGCTGCACAATGCGTTGGAGCTCGCTCAGGAGCTCGCCCGCGAGCTCGCCCATGAGCTCGCCCCATAGCTTGTAGGACCACGATGGTTGCGCTCTTTTTCCCTCCGTCCGGTTTATCCACAAGGGTGGTTTACGGCGAGGTTTTTAATGAGGCTCATCTAGTCTAAGACAATGTAGTAGGACGAGACACAACATGGGAAGCAGTGTGAGGGATCAGGACGAGGGTAAGGAACCCTCGTCAACACCGGAAGCCATATAGGCTCGTAAGGTGCCAACTCATACTCGCACACGTATAAATAAGACCTCTCTTGTAACTATTACACAATTCTCACAAGTTTTACACAACTAATACATTTCCCACACTCTACTCTCTCTTTCTAAACCCTCTCTCTCTCTACATTATCTCCTCCAAGAACACAAATCATAAGATTATTGTTTGGTAGAATTAATATGATATAAAGCCACGTAACGAACAACGATTAGTAAATTCTATCAACAAATATGCATTACTCAGGCTTTTTTTTTGGTACAACTAGAGGTCATTTGTGGTTCATTATGACCACACTTCAATAACAAATATTGAACGTTACTAGTAGTATTTCACACTTGTTGAATCATACAAATAACACAAATATGAAGCATTTTGAGTGGAAAAATAATACAGATACCTTCTGGCAATTGCCATTGTCCTGAGCTTTTTTTTTCTTTTTTTTTGTTCATAGTCTGGTGATTATTCAAACAACTTCTCAGTTCGTGTCGGACAAGATATAATGTTATATTATTGCTCTAAATTGTAGTATTATGAAAAACATTTGCTTTACAATTCCTTGGCACCTAAAAGGAAAAATATATATTATTTTAAGAAAATGGTATTTGATACGAGGCTGTTTTCCATTTGTATTATTTGATTATTTTAAGTCATTAAGTACTAGCTTAGCAACATACAACACACCCTTTAACTAGACAATATTGTTTCAAATTTGATCTAATTAATAAATAATACTAAAAAGACATGTTAAAAGCACAATACGAATTTGTAACTAAATTAAAAAAATGGGAGTAACTTATTTACAATTTTTCAAAAATTTAAATTAAATTACAACTAAATAAAAAAGATACAAAAATAATATATTATTTTCAAATAATTATAATATATAAAAAACAATTATATTATTCAATTTTTTTTACACGGCAATAAAATTAATAATGTATGATTATTTCTAAATAAAACTGGTGATTTGCCTTGGAATTAAGTCTCAAGGAATATACTAGGGTTTTAGGCTTTCGCCGATGAGTGCTATAGGGTTTACCGCCTCAACATTATTTAGCGCGAGCAGTTCGACAATTATCGTTGAATTGATTTTCTGCAATATATCGACTCCCCAACTCTGGACAATCGCCAAGGCATCGTCGGAAAGTTTTCACCGGCGGCGGTATGGTCTTTCCCTAAGAAACTAACATTTCAGAGGATTTTGTCTTCATATTTAACGGAATGAATGTGTTTCAGTTTTCGTGAAATGGTTTCATAGTCTTATTCTGAATTATTGTTTCATCACCTGGACTGTTCAGAATTAGGGTTATAGGTGTAAATGAAGGTTAAGAAGCAAAAGCGGCACCGGAGAGCCGTGCGATTTTACACGGCTTGCTTTGGGTTTCGAGAGCCGTTTAAAATCCTCTTCGACGGGACTTTTGTTCACCATCTTCTGACAAATGGAATCACCCCTGCTGATACTGCAGTGGCAAATATCCTCGGCGCCTCCGTCAAAATATTTACTACCAGGTCCTCCTCCTCCCACAATTTATGGGAAAAATATTTCCCCTTCTGCATAAATCATAGTATATTAATGTGGTAAACAATGCTTATGCGTCTCTGGTAGCAGATGTGTTGTTGCGGAGTTGAAAAGCCTTGGCAGTTCGTATTCCGACTCTCATGATGTTGCTGGTAACCTGATAATCGCTAGGTTAGCTGTGAAATCTCTTACCTCAGTATCTGCAGCTATTATGCCATCTCCTTGCTATCATTGATGAGTAAATACAATTTTGCTCTGTTTAGTGAAGCAAATATCTTAGAAGAACTTATGTTAAAGAAGGCATTTATGTGCCAATTTTGTTGTCTCGTATGCTATTTTTTAAGAATGTCAGGGCTAACACAGAAATTTAGCTGACAAATGAGTTTTCCTTAACTTGAATGTGCTTCTAGCACAAGGACTGGAAGGGTGCAGGAAAGAGATAAACTTAATGTGGACGTATGATTTTGGTGAACGTTAGTTTAAGAACTAGGACCTTCTTTTATTATTATAAAAGGGAGACACAGTTTACAGCTTAAATATTTATTTGCTGTTTCTTCCTATCCTAATTCAATCCTATTGATCCTAGATGTTAATGGACCGTATGATTAATGTTAAAGCAGTAGCTCAATGATTACGACCTATTTCCTAGGATTTAGGCATCATAAGTTTATATTGGCTAAATTTGTATGTAGAGTGAGAAAATTCTAGATTCTATATACTTTATCTTTCTAATGCAGTAATGCACATGCAGCATCACTTATGCTTGGCTTAGAGTCAGAGACTAACTGCTTAGTTATTATGGCACCATGAGATGGTTATTACGGTGGATCTCTCTCTTCAAATGGATGGTTTTGCAGTTACTTGTCTCACTAGTAGATTTTAGTTAGCTCCCAAAGACCAAGATCTTGTGCATCACATTTGTCCCCCCATCAGATATCAATGGAAATTTCTAATGTGTGTGGTTTATGAATAGTTTAATTTTGTCTCTGAATTGTCATATACCTGTTTTTTAGATGTGATCATGAAAAGCGAAAGAGTGCTGTAGCATGCATAACAGAAGTTATTGGAGAAAACAACCCTGAGCATTTCTTTGTTGCCACCCAGGATGCAGAGCTGAGGAATAAGTTCCATCAGGTTCCTATTTCAACTTTAAATAACGTTTCTATTTTATTAATTCATTTCAAGGCCGTTTCTTCATCATATGTACTTCCCTTGTCATTCTTGACTAACCTTTTGGAGGCAGATTCCAGGTGTGCCTACAATATATGCTCTCCGAAATGCTCTTTTTCTTGAGAAACCATCAAAGTTTCAACAAGAGTTTGTGAAGGCTGCTGAAGAACGACGGTCACATATAGGTGATTTGGAGTACAAGATCTTAAAGAAGAAGAGGTTAGGTACTGATGAAGCAAGGGATTCTTCTGATGCAAATGAAAACAAAATTTTAGAGAAGCAGGATCTCAAGACAGATGTTAAAAGGAAGGCAACCGTTGCAAAGGATCAAGTTCAGTTCAAGCGTAATAAACCCAAGGTTAGAAACTGGAGTCCTCCATTCAGGCATTCCTCATTCTCTCTGTATATATATGAAGTGTGAAGCTTGTTCCTGATCTTTCTTTTCCAATGGATACTATATGTATGTGTTATTTTGTCTCATACAGGGCCCAAATCCTCTTTCATGCAAAAAGAAAAAAATTCGGGGGAATGCAGATGCTGCTCCAAGAAAGGTGTGTTTTCTTATCTCTCGGATATGGAATCAAGTTAGTTTATCACTTTCTTGGGAGTTGGGAATGCCAGTAATCTTGTAGGTGATTTTACAATCTAGTAGAAGTAATTTGTTCGCTGCTCAATTAATCGGACTCCTATCAGTCTAGAGAAAATCTGACATATGTTCAGTCAGTTGATAATGTGTCGCGATCCCACATTGGATCAGAGAAATCTGTGGATGGGTACATGAGTGGGAGTCAAGGCTTAAACTTTGATCATGATTTTGGGTTAAGTTAGGGCTCCCTATTTTATATTCCTAACATTTGGTTCGACCTACCGGATCTCGGGCGGGCTATGGAAAGGGGCTACCCGAGGGTTGCCGCCCGGATGTAGGCCCAAGGGGGTTGCCACCCGGGAAGTGGGCTTTGGTACGGATTGCCACCCGGAGTTTACCATCCATGGACGTCTATAGGGGGTAGATTGTTAAGATCCCACATTGGATCCACAAGAAATTGTGGATAGATACTTAAGTGGGAGTCAATCATTTACCTTTGACCATTATTTTGGGTTACCCCCATCTTATATTCCTAACCTAATATTAATGAAAATACTTAAAATATAGCTTCACAATATCAGTTGTGAGTTGTGTCTTGCGTCTTTTTAGTAGTACTAGTCTTTGACTGATCATAAAATGATAAAATCAAGGATCTCATTCTGTATAATTGTTAATGCATGTTCCGGAGGAATTGCTTATTGTTTGGATTTTTATATACATTTTCCATTCCTTTCAGTTATGAATCTTAGGTCATTGGTCAGACAACATTATTTTAGTTGTTTCTAATTACTTATGCTCTGGTTCTGAGGATTCAATTTTGAATGCAGGAAAGTGGTGTTTATGACAGCACAAGAAGTAGGAGTAGGAAACGCAAGAGGTCGCGAAAAAGCAAAAGCACTGCCGAGCCTACTGTTCAATGATATAGGGTGAATTTTGAGATCTCAAAAAAGGTGCTGATCATTTTCTAGAGCTTCTAGGTTCACCAAGTCCAATTTCTACTGAGAATATGTTTGGGTACATTGTTGATGAAATTTAGTTGTCATCTTTTTGGCTGGGTATGTGAGGTTGTTTCCATTTTACCCATAATATAGTCCTGGTGATATCAAATTCTTATTTTATTTGCCAATTTTGTCACAAAAGTTGAAATATGTCACATGCTAAGTTTTGCTTGTTCATTTTCATCCTACAGAAGTAGGCACAATTTGTTTTGCAATCGGAAGGAAATGTGAAGATTAGTGTAGTCTTCTACATTAGTTATTCACATTTTTTGGTTATAACTAATGAATTTTTTTCCAAATAATCAGTCTACTAGATAAGTAAGAAGAGGGTTTAAATGATAATGAGATTTAGTGATTAATGAGAATGAAAAATATTAAATTACACGATTCTTTCTTCTAAATAAGATTATTATTACACATTGTTTTGAATAACTTCTTTCTTCTAAAAAGAAGTGTCATATTACATTTTTTTTTACTATTCACAATGTAATAATTTACCTTATTTTTCTCCCTTATAATTTTTGTATGACGTAAATAGTGACTTTTGTTCTTATATATA
Source organism: Prunella vulgaris (assembly GCA_026898435.1). Taxonomy (NCBI): domain Eukaryota; kingdom Viridiplantae; phylum Streptophyta; class Magnoliopsida; order Lamiales; family Lamiaceae; genus Prunella; species Prunella vulgaris. The sequence goes on from JAPKLY010000267.1 coordinate 250,612, forward strand.
TATCTACATATTACATTCGCCAAATAAAATTATTATTTTTTTCTCTATATATTACATCCTACCAAGTGAGATTATTTTTTCAGACTAATTTTATGTAATTTTTTTATTACACTCTACCAAGTAATATAATATGAATTTTAAATACAAAGCTTGTAACAAGTAGTAATGCCTACCAAATGAGACCTAATATGTATAATATTTGATTCTGAACGACTTGATGGCCAAACATCACCAACTTCTGAATTTCGATCAAATAGTAACTCGAATCCATAATTCTATAGTGAGACATTAACCAATTTAGCTAGTCCACCTCGAAAAAACAATAGGAGTGAAATAATTTGCAGGTTTACGAATTAGGTGTTATGCTATTATTGCTCTTAAATTATGTACTCTTCGAGTAGTAAGCATACTAAAAAACATTACAGATTACTACATTTTAATGTGCATGCACATTTATACATGATCTCAAAAATTGTATGAAAAAAGTTGATAGTAGATAGATTAGTCTCATGGCTCCTTGTTATCCTTTTCATGGAGTTTATTGATGATGATTTGGTATAGTTGCACCAATTTATTGAAGAAACAAATTTGGAAGTCACATACACTTGCAGATGAGATAACTATCATCTCTTAAACCTTCAAGGCTTGGAAGAAACACACACAAAGTTATCAGCAGGGAAGAAATGGCAGACAGGGGAGGACCCTGGCTCGATTCCTAGCACCTTGAATGCCACATGGTTGCGGCTCCACTGCGAAGTATCCATATGACAAACAGCAATAGCTTCAACCTTGTCATGATCTCCGTTGATCTCTCCTCCAACCTTGAGCGAAACTCGAAACACCTTGCTCTCGCTCTCCTGGTAATGGCAATAGAAAACGGCGTAGGTGTAAGGCATGGTATGGCATGCCACCATTTTAGGAGCTGTGATTTGATGAATTCCTGTAACTGTGTACTTGTGTATAAGGGCATTCGTCTGTGTTTCCATCTGAGTAGTGGATAGTACTTGGATGTCGGTTTCTGAGCCTAGTATGGTTCTTGTGAAGTCGAGCATTGACTCCCAAGATGTGGCGCAGGTCTTCGTCTCGCCCTTGATGGGTGCCGTCTCGCATTGCCTCAGCGTGTCCTCCATGGCCGTCGCTTGAGGGGAGCCGTGAGGGAAAGAGAACAACGAGAGGAGGTGATGGAGGTGGTGAGACGAGAAGGGAATGGAATCGGCTTCTTCTTTTGGGAGTAAATGAGCTGAGGAATCGAGTTTCATTTTTGGGAAGTAGATGGGAATTGTGTTCCCTTCTTTGAGATCGTCTTCCATGAAGAAGACGATCAGTGAAGGGTCCGTGTGATGCATGTGGGACGATGAATGAACTTGCTCTATGCGCGTATCTACATCGCCCTTGCAGTCTACCTACAAATAATTAGAAATACATCAATTTAATTCGAATTTTGCTTAATATATGTTCCGAGAAAATTAAGTAGCGAGACAATTTACGAGTGTTGGGTTACCAGTAGAATTATGAGTAGATGGAGGAAGAGGCTACCAAGTGCAAGCTTTGCATCCATTCTAGAGCTACTTGTTTTTTGATCCAATTTTTGTTTAGGGATGACAAAGATTTCAAAGATATCATAGATGATACTTTAATGCAATAATTGAGTAGTGTGAATAAATATTTAATTTAATAAATCTTTTGTTCATATCAGATGATGATCTTGATGATGACATTATTGAGTTGGTAAATAATTCAGTATTGGTAATATTGCTCCAAAACTAAAATGTCCCACACTACTCAGCAATAGTGTACGCATCCAACGCATTATATCAGGTGTCGTGTTTGATTGATTGTGATGCAAATTCAAATTATCTTATCAATTTATACTTCAATTTTTTTTTTCGTAACAAAATGATGAGTTTTGACACAAGAAATTGTCATCACTCTTTTCACGCCACATAGACTTTTTCAATAAATTAGAATGACGAGTTTTGACACAAGTATAAACATGCATATTTTTAAGTGTAAAAGACTCTGCATGTAGTACTGCTGTCTACACAACCAGATGATCGGACTCCTCGCTTGAATGAGTGATTCGGGTTTGATTCCTTTACAAATAATTTTTAAAGTTTTGGGAACTTGGTAAACTAACTTTTAACTATTAACAACTAACATTTATCGGTCTATGGATATGTGAAAAAAAAAATCCATCTAATTAAGCATCTTAATTCGCATGTCCCTCTTTTCTGGATGATTTTGCTTTTTTAGAAATATATTTTATTAATTATTTCAAGGACATTATTTGTGTTGTCCCATTATCAGATCTGAACATCAATCCATGCATTATTATTAGAATTTGTGGTGTACTCCATGCTACATTATTATTATGTCATGCATACAAGTTTTTGTCCAGATCGTGATATTTTTGCTATTTAATTGGGAGCTCTATTTTGGAAAATATTCATAATTTGGGATGAATAAACTGAGAATAAATATCTATGCAATATATATATGTTATCATGGACTATGAAAATCATCCACAAAATCGACAAATTAAATGGTAATGAGTATAATTAAGAGAGTAATCACTATAAGGTTAAAAATTATCATTTTATTTAATATATTTTTATGATCTCATTCATATATAATAAATAATATTAAATACTATTAATAAGAATGGATCCTCATTCATTCCCATTTCTCACCCTCCTCATTATCCAAATCAAAATGACCTTAAAAAAATGTAAATGAAATCTTCATGAACTAGAGGTAATTCTACCATGTACAATATAAAATAATGTTTGAGTGAATATATTCCGAAATCTGTGGTCAATTTATAGGATATGAAATATTATGGGTGTCTATAATTTTTTGAATAAATATCAGGATAAACACTAATATACAAATGTTATGAGTGCAAAGAAAGTGAAATTAAGATCAGATGAGCAAGTACTGCTGATTAACTGAACATTATACTATCAGCTGATGAAGTCAGCTGATAAGTCTGCTGATGGTTTGTCATCTGATAAGGGCAGCTGAGATCGTTTGAGAAGTCTACTGAAAGTCATCTGGAATATCAGCGGAGTCAGCTGAGGAGGTCAGCTGATGGTAGTCAATTGAGGTGGTCAGCTGATGGTGGTCAGCTGAGGAAGTCAGCTGATGGTGGTCAGGATGATGGTCAGTCAGGATGATGGTCAGGTCAGCTGGTCAGATCAAGACAAAAGGTCTATTGATGATATCAGCTGAGTACTCAGACACAGCTGAGGACATATCATATCAGCAGACAAGACAAGACAAGAAAGGAGCATACTGACTCAAAAGTCAGGAATTAACTCAGGATCAGTTATGAAGTGGTTTAAACTTCCAAATTGGACAACGGACGATCAGTTTAACAGAATTAAAACTGAAGATCGTTGGGCTCTGACAGTTATTCATTTTCGGTTGCAACTGTAGCAGTTTTCTTGTTAGGTGGTTACGATCACTATCATTAATTAGGGATTCCATACTCCTATATATATACGCACATATGTATAGAGAGATATAGAACGATTATATACTCAGTAAAATCAAAATACTTGTAATCTGTATCATCTTCCATCGATTAGTGAGAGAGGTGCCCTCATCCGTGGACGTAGATCATTTCTGATCGAACCACGTAAATCTTGGTGTTCTTCAATTTCTTTATTCCAATTGATTTCAAACAATCATTGTTGACTCAACAACAAATTTCTACGGATCTAAAATCCGTAGATATATCCATTTTTGAAAATTCGCGGGTCTAAACCGGATCGGGTTGAATTTGAGTATTTTTTCCCAAAATTCACGCAGCTTGTGATTTTCGCTCCCAGGTATGTTACAGTTGGGGCAAATACATGTTACTTTAAGGCAAAACGTGTGTTACAACCAGATTAAATGTTGTTTTCTACACATATTCATTTATTTTTGTAGAAGTAAATATTTTTCATGCAATGTAACACATGTATATGTTGTATGTGTAACACATATTTATTCTTAATAAAAATATATTTTATCCTATAGTAACACATATATGCTCATATAATAACACAAATTGAGGAACAAATATGTGTTACAATTAGAGTAAATATGTATTACTGTAAATTTATGTTACAATTGGAGTAAATTTGTGTTACCGCAAATGTGTGTTACATCTAGAGTAAATGTGTGTTACAATTATAGTAAATGTGTATTACTGCAAATGTGTGTTACAATTAGAGTAAATGTGTGTTACTGCAAATGTGTGTTACTGTATGCACAAACATTTATTTATCCTTATAAAAATATATATTATATTTTATATAACATATATGAGGTATTAAATGATGTATTAAGTAATGAATAACATATTATTAACATAAATCAACAAAGAGAATAAAAAATAAATTAAGTAACACATATTTATATTTGCAGAAATACATATTTTCTTTATAGTTACTTGAAAAGTACAAAAAATTATTTTTTTAAGAATTAGTAACACATATTTTGCCTAATTGTAACACGCCTTTGCCCAAATTGTAACATACCTGAGAGCAAAAAAATATATTATTAACATAAATCAACAAAGAGAATAAAAAATAAATTAAGTAACACATATTTATACTTGCAGAAATACATATTTTCTTTATAGTTACTTGAAAAGTACAAAAAATTAATTTTTTAAGAATTAGTAACACATATTTTGCCTAATTGTAACACACCTTTACCCAAGTTGTAACATACCTGGGAGCAAAAAAAAATATTATTAACATAAATCAACAAAGAGAATAAAAAATAAATTAAGTAACACATATTTATACTTGCAGAAATACATATTTTCTTTATAGTTACTTGAAAAGTAAAAAAAATTAATTTTTTAAGAATTAGTAACACTGATTTTGTCTAATTGTAACACGCCTTTGCCCAAATTGTAACATACCTGGTAGCGAAAAAACCTGAAACTACAAGTTGTGCGAATTTTGGAAAAAAATATTCAAATCTGACCCGACCCGGTTTAGATCCGCGAATTTTTAAAAAATTGATATTTCTACAGTAAAAATTTGTACACAAGTGTTGCTCAAATATCAGTGATGCAGAATCGGTTTAGGCGGTCGCCTAGACTGCCTCTTGCCGACCCGATTTCTATAAAATCGACAATTCTAGGCATTTTCGGGTCTAGGCGCCCTCTAGGCGGTCCTAGACAGCCTAAAATTTATATTTTTATATTTAAAAAAAAAAAAAAACTAGGCGGCCAAAAAGCTCCCGATTATCGATTTCCGACATCTACAATCTTGATAAATATTGTAGTCTTAGGCTTTGAGTGAATCTAGGCCGTCCAGATCTCGCCATTAAATCGAAATCATAATTGGACGTTAATCCATCCTTTTTATTCTATTGAGGTTGACACAATGCATAAATCTTACTAATTAAAATTTTACTTATTATTTAATCATATGCATCCATCTCTTTTAGATTTTTTTTTTAAAGTTAAACCAACGAAATACTTGGTATTTTTTTTAAATGGTAATGGCAATGATAATGAGTATTATTAAAGGGGTAATCACTGTAGAGTTAGCGATTACCCTTTTTTTAAACACATTTTTATGATTTTATTCATGTACAATAAATAATATCAAACATTACTAATGATATTGAATTCTACTTAATCTTCATTCATTCTCATTCCCCATCCTCATTTTTTTTATTCGGTAAATGTTAGTGGTTAGTTGTTAGAAGTTAGTACACCAAGTCTCCATACACTCAAATCTCCAAACCAACCTTATATCTCCCTCCTATTCGTTCTCAAAGGGAATCGAACCCGGGTCACTCACTCTAATGAGGAGCCCGGTGGCCAGGACCCCTAAATATATATGCTCATTGGTTCGATTAAGTGTTTCTTGACTGCACTCAAACTATTGCAAGTTCGAATACCATAAAATTTAAAATTAAAATATCACAAACAATTAGTTGAGAAAAATCCGTCATGAACATTTATACTATAATTAAATTGATAGCTTTGCAAATTAAATCAAAGTTTTGGACTTTTTTTAATTGAAATAAATTTTAACCCAAATCTATATCTATCCTTTCAACACGAAAACATAAAAGAGACGTTATGACTGAACACTTATTTGCCTTATATAATTATAACTTAATTTGTTCTCTCTGATCGAATTTACCTAGATATTAAAAAAAGTTAGAGAAGCTTGTCAATTTAATCAATGACTACTATAACGTGCACCCAAACTAAATATAAAGGGTCCATTTCCCACAACTATATATATATATAAAGGGTCCATTTCAATTAAAAAATTTAAACGAAGGAAATATCCACAATTATATATATATCAGTGATGTAGAAATCGGTCTAAGCGGTGCCTAGGAGCTAGACGGCTTCTTGTCGACCCGATTTCTGCAAAATTGACAATTTTAGGTATTTTCGAGTCTAGGCAGCCCAAAATTTGTATTTTTATGTTTAAAAAAAAAATTAGGCACACACCTAGACGGTCCTAGGCGCTAGGCGGTCAAAAAGCGTCCGATTACTGATTTTCGACTTCTACAATCTTGATATATATATATATATATATATATATATATATATGCTCACTAATGCATTGAATCGATTAATCGTTATCTTGACTGCTATACCGTGCACCTATATAAACTATTGCAAGTTCAAATACAGTAAATTTTAAAATTAAATATCACAATCTATTAGTTGAGAAAAATCAAGTCATGAACAATTATATTTTAATTAAATTGATAGGTTTGTAAATTAAATCAAAGTTTTGGACTTTTTTTTTAATTGAATGAATTTAAAGGCACATTTATATCTCTCCTTTCAACACGAAAACATAATCCTTGAGTCCAAGTGATGTTATGACTGAGCTGCATCTATCTGCCTTAAATAATTATAACTTAATTTGTTCTTTCTAATTGAATTTACTTAAATATTATAAAAAGCTAAAGAATAAATCAATGTTTATTTCAACAAGTGCAACACGTTGGAGTAGAGATGTTAAACGGGCTGACCCTAACCCTACAGGACCAGCTTTACAGGACTCCGGGCGTAAACGGTCCCGGGCCTTAGCGGTTCATTCTTAACGGGCCGCTATATGCTCGGACCTAACCCTAACTCTAACCCTAGCGGTCCGCGGGCTAAACGGGCCACTAACGGGCTCGGGGTAAAATTTTTTTACAAATTTAAAATTTAATATCACATAACTTGCAAGTGACAATTTTTTTTTTACAAATTTAAAATTTAATATCACATAATTTGATAGGTCCAAAATAATTATCACATAACTTGCACGTGACAAAAGCTCTTGACTCTCCGATGAAAATTGTGTGTGTAATTTTAAAATTTATAGGACTAAATTGGCTTTTTAAATAACTTTAAATTAGTGAACTATCTTTACAGAAATCTAATTAATTTAAGGTGAACTATAATAGTTTTTTAATAGCCCATGGAATTAAATATGTTTCAAAACATGTTACTCCCTTCGTCTTTCTATAAGTTGCTCATGTTGCCATTTTCGTCCGTCTTTCTATAAGTTGTTAATTACTTTTTTACCTTTTTGGAAACTACTATTCACTTCTTTATTATTATTTTCAATATTTTTTACACTATTTTCATTACTTTTTCACTTTTCTCCATCACATCACTCATACTTTTTCACTTTTTCTATCACATCACTTATACCTTTTCACTTTTTCCATCACATCACTTATACTTTTTCACTTTTACCTTAATTCGTGTGTCCAAAAGCAACGAGCAACTTATAAAAATACAGAGGGAGTACTTTATATTAGGGGTATATGTAAGTAAACCAAGTAATTTTGCGAACTATTCCAATTGCAGCTAAAAATTAAAATATTCTTTTGAGTTTGTTTAACAAAAAGAGTTAATACTATCTCGTGTACTTTCCAACGATATTCTCTTTATTCATATCGAACCTCACAATATTCCGTAATATCTTTCGACATATTGCGTTAAATCACGTACAAATATCTGAACGTATTTTTTGTGGATGGAGGAAGTATAAAAGAACAAAATCAAGCTCAATAATATTTGATTGATGAACTCGTGAATGAACTCATAAATTATTTAATTTAATTTAATATAAATATATAATTTCCACTTTAATATTTATGATCAATATGGATACCATAAGACAAAAACTTGTGCCGTCTCATAACAAGACTAGCATGTGAATATTATTATTTTTTGTTAATCAAATATAACTATTTTTTGAATAAAGTGATTCAATTAACTTATTGTTTTTAATTAAAGTGACAATTTATTTAATCTAAAGTCTACTTTTCACATTTTTACCTTAAAAATGAGACACTTTACATATATATTTTTTCCCTTAATTTTACCTTAAAAATTCGAGTGTGATTAGTCACACCCTTATCTTTGAAAATTCAAATTGTATATGACGACAATATTCATGCTAGCAATGCATATCACGTCAACTATTATTGTATATATTACATGAAAGTCAGTAAAATATTACTCCATCTGTTCCACGGAAATTTGTATAATTTTTTTATTTGGACATTCCACACAAATTTGCACACTACTAAAAAAAGAAATATTGATTTATGTGCTCACAAATCTATACACATATTTACTCATATGTCACTATTTTATATATAAAACACAATTTTATTAAAATATATGCCGTCTCATAGGGTGCAAATTTCTACGGGATGGAGGGAATATTTATTCTCATACAGCTAGCATTATTGATCATTACAATTAGCTGAATTACCTAAAATTTTAAAAAGCGTTTTTCTCCCTATAAATACAGCAGCTGTTTTGCACAAACACCCACTCACACACATATTGCAAAAAAGAGATTCAGATTCTGTCAAGAAAAATGAAATCACTTTTTGGGATTCTTTTTCTTGTTTTGGTATGTGCTCCTTTCACTATATAATTCCAACACTATCTTTATGACATTCTCAAGTTCAAAATGTTGATCGCTACTTTTTGTCACACTTGAAATTAAACTGAAATGAAATAATGATGTTATATCTCCTCAAAAATTAATACATGTATATATTTATTCACAACAGTGTATTTTGATTAATTGTCTAATACATGATTTTTTTCCCTTAAATTTTCAAGTTTGCAGGCATGATTAGTGCAAGGAAAGATCGCGGGGAGTACTGGGAAGGCGTAAACAAAGACGAAAATGATTGTGGCGCATCGCGAAACTTTAAGCCGAGGCCTAATGTCTCGGCTTACACCGAAGATAAGGAGAATATATCTTTAAGTAGAGATTTTGAACCAAGGCCTAATGTGTCAGCTTACAATGAGCTGAATGAAGAAAAATATTTTGGAAAAGACTTTGAGCCGAGGCCTAACCTCTCATCTTATAATGGTGATGCAGATAAGCTAGAGGAAAATGAGTCTTTCGGCAAATCTTTTGAGCCGAGGCCTAATGTCTCGGCTTATAACGATTGATGGGATTAGGATGGAGATGGAGATGGAGATGGTTGCTCAGAAGGATTTTCATTATTCTCAGCATAGTGTTTGTGTTTAGTTCAATATATGTTAAATAATTAACATGCATGCTGATGGTTTTCAATGTAATTTGGTGTTTGTGGTCTAAGTTTGATGGTGAATGTATTTTCATTTAATAAAGTTTGGTCAATTACTTTTGTTTGCCACCTAGCTTGTGTTTTAATTAATTATTTACTCCATATTTGATATATATATATACTCGATTTAAGCATCGTTTTAGATTAAATTTTATTTCAAATTAAGTATTGTTTTAACTATTTTTCCGTATATTATGTTCTTAATTAATTTACCTCAATTATAATTAAATATAAAATTTTTTTTTGAATTATTAATAGATTTTTTTGAAATATATAGGGTAATTTGAGAGAGAATTTCTTTAAAACTTTAGGCATTACCAAAATAGTGCAGAGACAATATAATTTTATGCATTATCTGAGGTTAAAAATGACCAGAAACTTAATTAAACTTTTGAATTTACAGAAATCTAATTAATTTAAGGTGCACTCGAATTAGTTTTTTTAATAGCCCATGGAATTAATTATATATGTTTCAAAACATGTTACTTTATATTAGGGGTATATGTAAGTAAACCAAGTAATTTTGCCAACTATTCGAATTGCAGCTAAAAATTAAAATATTCTTTTGAGTTTGTTTAACAAAAATCAAATCGTTAATATAAAATAACAAAATCAAGCTCAATAGTACTCTTTGATTGATGAACTCGTACATGGACTAATAAATAATTTAATTTTAATATAATATATAATTTTCCACTTTAATATTTATGATCAATGGATATTATATGACAAAAATTTGTGCCATCTCATAACAAGACTAGCATGTGAATATTATTATTTTTTGTTAGAAATATAACTACTTTTGAATAAAACGATTCAATTAACACATTATTTTTTCAATTAAAGTGACAATTTATTTAATGTAAAATGTACTACTTTTCACATTTTTACCTTAAAGCTGATACACTTTACATATATTTCTTATAGAAGTGATGGAAATTTAAATTGAAAGTTACATTTTTATTGAAAAGTGAACCCACTTATTCTACATATTTGAATATAATTTTTTTACCGGTAAATATTAGTTGCTAAAATTAATTTATCAAATCTCTAATACTTCAAGAATTATCTCCAAATCAACCTTATATCTCTTTTAATTCGTTCTTAAAAGAAATTGAACCCGGATCACCTACTCAAACGAGGAGTCCGGTAGTCAGATGAGCTAATTCACCCGATTACATTATTGAATATAAATGAGCCAAGCACAGAGACTAAATTTATTCAATTACATACATACTTTGTATGCCGAAAAGTATCACCTTAAAGAAAGTTCGCAGCAACCTTATGTATCTAACTCCACATTACTCATTAAGAATTTGTAATTAAGAATAAAATTTCTTCCCAAGTTACGTGCATTATATATCAATGCAATTATAGATCAATACATAATTAAATAAATTGTAGGTCCTGCATTATCTGCAATTATTAATCTTATATATTATTTATTAAAAAAATTGATCCAAGACATATATTTGTTTCTAGTGATATTGATTAAAATAATGAGTTACATAATTCAATTTCTTGTAGTATTGGTGCATGCAATCACATGCAACCATGTCGGGGGATAACGATTTTCTAATAATTAACACACCATTTAATAATTGACAAATACAATTAGGTATGGTCAAATTTTGTTGGCAACATCCCAATGATTTCTTTTATTTTTTTACTTTACAAAGAGAGTTTGGTCCAGTAACTTTTGTCTTTCTGGAAAATTTGTTTTAAATTGGTTAATTTTTATTTAGATCTATAATTTTATAACTGCTCATTTTGCGTTCAAATTTTGTGGAACTGGCTATTTTTGGTTCTGTAATTTTTATATTTTCACTATGAGCCAAAAAAGAAAAAAAGGATGATGTGTGTCAAAAAAATCGGATGTAAATATACCGATGCACAAAGTTACATGACTAAAATAAGTTTTATTAAATTACCATGAGACGATTTGCAAAAGGATATTTTTAAAAAATGATGTTTATGTATCATGTTGACAAGAAAAAAATTGTTTTTTCGTCCTATAATTTCATCTTTTTAAAAATTTCTTTTTTTTTTATCGTATTGACTTTCAAATTTTAATTTTCGGCATTTAATTTACAATTTTTTTTGTTTTTAGTCTTGCAACTTGCAATAGCAAGTAATTGGCTGGTAAAAGTGACTTGGCGTTAAATTTTTTTTTTTTTTAAATACAGTGGGAGCATTGGTGAACTTAGAAAGAATAGTGTTGAAATTTGTGATAAAAATAATGACATTGGCCCAAATTGCCGCCACTCTTCTTCATTAAATTAGCCCAAATAAAAATAATTAATGAAAATATGATATATCATTTAATTAATTATTATATATTTAATATATATTATATATTTTTTAATTTAATTCTTTCAAAATTTATTTAGATTTGATTTTCTTTTTAATTCTCTCATTTAATTCATTTTTTCTTTTATATTTCTCAAAAAAAAAATTTGTTGATGGTAAAGTTTCTCCCATCTTAAATAATTTTTACTCAATTTTATCAGTGAAAAATATTAAATAAGATTACATCGATCTCTCATATTGTCACATTGTGCAACATAGATCATTAAAAATTGTAAACAATTTTTTGTCAATTATATATATTTAAAAATTCTGATGCAATTATTGTCTATCATCATCTTTTGATGATATTTTTATACAATCATATATTTTTTGCACTAATTTTATTAATTTTTAATGAAATTTTTAGATGTATCATTGTTTATTAGTTTGTCATATGATAATCTTTAGTTTGTTCTATTTTTCATTAATTAATGAATAGTTCTTTATTTCTTTTGGCCCTCTTCACAAAATAATTCTGGTTCCGCCCCTGTCTCATTAATTAATTAATTAATTAATTTGTACTATTAGAAAAAGTAGATCGAATTGACATTAATATTTTATATCAGTGTCTTGACACTATTACCTTATTTAATTTGAAGTTTGCATTTTTGTTATATATCATAATTTAAATTTATTAGATGACTATTGGATTAGTTGTTTAAATTTATTTTGTGAATTTTAGTTTATTAAGGATTGTTAGAATATTGATATTTGAATTTATTTTGATGAACTTGAGTTTATTAAGGATTGCTTAAATCCTATTTTGGAATTTGAGTTTTAATTTAATTGTTGAATTGTTGTTGGCAAATAAAACAAAATTTCATGACTACATGAATACATAGTATTTTATGTCAAATTACCAATTAATGAGATGAACATAGAATTAATTACCCAAAAGTACCACGGTATATCATACTATTATTCTCCAGTTCCATCTCAAAAAATCATTACTCTCTCTCTCAAGATATAATACTAGGCCACCGCGGGTGGTGGCGGCCAAGCCTTGGGTTTTTGTTCATGATAAAAAGTTCCGATAAACTTCACACACTACTGTCTCCTCCACCGTTCAAATTTTTCAGTAGGAAAGTTCTAATATCTTTTGTGACTAGGTGCTTGTAGACCAAATCAGATGATGTTGTGAATGAATTTGGCGCCTCCGTGCAAAAATTTGACTTCATTGAGTGCGAATTGTATGCCTTTGTAAGCAAATCCGATACCTAAGTGTGTGAATAAAATGCCTCTGTGCTCGAATCGAACTCTTCTATGCTTAAAACTGATGTAGTTTAATGCAGGAGCTTTTAAAGGGCTGTTGATAAGCGACCTGGAAAAGCGAGCTAATAAGGAGTAATCAATATTAGCAAAAAGCTTAAGGCAAAGTACCTCGCCAGGTAGCCCGCTAGGTAGCTCGCCTGAATCATCATTCACGTCATCATTTGTTGACCAACTACCTCACCAGGTGGAGAGGCAGCTCGCAGAACAACTCGTTGGTAGCTCGCCACTTACGAGAGACAGAGACCACCTACAAAAACTTATGGGCCCACCATCCAACACAGCAACAAAACCCCAAAAAGCACAAAGAAAAGGAGCTCATCCTACTCATAATAGAGAGCCGTAGCTAGAAAGGTCCTTAGTTAGGACATATTAGTCTCAAGACAATGTAATTAGTGTATAACAGGTGACATAAATGACAAGCGTTAGAACATTTGTCATCTAATTAAGCCATTTAAACTTAAATAATGACACCTCATCACATGCAAACATATAAATAGGTCTCTTGTACTTATTTTCATTCTCTAAGTTCATATTAATGAAAAATTACCTCTCTATTTTCTCTCACTACATTGTCCTATTCCTAATTTACCTTAAATTGTTGTTTAGAAGAATTCATATATAAAATTAGCCACATAATCACCCAATTGAGAAATTCTTCCAACAGGGGCGTCAAAGTGAAAGAGATGTAGTACTGCTTCAAAATGGACTGCTGATTCTTTGTGCATAGGGGTGTGTGTATATACATTTGTAGATATACACATATATACATCTATCTCTTGCACAAGATTCATAAAAGAATGCACGAATGAATAAATTTTTATGCACTGATAGAAAAATAGAGAAAATTGGCCACCCAATTACCTTGCTATGTATCATCTCCCACAGAGTTTGAGGTGGGTATAACTTTAATTTCTCCATCTTTCAATATTATTCTCATAATGAGTTTATTTGTTAATTTGTAATTTTTATATTTATGAATCGTGTCTCAAAGATTATTTTTGGTGTTGAGGACTTCAACATGGGATATAATAGTTTATGTATAACAAACGTAAATTATGCATGACATAGGTGCATAATATTTTTGGCTCGAAATAAGAAGGATATTAATGTATAGCATAAAGTAGGACTAGAAAATATATAGAGTTGTAGCAGATTTTGAAAATATATTTTTGTAATGTAATTTTGTGTAAAAAAGGTGTTATTGCAGAAAATGTGAAACTTTTCAAATTTCAAATAAAAATAAGAGTAAATTTAAAATGGTACATGTATATAATAAAATTAAGATATGATAATTGGGAATAATATTAAGGGATACTTTTTTTTTAAGGGATATTTAACACTAGAGCTGTCAAAACGGGTCCGATCCATTAGGCCGGCCCAAAAAGCTCGGTTTTAAGGATAGAATGAGTCACAAAAATATAGGCCCGAAAAGAACCGGACCTATTTGGCCTGGCCCGAGTTTGACCCGATTTTATGGGCCGGGCTGGCCTGGTTTGATTTTTTTTTTAATATTTTTTATATGATAATACTTTGCTTATAAATCTTTTTTGTGTTCTTATAAGTTATACATTTTAAATACTTTCAATAAATATTTTAATTGTATAAATATGATCAAGGAATATGTGCATCTTTATTGATTAATTAATTAATTTGTAATATTAAAAATATAAATTAGATAAAATTGACAATACTTTATTCAAAATCTTGATAATTTTACTTTATTTAATTAGAAGTTCCTATGTTTGTTAGTATGAATTATAATTTAAATTTATCAGAGGGATGTTAAATTAGTTGTTTAATTTTTTTTTTATGAATTTGCGTTTATAAAGAATTGTTAGAAAATTGTTGTTTGAATTTATTTTTGTTAATTATAATTTATTAAGGTTTGTTGAATTATTTATGTTTAAATTATTAAATTATTTTTGGCAAGTTAAATAATTTTTTTGATTATTTGAGTAGTATTTGTATACAAAATGATCAATTAATAAGATATATATAGAAATCAAATGTAATGGTGATATATTAAAAATATTAAAAAAATCGGGTCGTTTTGGCCCGGTAGCCCGGCGGCCCATCTTGGACCAGGACGGGCTTGAAAATAAGTGGCCCGATGTGAACTCGGTCCGACCCATTTGACAGCTATACTTAACACCTTTAAGTAATTCACTCATCAATATATAAATTAAATATAATAGTGGTATATTTAAAAAGGAAATAAGGTCATTTTGGCTCGGCAGCCCAAGTGCCAATGAGCTTGGAAATATACGGCCTGAAGACAATCGGGTTAGACAAGCCAAGTCCAAAAAATCTCATGACCTGGTAGCCCATTACTATGTTGGCCCGACTCGTCTCATTTGACAGCTCCAATTATTACATTATATCAGTCTAATCACTTTAATAAAGTTCAGATTCGATTGATCCGATCAAAAGCTCTGAGGCTATCCGGATCAACCCACACTTTCGCATTTAAAGCATAGAGCTTGAGTGAGAGTTCAACATTACGAGTCGATCTCGACATAGAGCTATTTGAGTAGGTTTAAGCTTGAGTGTGAGTTCAACAAGACTAAGCTCGTTAAGTCCTCGAGCCTAGTCAAGATCATCCGAGCTCACATATTTTTTATTGTGTTATTCATAAATTCAAGATCTCGATATCTCCATCGATACCGATATTTTCAACCTTATTTATTGCAAATTTAGTCTTTTTTGCATTAAAGTGTTCTCTTTTATGACATTAATTTTTGTGTTCTTTTAGCAAATTTATTATTAAAAGTGGTCATATTTTGTAACTATTCTAAACAAAAATAGAAGGGATGGGCGAATAAAAGCAGACGGTTCACAGAACGAAAGGAAAAAATTCCAAATTCTCAAAAGACCTGACTGGATCCTGAGATTGGTCAAATCCGTCCGAAACCGCCTCTTGTTGCCATTCCTAAGGTCCCGACACATTAGTCAGCCACAATTTACATACTCTCCAACTAAAAGCGGGCAAAACCTCAACAATTTTCCTTTGAATGCTGAAACTAATACACTAATTATAACCATCAATATTATTCTAGTGCAAGGAGTTCAAGAATGACAATATCCCGATACTTTTCTGATATATCCAATTTTTTTAGTCATTATTGGGTAGAAATGATATTTCAATAATATCTATAAAAAATCGAAGATATCGATAAATATATTAATATCACTTATTTTTTCATAAATTAAACCAAATATCATTAAATATAAAAAAATACGGATGGATTTCGAAAAAATCTAAAATTGTGTGTATATATATAAATTTATTACAATTATAAAATTAATTCAAATTTTTTTATTAAACTTATGTGCTTGTTCTTAAATTTCTATAACTTTTTAAATTACCAATTTAATATCAATATATCCATTAATATTTGTACTTAGTTTAAAACTTGTGAAAAATGGTAAAAATACCCACTTTAAAAAAAAAAGTTTTTTACCCATCATTCAAAAAAAAAAGTTTTATACCCATCTACTATGTACTATATCTCCACTTACATATAGTGACAAAAAACAACCCCCAATCGGCACACTACCTAAGCCCACCTCCATCCTGCTAAATTAAATATATCTACCTAAATAAACCCCTGCCCCCGCCCGCACTCCACCCCATCCACAGTCGGCAAAACCCCCCCTTCACCCCTTCTCCTCCCTTCTTTAAATTAAATATCTTCCTCTACCCCTAAATTAATTCTTCACCCACTCAAATTAAATACACAACCCCCAATTAATATACACTCTTCATAAATTTCAACATTCACAATTCACCTTCTTATATTTTTACCCTGTAAAAATGATGTGAAGTTCTATCATGATGGACTATGAAGTTGAAGAAACATATATTTCTTGATGTTACTGAAGATTCCAACAAATAAATTCTGGTATGTTAAATTTTTTAAGGAATGCAATTTATTTATTCATTTCACATATTAAATAGTTCAAAAGGAATGCCTCTATTAATTCAATCAACTCTTAATAGTTCAACATTCTAGATACATCTAATGTTTTCAACTCCATTTTCATTTTTTACAATTATTTTTTAAAATTGTGTAAGTTGCTGGAAAGAAAAAAAACTAGTATTTTTTAAGGAGATAGTTTTTTAAATAATATTTTTGTTGATTGTGGACATGGTTTCTTAGCTGCTTACGACAAGCTTATGGTGTTCCCTCACAATTGTTGATTGTTTCTTATCAACATGCGAGTATCATTCACTCTGTTGCCACTGTGTATCAGGAAGCCAAACACGGTCTATGCTACCACCTACAACAGAAGTATGTTTCATTCGGTCAACATGTGGTTCAACATTTTTACCAAGCTGCATACACTCATCGACATTCAGAATACCTCAGGTATATTTTTGTTTACTTATATATATACACACACATTGATAATCTCATAATATCTTTATACATGTTGTGGAATGAGACATATTTTTCTTTGTATGTGCATCAAAATATTACAGGATGCAGATCCAAGTGGGCGCTTAATGCGTAAGCTCATGAATTTAGATCCTGAGAAATGGGCACGAGTATGTTGTCCAGTTAGACATTATGAATTCATGACCTCTAATGCTGCTGAGACTTGGAATAAAAAACTACTATGGGCTCGGAGGCTACCTGTTGTATCTATGCTAGAATGCGCAAGAACAATTATTGAGTCTTGGTTCACAAAACGACGTGATGCAGCATTGGCTCATTCCCAAATTTTATGTCAGGAAGTTTCCAAAAAATGACCGATATCAAGAAGCAAGCAAGCAAGCTGGTTGTCACGAGCCTGAGAGATAACCAATACAAGGTTACAATTGTTTCAGCATTCTTTGTTGTAAATTTGGTGCATAAAACATGTGATTGTGGAGAGTTTCAGGGATTGTTGATGCCGTGCTTTCATGCTGCTGCAGCTATTAGATATTTCTATAGGTCTTGTACAACCTTTTAATCATATATATAAATCATGTGCTGTGGATTAATATGTGTACGAATATTTTTTTAAACTTGCAGGCTTGGTAACTATCTCATTAGTCATTTTGTGAGCCACTATTACAGTAATGAGAGTGTAAGAGGGATGTGGGGAGGTAAGATTATGCCGGTGCCCCACCCAGACCATTGAGTCAATCCAGAATGGGTCAACTCCATGAGATGTAATCCGCCTATGCAACCTAGGCAAGCTGGCCGGCCACGACAAAACAGACGATCATCTGGATTAGAAACATCAACCTCTAGGAGAAAAACACACGTTTGTTCTTCATGCCAGCAACCAGGCCACAATCGAGCCAATTGTACCCAACCTACAAACTTGAGGCAAGAATCAACTAACACATCCAACCAACCTGAAGTTCCACGAAGACGTGCTAACAGAAAGTGTTCAATATGTGGGGAAATTGGACATAATAAACGCAATTGCCCAAATGAAAATTTGTGAACTACTAATCAATAGTCTTGTTTATTAGCATGTTGTTCACTGCTATTTGTGTATCACATGAGGTGTGTACTGGATATGACTAAGCTTATGCTACTTTTAATTTAGTATGTTATGTAATTTTAATTTCTTAATTCTAGTACTTATCATTTATTAATTAATAAGGAAATTTATAAACATTTAGGACAACCTATAATAATTTATTTATAGAGTGTGGTAATTATTAATATAAATAAATATTTTTTATTAATTTATAATTGGATAAATTTTTTTATTAATTTTTAACTAATTTATTAATTTATAATTGAATAAAAAAATTTAAAAAGTGGAGTGATGGTTAGGGGAATGTGGATAGGGGTAAGAGGTAAGAAAATGGGCTACATGAGTAGAAATTTTTTTCTTTTAGAAAGAATTGGTAAAAAACCTTTTTTTTTCTTTAGAAGGAATGGGTAATTTTTTTTTTTTTCAAAATGGGTATTTTCCTTTCCGTCCCTTGAAATTTTGATATTTGGGTGCTTTACATGTTGGTTCAAAAAAATTACTATATTTATAAATCGGTTCATAAAAATTTGCATAGAAGTGTTTTTTGTGTTTGCACAGAATTTTTTTTTTTTTTTTTTACATAAATCATTTTGTAATTTGTGCGAATTTATTGAACCAATTTATATTTTTCTCTTGATATTTTTATAGTTTTCAACTTAAGGACGAGATGCACAATATTGAGTTAGGGTTGGCGTCGCAGAGGATTACTGTACAGAGATATACACAACAGATGTATACATTTTACACAGTCGACTGAAGACGAGCCATCGAATAATGGAGGACAGGCGGAGAGATAGCACCGGAGTTTCGCCATCACCTCAATCGACGATGGACGTGTCGCCGTCTGAGCAACCGATGTCTCGGCGGAGAGGCGGAGGTCTTAAGAGGAAATCGACGTCTATCAACAACAGCGGCGGCAGCTCGGCATCTCAAACGACCTCAGCTAAGAGACAGGCGAGGGACAAGCCTCAGGCAGTGTCGTACTCCCCGATCCACATGAATGGGCCCTGTACTAGGGCTCGAGTGCAGCCTTACAACAGTTACAGCTCACCTGAGATTGCTCGTGTGAAGAGCGAGGTGGAGGCTCGAGAGGCGGCGGAGAAGGCTGCGGAAATGAGTAGATTGATTGTGGATTGGGAAGCGTTGGAGGCTAAGATTGAAGCTGAGTATGAAGGCATCAGATCGAGAGATAAAAGTGTTCATGTTGTGCCAATCCATGCTGGTGAGTGAGTAATCTGTAAGACCACGGTGTGGCCCTAATTGATTGTTTGAAATGTTCAGATGTATGGTTGAATTTACAGTCACATTGCCTGGATGTTTGTTTGATTTGGGAATTTAGACCTTGCTGTTGTGTGATAATTGAATTTAGGGCAGTGAAGTGACAATTTGGTGAATTTGAGAAAAAAAAAAATTAAAAAACAATCTGCATTTGCATTGTCTTTGCACTTTGTAGTGAAGTGTACACTTCTAAAGCTTAAATTTTCTGGGCTCCGGTAGCTTAGGGTTATTAGGGAAATTGGAAATTTGTTGCATTTTTATAATATGAGAGTATTGAAATGGAATTCTCAGTCAATCCTTGGATGCTTATAATTCATTAAGTTTATGATACGACATGAATGTTTTTTATTTGGATTTTGAGAGGATCATTAGTGGGAATAGTGGGTAAGCATTTCATGTTTGATCAGGGGTTAAATTAAATAGGTGTGATACTTTATGTAATTAATGTGTATATTCTTAGTTGTCTTTTCGCAAAAAGTCACTTTCCAATGTTTTCACCTTTCTCAACGGAGAAGAAACAATGCTGGAGTTCCATTTTTTCTTTTTAGATCTTTAGTATCCTAAATTCCTTTCTAATATATCTTATGATCCAATTTATCTTCCCGCAGGTTGGTTTTCGTGGACCAAAGTCCACCCACTGGAAGAAAGGATGCTACCGTCATTCTTTAATGGGAAATCAGAGAGTAGGTCTCCAGAAATATATATGGAGATACGTAATTGGATAATGAAGAAGTTTCACTTCAATCCCAATGTGCAAATGGAGGTGGAACACATGTCTGAACTTACTGTTGGAGAATTGGATGCTCGACGGGAGGTGATGGAGTTTCTGGATTACTGGGGTTTGATTAATTATCATCCATTCCCACATCAGGAACCTGCTGCTACGATCAACGATTCTAATGCTAGCAAGGATGAATCTGGGAATATGGATTCATTGGTAGGAAAGCTATTTAAGTTTGAGGCCGTGCAATCATGGACTCCAACTGTGCCTAGTATGGACATGGCAACACCAGCCATGTCATCTGGTTTACTTCCAGAACCTGTTATTGCTGATGAACTGGTGAAGTCAGAGGGTCCTTCTGTTGAGTACCATTGTAATTCTTGTGCAGCAGATTGTTCTCGGAAGCGCTATCATTGCCAGAAGCAGGTTTTTGTCTGTTATTGTTTTTTTCAATTGAAAGTTTATTTTGGCTGCAGAAGCATCTGTGAAGACTCACCATATGCTTGACTTTACTTTATCTAGCATAAAAAATGATTCATTTCTCGTAATAAGTTCTTTTGTGGCATGTTAATATGGCATCATATGTGCTTGCAAGCAAACAGTACAACTAATATAGTCAAGGTAATGGTTGAGGATATCTTAATTGTTTTACCCATTGGATGAGTGGAGGAATGGGAGTCAAATACTTCGCATTTTCTGATTTAATGTGAATAAAGTTGACCAGCCGCTGTTACATATATAGTTGATTATGCAAGCGACAAGCGTTTTTAAAATTACTTTTTGAATATTCCAATGTGAAAGCATTTGTGGATTCAATCATTAAGACACATAATTAAGTTTGAAAAATCATGAAATACAAAGCATGCACTTTTTAACTTTAAATTAAAGACAGGCAAGAAGCCGAAGGAATGGTGTATGTTTACCAGTGTGTGGCTTGAAAGAACAGAGAAGGAGATGAATTTTTCTTTTTTCTTGGTCCATAAATAAACTTCATTATGCATGGATTATGCTAATGATTGTTTTCATTTCCTCCATTCCAATTTTTTTTCTGCTGAACCCTATCTGTGGACAGGCAGATTTTGATCTGTGTGCTGAATGTTACACCAATGGGAAGTTTGGCTCGAATATGTCTCCTTCTGATTTCATTCTAATGGAACCACCAGAAGCTGGTGGTGCGAGTGGAGGGAAGTGGACAGATCAAGAAACACTTCTACTCCTTGAAGCAATAGAATTATTTAGAGATAACTGGAGTGAGATTGCTGAGCATGTGGCGACAAAGACAAAAGCGCAGTGTATATTGCACTTTGCTCAAATGCCTATTGAAGATGCATTTTTCAGGCATGATGATGAAAATAGTGATGCTCCTAAAGAAAACGGGTTACCAGATTCCAACAGCGCTAAAAGCTCAGATCCTAAAATTGAACAAGACAGTAATATTGCTCCTAAAGATGGCCCGGAGAAAACAGAAAGTCAGGGTGGTAGTAATGACAATCAGGAATCATCCTGTCTGGTGGAACTCCCAAAGACAGATGAGGTCAAAAAATCTGATGTCGGTCTTGAAGCTGAAGAGAGCTTCGCACTGAAGGCTCTCAAAGAAGCATTTGAAGCTGTGGGTTCTTTTCCTTCACCTGGAGGAAGACTATCATTTGCTGAATCTGGTAATCCTGTGATGACATTGGTACGTGGATTTGATAAACAAATCATTCTTCCTTTTTTTACTTCTGTATTTTGGGGGGATAGAATTTTTAATGCTTGGGACGAAATGAAACAATGCTTTATGAACTATGAAAAAGAAAACCTGCATCATTTTTCGTTCAAATTCAACCTTATAGTTTTTTCTGTTGCAGGCAGCATTCCTAGTACGACTGGTAAAACCTAATATTGTAAATGCATCAATTCATAGCCTTTTGAAATCTCTATCCAGCAGTTATGCTAGTGAGCAACTCGCTGCTCGTCATTGCTTCCCTTTGGAAGACCCACTGGATGATAAAAAGGATCCAATTGATGCAGAGAGGTTGGTTATGTCTGTCAATTTTGTATGAATTCTATAATTGTACTCCTGAATCCTGATAAAATGTAAATCTGCAGAGCTGGCACTGAAAAAAGTGATAATGAAGCCCAAAAAGATGAGAATAAGCAAGCTGAAAAGCAGGAGGAAATGCCTAATTCAATTGTTGATGGTATCAGTTTAGGTGATGATCAAAGTGACAGAAACAAGGATTCTGCCCCTGAAGAATGTGACGGAAAAAAGGATATTGCTTCTATAGACCAGAAACAAGTAGCTTCTACAAGAAGTTCCTGTGCAGACAAATCTGACACTGTCAAGAAGACTGATGTAAGGACATCTCACGAGGAGACTCGACCTGTCTCAGATGGTGACCCAAGTAGTTCTGATTTACCAAAGGAACAGGCACCAAAAGAGCCTATGAAAGATGAAGAGATGATACCCATCTCTGAAAACAAAGGTGCTGATGCATTGGTCATATCAAATTCAGTATCAGAAAAGAACGTTGCAGGTATGAATTTTTTTTCAGCTTGTTTTCATCATTGGAAGAATGTTTATGGGGAATAATTGATCAAACCTCCTCCATAATTAAATTTGATAAGCACAAACATCTATTAATTGTGATAGAGTTTGGATAAGAAATTCATATTGATATTAAAGTATTGCATTGTTGGATGATGCACTGGATTTCCTGTAAAAAAGAGGTATTTTTTTTGGGTGTAGCATAGCCAGACAGTAATGATGTATTATAATTTGGGTTATTTGCTACCTAACAACACCAAAACAACTTGATAGCTGAAATTACATGGGAAATCTGATGGATATCATCTACCTGACCTTACAACAGGTGATAAAGAAGCTAAAGATTTTGGTACTACAAAGCAAGAGCACTCAGCGACCAAAAATGATTTTGATATCAATGTTAAGTTAAAACAAGCTGCAGTGACTGCCCTTTCAGCTGCAGCTGTGAAAGCAAAGCTTCTTGCAGACCAAGAAGAAGATCAAATACTCCAGCTTTCCACATTCCTAATAGAAAAGCAGGTATTTTTGCTGCTGATCCCTTGCTAGTAGATTTGGGAACAAGCTTCATGATACCATTGATCTATTTTTACTTCTGTAACGGCTTGAAGTTACCTTTTTGTCATCAGTGGCTCTAGAATTTCACGAAACCTTTTTACATGTATAAACGCTTATATTCATTGTTTATAGATTAGGCTATCTTGATTGCAGTTGTACAAGCTGGAGACCAAGCTGGCTTTCTTTTCTGATATGGAAAATGTGGCAATGCGGGTTAGAGAACAGTTGGAACGTTCAAAACAGAGGCTTTTCCACGAGAGAGCACAGATAATTGCAACACGATTTGGGATGTCGGGACCCGCTCGTCCTACTTCACAAGTTATACCTCCCAACAGAGCAGCGGTGGGTTTTCCTAATGTGGCATCAAGGCCCTTTATGGGTGCGAATGCCCTTAGGCCTCCTATATCAAGACCTATGGTGCCACCAAGTTCTACGTCGAACACTTTTCTGACTGGAAGTGCACCAGGAAGTTCTGTGCAGCCTAATGCAGATAAGCTTTCTTCTGTTGGCATGAAGTAGTCTCTGAAGTGTACATGATGAATCATGCAAAGTGAGTTTTTTGTCCTAAACTGTCACTTTTTCATTGTTCGGTTTAGTGTTCTGAAATACTTGAATGATTAGTCTGAGAATATGCTGAAACTAGTAAAAGTTGTAGGTGTTCATGGGAACAGTATGTATGATTTTTTCCTGCCGATAACAGTTCTCCTAAGACATACTACCTCAAATTAGCTCACTTCTTTCTTATTGACCCTTTTGGTTTTTTGAGTTCATTGAGCACATTGTTGCAAGGGGGAGCGAGTGCCTCTGTGTTACACTTTTGACAACTTTTAAGAGGGTAACAAAGCAAACCAGGAACAGGATAGAGTTTTGGTTGAAGGTCTTACTATAACTTAAATAGACACTCAGGTGTAAAGCTTTTCTTTATTTTGTCCCTCCACCTTAGATTATAAAAATTAAGGCTCAAAAGACTAAATAGGTCAGATAAAGTTTGCTTTTCTTTATTTAGTCCTTTGGTTTCTATATCAAAGGACTCGAATATAGTCTGCTTGCTTGGTTTGTTTCCTGATAAAGTTTATTGAGCATGCAGTTCCAATACCATTGCTTGAAAACTATGGATCTTGCTTTGTAATTATTAAAGTAGGCTCCTCGATCGCCCTAGTGTGTTTCATCAGGTTTCTTTTCATCACATACATCAGGTCACTGTTGGGGTCTATACAAATTGTGTTTATTTACTTCCACCCACTGGACGTTTTTGACATCTTCAAATGATTTCATCATTCTCGTGTTAAGATCAAATACATTTTTCTGTTGGATGCATCTTCCTCATCAGCCTTTACATGCAAGTTCATCGATTGGAGTTTGATGTGTAAATCACGCTATGAGTAGCTGAAGAAAAGCGGAAGTTTTGTCGTACTAGACACTCGAGTTCAACTGTAATGAAACTCTGATTTGGATAGCCTCCTAAATTTATGACAAGAAGTAGAATCCTAGCTTTCTCACTCACTCTGTACTGTACCAGGAGGAGATTGTATATTTATCAATATCCATTATTCATTTTGTGTTAGTCCTTGACCTATCACGATTCGCACTGCTGGTAAAACTGACAATGTCGAGCGCCTGCCTCTATGCTAATTTTTTTTTTTTCCAAGCACAGAAACAGCAGTTTTGACAGAATTAACAACGATTTTGTAATGAATATTGAGTGATCCTGGCATACACCAAACACAAAAAGGAAAAACGATAAACAGAAACTAGTATACAGAAGAAAACCACAAAATGATTTGTGGAGAAAGTAACTTTCTGGGCGTCGAGCCTAGTTAACATTCGCATCCAGTTGACCTTTGTTGACTGCGGCTTCCAACATCAATTGTGTCCGGCAAATATCTTCGCACACGCAAAGGAAAAAAATCATAATCAGAAGTAAGAAATTATCAAACATGAAACAGGTAATTAGTTCAACTAGTCCAGCAAAAATAGCATTCAAGTATGCATATGCACGAAAGAATCGCTGGAGACATTCATGTTGATCCACATGAAATGAGACGGGTTTACTTACATTTCTTCTTCTTCCCCACTCTTGAGAGCATCTTTTGCTATGACCTGGAAAGCCTCTTCAACATTCGTCCCTTCTTTGGCTGAAGTCTCAAAGTAGGGAATATTCCCTTTCGAGGCACACCAAGCCCGAGCTTTTTTCTCAGATACCTGTGCCAGTTCAAACAAACTAGCCATTAGCATAAACATACTATAGTTGATGTTTTTCAATCATGGTTCACAATGCCCTATCCTCGTACACGGAACATATCCAGCAATTATGGTGCCTGTTGATGGGAGGGGATTAGCTCCTCTCTACTTGCAGAAACAAATGGATCAGAAGGGAGGGGGGGGGGGGGGGGGGGGGTTCACCCTCTATTTCAGGGCCAGGCTGGAGGTGGTTGTAAGAGAAGATTGCCCTTTGGTAGGGAAGACTGATGAGATGAACTGTCATCTATCACTACTAGTTTCTCAATGCGTTGGAAATTTGTAGCAAGAAATTCTAGACAGTGTTTATCATGAGTAGAGATGAAATGTACGAGTTACGTATCATGAGTAGAGATGACATTTTCAAGCACAGTGACTGAGTAAATATAAAATCCAGATATGCAATACAAAATAAAGATCCATGGATACATTTTACAGAATAAAAATAAGCCGATGAGTAATTGAAAATATTATTGAGAAACATAACGAAGGTTCTATAACCAAAGGAGGACACAAAGCAAGAATGAGAAGATATATTTTAGACCTATATTTGGGTGCCTTGTGTTTTACAGAGAATCTCAGGCAAATATGCAGTTGGGGAACATAATTGTGCTGTATGAGAAACATCGACATTGCATTTCTATGTTTTTTTTCCTGTGGGATGGGATTAGAGAGAGAGAGAAGATTACCACTCTACTATTTCCACCATCCACATCAACCTTGTTGCCGATCACAACAAATGGGAAGTTCTCTGGATCTGATGGGCTTGCCTGCAGTGAAATTTCTGCATTAGTTATTCTTATTTCGAGTTTTTCTCATATGCAACAGAGCTGTCGTAAGGATTGCAATGCTTGTTGCTCTCAGAATGTCTAACCCATGGTAACTATTTAAGTTGCAAAAGAGCCATGAAATTTTCAGCAGAACAGTTAATACAAGGACTGTAACAACTAACAACTCGAGCTAATAATAACACAAGCGAAATGCACAGGTCTAACAACCAACTTTATATTCATCTAGGGCCAGAATAGAATGAAGTGAAATCAACAGCAGAACAAAACCCATATTTTAAACTAATTGGAGCAACTAGATGTTTGGGCCATGTTTCCAGCACTCCTTTCTCTATTGGGGAATAGAGACGTTGATACGGTATATACATCATAAAGCAATATACTCAATAAAAGAAATTGGGAATTTAATGGAAAGGATAAAAGTTTCCATATCCTCCAGAAACATGTATCTATTCACTTATCTTTATCTCTATCACAAAACCTCATGCTTGATTCAATCAAACGGTAATTGAGCAATCTAAGAAAGCAAAAAGAATAACGAAGTACCTGAATTAAGAATTCTTCCCTCCAATTGTTAAGATTGTCAAATGATTTCATCACGTTAACATCATAGACGAGCACACAACAATCAGCACCACGGTAAAAAGCAACCCCAAGACTTTGAAATCTTTCTTGGCCAGCTGTATCCCATATCTAATTGTAAAAAAATCAACACTAGGTCATAATCAAATGTCATGACAAAGGCAAGAAGAAATAATAATACGCTGCACGAATCCAGTTTATTTAACTGAAGTGAATAGTAATTTTAGCAGGGTTCGATTATAATGTATATTCACATTAACTTTAAAGGACTAAACATGTACTGTTCCCATATCCAAATTCATAAATTGCTTTTCGTTAAACTTAAGTTGCTCTACCACACTCTCTTTTAAGCTATTGATAAAGCAAGAAAAATCAAATGCTCGCCTTGCTATCAAAATAATTAAAATAATCTCAGACTAACCTGTAAAGTAAAAAGCCGATCCTCAAGCTGAACTTCCTTTGTCAGGAAATCTGCTCCAATAGTCGCCTTGTATTGGTTGCTGAATTTCTTATTTACATATCTTTAAACGACAGATCAAGGACAACATCAAACTATTAACTTAAACCAATATTTACAAAATCTCTAATGGATTTCATAAAAATTCCAATCACGTTATGATTAAAAATTGTGAGGATACTGATTCATTAATGAGGTCTTTCCCACCCTGCAAATCACACATGAAAATACAATTAACAAGCACTTCATTTATCAACATATAGATCATATGGACTTAATTAATGAGACTGTAGGCTGTTTTTGGGACAAAGGAAAATATCAACTCCATCTCATTTAAAGCCACGCATAACAAACGGGATGTGTTAACATACATAATTTATCGTCACTAGTTCACGAGGTTAACTTTCAAAGTTGAATCAATTTTTCCAGGAAAAAGATGCCACTAACTTCACAAGAAATTATAATGTCAAGAATTCAAAATTTCGATGAGACTAAATCGCAATCGAACGCTGTCAGAAATAGGATCATTCTTAATCAAACCCTTGAAACCAGAACACCAACAAATTAACCGTTTAAACCAAGAAATTCGACAATTAACCCCTAAACAAGGGTACGAATTTCACACAAGAAGCAGGTAGAGAGGAATATCGAGAAAAACGTACCCACTATCGCCGAGTATGATAACCTTGAGAAGAGCTCTTCTGCGCGACGGCATCTTCTTGACTTTTGGATCGTCGATTGACTCGATCTAAGATTCTTCGATTACTGTATAAGCGGAAAGGCGATTGTGTTTGTCTCTCTTATCTGCGTCGATCGAATTTCAATTTGTTACCTTCTTTTCTCTTTCCAAACAGCAAAAATAACAGTTGGCAAACGGATGTTTCTAGTTGGCTGCACTCTAACTCCATTTTATTCAATTTTAAAGAAATACATTCACACATAAATAAGGGCTGGAAAAATCTATTTCCATATAAGGTGTCTTGTCAATCCAAATTTATACGAATTTCTATCACTGCTATTATGTATAATAATTATTATTGTTATTATAAAAATATACTTATTTTTTTAACATTGATAATATATATGCATGACTGTGAGGTGGTGTTTAGTAGGGTATATTATTGACATAATATGAATTTTTGTACTGACTTATCTTGTTTGGTAGGGGGTATAAATTTTATGCTGACCCGTTTTTTATACGGCTGACCCTGTAAAAAAAGAGGTTATATTACACCCTTTTCACTGTTCACAATGTAATAAATTATCTCACCATTTCCACCTTACAATTTTTGTATGACTTGAATAGTAACTTTTGTTCTTATATATCTACATATTACACTCTACCAAATGATATTACTTTTTCTATCTCTATATTATGCCCTACCAAGTGAAAGTACTTTTTAGGACTAATTTTATGTAACTTTTCTATTACACCCTACCAAATAACATTATATGGATTTTACTTACAAAATTTATTACTCATAATATTCCCTACCAATCACCACCTGATAGTAAATAATAACTAAATATACATAATACTGATAATATATACACA
Source organism: Prunella vulgaris (assembly GCA_026898435.1). Classification (NCBI taxonomy): domain Eukaryota; kingdom Viridiplantae; phylum Streptophyta; class Magnoliopsida; order Lamiales; family Lamiaceae; genus Prunella; species Prunella vulgaris. The sequence goes on from JAPKLY010000267.1 coordinate 280,003, forward strand.
AACAATCATATATGTAGCAAACTCGAGTTCAACGTGAATACAATATATACACACACACACATATATATATATATATATCTTTATATTATATAAAGACGAAATTATGAAATTAACTAGAATGCTCGATTTTGAAAATACTCTATCCTCATTAATTCTGAGATTAAGAATTAATCTCAATCTTATGATTTAAGTGTTTTAATCTTGACCGTACATTTTAATATTTTATAAATATATTCATAATATCAAATCTTATATCTAATTTTTTAATTTCAACCATTCATCTTAATTTCTATACTTCTATAAATTTCAACTCAATAAATATTATTATTCTCATCTTTTAACTTTATTTTTTCGTGTGTCTCTTGCTTCTTCTTATTTCTCTTCTGATGTTCTTATTTGTTATTCTAATATTCAAATTGTTTATTTATATTTATCTTATTAGAGTGATATTTATTTGTGAAACTATTAATATTTTAATTTTCTATAAATTTTAAATCAAATAGATGCGCAATTGTAGCAATCAAACATTACCTCCAAAAGAAAACCACGGAAGTTGTGTAGCTTTAGAAAAAAATATTATTAAGATATAATATTAAGATATATGTATATGTTTGTGAGTATTTACGTAAATCAATGTTTTCTTTTTTAGTAGTGTGCAAATTTGTGTGAGACGTCCAAATAAGGAAAGTGTGCAAATTCCTGTGGAATAGAGGGAGTAATGTTTAGTCACTCATGATAATAACAAAAGATGATTAAATCTACAAATAATTTATAAAAACAATCATCATGTATTATTAAGTAATTAAAATGTATGTACACATTCACATCGCATACACAATATTATGGGCTAGAATATTTTTTTAGAATTGTAAATAATTTATGATATAAAATAGTTTATGGTGTATATGACTCATACACAATGATCTTAATACAAACCTGTAAAAAAATCGAACATAAAAAGACAAATAAACAATTCGAACATCAGAATATTAAAAACATGCAAAAAAATATAACATTAAAAAGTCGAATAAATAATTCAAATATCAAAACCTTAACTTACGGTGTATACTACGCATACACAATAACTTTTGAGAAAATAAATTACGATCAATACAATGAATACACAATGAGTAAATAACTTACGGTGTAAAAAGTTAAATTTGATAATTGTAATGTTGCGTGAGTTTTGATTTAAGGTTAAGGATTTACAAGCAGACAACTTCTTAAAGATGTTGGACTTAAATGTTATTGTCAAACTCGAGGTGCAGCTGTTAAAAGTCAAGTCGATCAAATGCCCTTTCTATAAAATAGCATCAAGACTATTCTAGTCGATTAAACGCTCTTATTGAAAGGTAGCATAACGACGATAAGCGGCCACTTATTAATTAAGGCTAAGAATTCCCAAATATAAGGACGAAAGTCCCAAGGGCTAATGCCTCAATTATGAGGGAAAAGGCCCAACCACGAGTGTATAATCCGCAGTTGTTATGTACGTAAGACGGAAAAAGCACCACTAAGCGAGCAATCAAAAGGTAATAACTATAAATAAAGAGACATCAAAGGGCGAGAATATCTATGTTGTTTTATAGGAAACATCCAAGTTCATTAGCCAACGGAAGGATAAATCCTACTGCAAACAGAAAGTGCCTAAATATACCAGCTAAGAGGCATAAAAGACCTCTAATTAACGCTAGAAAATGGCAAATCTAGGCTTATTAGCCTATATAACTTATGGTTAAGGATTTTTACTGATTTAAGGTTAAGGATTTATATAAATTCTTATTATATTATAGGTATGTTAAAAGAAAATCAGCAACGTATTAAAAAATATATTATTAAAATAATCAAGAACATAATATTTTTTAAGATTTATTTTGTTACGATTTCTTAAATTTACATATACATGTATTAATAATTTATATATATATATATGTGTGTGTGTGTGTGTGTGTGATTTCTTGAATATAACATATAAGTGTATCAATGATTTACACATGCACAACACATAATAATATTGCGGTAAATAAATTAAGTAATTAAAAATATGTACACATGCACAATGCATACAAAATATTATGCTCTAGAACATCTTTTTTCTAGAATTATAAATAACTAACGGCCTAAAATAACTTACGGTATGTATGACGTAGACCCAATGATTTTAATGTGAACATGTAATTAAAATTGAACATAAAAATTAAATAAACAATGTCAGAATATTAAGAACACAAAAAAAGAACATTGAAAAGACAAATAAACAATTCAAACATCAAAATTTTAAATCAAATAGATCTGCAATTGTAACAATTAAGCATTACCTCCAAAAGAAAACCACGAAAATTGTGTACCAATAGAAAAAAATATTATTTGACCAAATTATTAGATGTAAAATATGAAGTTGCAAAAAAAATTTGAACATAAAAAGATAAATAAACAATTCGAATATTAGAATACGATAAATTAGAACATTAGAAGAGAAATAAGAAGTAGCAAGAGACGCACAAAAAATAAGGTTAAAAGATGAGAATGATAATGTTTATAGTTAAAAATTTATAAAAGTATAGAAATTAAGATGAACGATTGATATTAAAAAATTTAGATATAGAATTTGATATTATGAATTTATTTATAAAAATTTATATAAGATATATATATATATTTATAAAATATTAAAATGTATGGTTATGATTAAAACAAATAAAATAAAAGGTCGATATTAATTCTTTAAGCCAGAGTTAATAAGAATAGAGGAAATTTGAAATCGGGCATTTTGGTTGATTTCATAACTTCGTCTTTATATAATACTCCCTCCATCCACAATAAATGGTCTACATTGCCTTAAACGATCATCCACAATAAATAGTCCATTTACCTAAAATGAAAATTTTACAATCGTTATTCTCATTTTTTATACAAATATACTCACTTTTACACATCACATCAAATACTTTTTTAATAATAAAATATTTTTTATACTAATACATTCACTTTTACTCATCACATCAACTTTTTCTTAATAACCGTGCATTGATAAGGTAGACCAATTTTTATGGACGGAAGGAGTAACAAGAAACATGTGTTTTCCGATACCGACGGAGCATAAGTCATCGGAAATAAAAATTTTACCGACTAATTAACAATCGGAAATCAACAAAATATATAATGCAGTCGGTATTAACATTGAGATGAGAGGACAAAAACACCCCCGGTTTATACCAACAAAGTATTCGTCCGTATAAATATTTTATATGAAATAACTTTATTTCCGACCAATTTTGATTTATTCCGACCAATTTTTTGTCGGAATAGCCTTTTTTTCTTGTAGTGACATGTATCGAGTGATACTTTATCATTATATGAATAACATTACATATATTTATTTGTACAATAATATTTTATAATGTTATGAATAAATATATATAACTGTAACAATTTCATATCAATTCACAAATCAATTACACAATAATTCATTAATCCAAATAACACTTCACGAACGAAGAAGAAGATATAAAATTCAATGTTTCTTTCCGATCATAAAATGTCTTACAAATAATTAATTAATACCCCTAGGAATATTAGAATTAATTTGAAATACTAAAAATTCTACCAAATTTATAAAATTCTCATCAATAACAAAAGGAAATAGTTAAACATAGTAGTATAATATTCTTTCAAATATTTTCTTGATTCTCTTCTAATCATGCATGTTAACAATATATCTCCTCTCCAGAGAAATAAAAATGAATGCTCAGCTCAGCTCAGCTTAAGAATGCATGCGTGGAGCATTTCGAAACGGCAAAGAGGGCAATAATGGCAGGTGCTCAGCCACTGGTGGATGCAACCACAGCTGACAAGAACTCTTCACCGCCTACCAAGTCTTCAAGGCAGATGCTGCAAGTCCGTTGCTCAACAACCTTGACTAATTTCTTCAAACACTCAATTGATGATTCTACAGCGGGGATCATGATCATCATAATCATAATCATACATATGATAGCATTCAGATTCGACCTCCACATCATAAAATGTCAATAAATCAATATATAATTTTATATTCTATGAATTTAAAAAAAGTTCTATAGTACAACATAATATTATATATGCGTTGTGCATGTGCACATATTTTTTAATTACTTAATTTATTTGTCATAATATTGTGTTTACGTTGTGCATGTACATATTTGTTAATTACTTATTTATATTTGTCATAGATTAAATGTATAATATTGTTATATAAAAAGTTAATTTTTAAGATATACAAAGATCGTGGTATAAACAAATTATAATAATAAGGGACGATTATTTTTCATAATTATATGTAAATCTAATCATCTTTAATCTGATATTTAATCAAGAATATAAAAATACTCATCAAAAGTATCGATATATAGGTCAATAATATTATGTTATAATTGTTATAAATTTTATTGACCTTAATTTTTTATACTCAAGGTGAATGTGTTGATATACTTAACCAAATAGTTTCATACTTTAAAACAATTTCATGCATAATAAACTTACGATGAACCATTTTCATATGAAACCTAACCTGTAATTCATATTTCATATTATGCAAAATAAAATAAAACAAAGATAAGATTCAACGTGTATCCAAATTGAATAATTAAATAACTACAAGATTTATATAACATACATAAACTTGAAAGAACTAAATATGTGTGGGCATCTGAAACCGGCAAAGGGGGCAGTAATGGCTAGTCTGTAGCCATTGGTTAATGCAATCACCATGGAAAACTTGCTCACACAGCATAGATAGCAAACAACACTCCCTAGGTGGGCTAGCTCACTTGGCCACCGGAATCCTCACTTGAGTGAGTGATCCGAGTTCAATTTTCTCTGGGAACGAATTGAAGATGAGAGATATAAGGTTAGCTAGGAGTTTATTCTTGGAGTATTTGAGGACTTGGTGTAACCAATGTTTTCAGAATCGGACCGGTGACCAAACCAGTTAAGGCACCGGTTCACGGTTCGACCGGTTCAACCGTTAAAATAATTTATACCTATTTTTTTTTATATTCTCTATGTTAATAAAATAAATATTCACTTATAAAAATTAAATTAATACAATAGAATCATTTTCCTTTTTTTGATAATTTGATAATATTATTTATTTAAAAAATTAAATTTGATAAATTAAATTTAATTAATTTAAAAAATTTAATTTGATAATATTATTTATTTAAAAAATTAGAAAGTTGGGCCAAAATTTCATTAATGGCCATGGCCCATTAAACCTATATCTAAACCTAAAATTTCAGAAACCCACTTATCCACATTGTACCGTCTATTATACTCTTGTAGTCTTGTTCTCTTCCTCTGCCGATTTTAGCGGCCAGGCATCGCCGCCTCCTCCACTCAACCGCCGCCTCCTCCCACGCCTGTGCGCTACATCAGACAGCCTCGCCTCCG
>JAPKLY010000267.1:285442-422805 GCA_026898435.1 Prunella vulgaris
CCACACGCGACGCACCCCCTGCCGTCCACGGCCACGCCGCCTCCTCCCACGCCTCGCCCGCCTAGGGGCGCCGAGGCTGTTTGCCGGAAAAATCCGCCTCTTTTCCGGTTAACCGGTTCAACCGTTTCGGGCGGTTTTTCCGGTTGAACCGGTTTTTGACCGGTTCAATCCGGTTCAACCCCCAAAACGGTTTTTAAGCATATTCCGGACCGGTGTCGTTGAACAGGCCGGTCCGGTTTTAAAATCATTGGGTGTAACTAACGACTAACATTTACCAATAAAAAAAAAAAAAAAAAGCAACAATACTCCCCATCCAACATTAGGCCTTCACGGAAGATGCAGCAAAAACCCTCCAACGTAGAACCCTCGCGCTTCTTGAGAAACAACTGAATCGAGGATTCGGCAGAGGCAACATGGCCACACTCTCCCAACCGGGCGGTTCGGAGATCATGAACCAATTTTATATCCAGACCAGGATGTGAAGGTCGACCGCCTTGAACCGGTAGTCCATGAATTACATATTTAATTTCCTAATCTGTACTCCCCACTTCAAAATAAATGTAGTTTCAATTTTTTTTATCAACTTAACAATCTAAAACATATTACTATAATATCTATCATATTCGAGTAAGTCTCTTGTGAACCCAATTAATTCGTATAACTATTACATATAAACCCTATTATTATTATTATTTATATATATCATTAGTGATATAAAGATATAAAATAAAATATTGGGCCAATTAAGCCCAAAAATTATTAATTTATTCAAAAAAAAAAATTGATAAAATTTTAATTTCAGATATTATAGCTTAACTAAGTTAATTTATCTTTCTTTTTACTATAGATACAAGATAACTCCTTACGTGTGCAAAATATTTTTATTTTTTAAATTATATTATTCTCTTTAGATACAAGATAACTCCTTACGTGTGCCAAAATTTTGACAAAGACTATTAACAAACTGAATTTTACTCAATAAGAACATTGTGTTTACAACGGGATAAAGAATAGGATGAAGAATAATGGTGAAAGATAATTCTCCTAATCTAATGAGGGAGTATTTATATTGGGGATACAAAAGTAATTTTCTAAACTAACCTTCCTACTCTAATACTTTATAAAATGTTATAAAGTGAATAACAACTTTACAAGTATAAAGAAGAAGTGAAATAACACTTCTTTTACTCTTAAGACCCCCCCTCAAAATGAGAGTGAATGTTCAAGAGCTTCATTTTGGACTTGAATGTGTTGAAAGGAGTTGAGAGAAGTGACTTTGTCATTATATCTGCCAGATTTTCCTCAGTTGGTAAATGAATGACCTTGAGAGCTCCCTCTTTGATTTTCTGTCTTGTGAAATGACAATCAATTGAAATGTGTTTGCTTTTATCATGGAGACAAGGGTTGTGAGCCATTTGAAAAGCAGACTTGCTATCGGTGTATAGAGTTATTGGAAGTTGGACTGGAATTTGTAGATCTTTCAAGATATAGAGTATCCATTGAATCTCACATGTAGTGGCTGCCATAGCTCTATACTCTGCTTCAGCTGAGGAATGACTAACAGTATTTTGCTTCTTAGACTTCCATGATATGAGAGAGTTCCCCAAGTAAATGGTGTAGCCTGTTACAATTTTTCTAGTTTCTGTACATCTAGTCCAATCACTGTCAGTGTAAGAATGTAATTTGAAATCATTTGAAACTGAATAAAAGATACCCAAACCTGGTGTGCCTTTTAAGTATCTTAAAACTCTGTGTACAACACTCATATGCTCTCTAGATGGGTTGCTCATAAATTGTGATAACGATTGAACTGCATAAGATATGTCTGACCTTGTGACAGTTAAATAAAGCAACTTACCAACAATTTTCCTATAAAGTTTAGGATCAGTTTTACCATTTTCATTAGCTTGTATGAGCTGTAACTTTGAATCCATATAGTGTAGTACACGGTTTGCTGCCTAAATAGCCAAATTCAGTTAAAAGATCTAATGTGTATTTTCTTTGACATAAGGATAGACCTTTCTCTGACCTTGCTACTTCAATACCAAGCATATACTTTAAGACACCTAAGTCTTTTATAGTGAATTTATTGTGTAGGTAATTCTTCACATTTGTTATTTCAACCATAGAATCACCAGCAACAATAAGATCATCAACATAACAAACAATAGTTGTGAATGAAATATCAGTTTGTTTTGTAAATAGAGAATTATCAGCCTCAGATTGCACATAGCCAAACTCAAACAAAGAATCAGAAAGTTTTGTAAACCATTGTTTTGATGCTTGTTTTAAACCATAAAGGCTTTTATTGAGTTTAAAAACTCTTGTGTCAGAATCAATGCAATAACCAGGTGGAGGAGTCATGTATATTTCTTCAGTCAAATCACCATGTAAAAAGACATTGTTTACATCTAATTGATGAATGAACCATGATTTAGCTATTGCAACAGAAAGTAAAATTCGGACTGTTGTAATTTTAGCAACAGGACTAAAAGTATCAAAGTAATCAACACCTTCTTGTTGTGTATAGCCTTTAGCAACCAACCTAGCTTTATATCTTTCAATAGACCCATCTTGTTTATATTTGATTTTAAAAACCCACTTGCAGCCAATACATTCTCTATTTGGAGGCAAGGAAACTAAAGTCCATGTCTTAGTTCTTTCTAAGGCATCTAATTCATTTCTCATAGCATGCTGCCAATTAGGATTGTCTTTGGCTTGCTTATAGGTCTTAGGTTCAAAATTTTGAGAAATGGATGCAGTAAAAACTTTATGATCATAAGAAAGTCTATCAGTAGATAAGTAAATGGAGATATCATATTGTTTACCACAAGAAACAGTGTAATTAGCCTTAGAGTTATCATGATTAACATGATTTAAGAACTTAGGTAAAGAAGTCTCATATACTTTTAAGTATGCAGGTTGAAACTTGGATATAGAAGACTTTCTAACATGATTTTCATGTAAAACATCAACATGAGAAACAAGTTCAATAGCCTGTCTATTAACAATATCAGGTTCAATAGCCTGTCTATGAACAATATCAGGTTCTATAGCCTGTCTATTAACAATATCAGGTTCAATAGCCTGTCTATTAACAATTTCAGGTTCAATAGCTTGTCTATTATTTGATGTAGGAACAGAATCAGTATGTATATGACTATCAAATTCATTATTAACAGCCTGATGGATAATTGGAGTATCATCAACTAAGTCAGCATTATGTTGTAAAAAAAAAAATAGCATTTAAAAGTTGAATGAACTCATGAGCTCCTTTTTTATCAGCATAAGGAAAAATATCTTCATAAAAAGTCACATTTCTTGAAATAAAAACTTTCACAGTAACTAAATCAAGTAATTTGTAACCTTTTGTACCAAAAGGATACCCCAAAAACACACACTTAACAGCTCTTGGATCAAACTTGTTTCTATTAACAGACAAAGTATTAGCAAAGCACAAACAACCAAAAGACCTTAGGAAAGAATAATCAGGTTTTCTGTCATACAACTTTTCAAAAGGAGACAAATTATTAAGAACCACAGTTGGCAACCTATTAATCAAGTAAGCAGCAGCCAATATGCAATCACTCCAATATACAATAGTCAAAGAAGATTGGAACAACAAGGCTCTAGCTACTTGTAATAAGTGTTGGTGTTTTCTTTCAACCAAACCATTTTGTTGTGGGGTTTCCACACAAGATGTTTGATGAATAATCCCTAAAGTATGATAAAAATCATATAACAAGAACTCAGTGCCATTATCACTTCTTAAGACCTTAATTTTCTTGTGAAATTGTGTTAACACCATTTTATAAAAGTTTTCCAAGGAGTACTTGACATCAGACTTAGCTTTTAACAAATAAATCCATGTGCATCTTGAGAAATCATCAACAATAGTTACAAAATATTTATAACCAGAATAAGAACATTGTGTTTACAACTGGGATGAAGAATAATGGTGAAAGATAATTCTCCTAATCTAATGAGGAAGTATTTATATCGGGGATACAAAAGTAATTTTCTAAACTAACCTTCCTATTCTAATACTTTATAAAATGTTATAAAGTGAATAACAACTTAATTTACAAGTATAAAGAGGAAGTGAAATAACACTTCTTTTACTCTTAAGAAAGACACAATATATCGAGATGAGACTATATATTAAAATTATCAGTAAGATATGATTTATTAATTTTTATGTCTAAGTTAAAAATATCTTCATACCATGTAAAAGAAAATGAATTCCTCTAACATTCTCTATGAAAATTTTCCGACGACGGTTAGACAAAACAACTAATATTCCAAAATTACAAAATTGGTGGAATGAATACTAATTAAGTATGAATAGATCACTATAGTAAAATTCAGTATGTTATATTAAATTCAAATGATGTATCTATCTATATATTCACTATAAAACGTACTAAAATTAAATGCATATTTGTATTATATAAAAACCTAAAATTCTTATTGCATTTTTACTTTAGTCTTGGTAAAATTCAGAATCGAAGTTTGAAATTGGATGAGATAAAAGCCAGAATCAGAACGGATGATTCAGAGTTGGGATCAAAATTAACAAAATAATTATTTATACGTAGGTGGTAAGAATTAATTACTATTATTTGAAATTAGTTTAATAGTATAAAATTGATATTATAATACTTTATTCAGTCATATTATTGAGTTCATAAATTAATTTTTATAGTAATTTAAATTGTGATATTTAATTTATAACTACAATTATGTCATACTTTAATAAATATTATGGTATCATGATAGAAAAATAAAACATGGTAGTTTAAGGATCTTCTTAACAACTTTTATATAAGAGTTTTTTTTTGGATCCCGAATTTAGAGAATTGAATTTATCATAAACTTCTAGGTTTTTTTTTTTTGGTCAGGAAACTTCTAGGTTATTGAGTTGCTGCATATTTTATATTGAAAAATATTGAAAAAAAAAGTGTACCTAAAAATTTATGAAGACACATTTTTGCAAGAAGTCATTATCCATTTATTTTCTTTCTAAATAATTAACTAAACTTAAATAATAAATATTTGATGGTACAACTTGTACCTCTTTATCTCTTTTTATAAAATTCATTCTACTTACAAAAAAAAAATATATATATATATATATTTGAAATTCTACCACATAAAAGAATTAGAAAAAGAAAAAGGAAATTGTAGCAATTTCCATGTTTCGAGGAGATTTATTAGGATGAAATATGATCCATGTTTTTTATTTTGTTGAAACTAATCTAATGTTCTCTCCTCCCTCTCAGACATCACCCTGCCCTTCTCCTACAGGTATCATCCCTTTTCCTTTTTTTCAAAATTTTCTTAATTATTCTAATTTAATTTGTAGTTTCACAACACATGATGAATATTATGTTTCAACCATCTTGCATGCACTCATGGTATATCAAATCATCGATTTTTTTTTTTATGTTCAATGGTAATTATTAATTTTTGTAAATTTTGGATTTGATAATTTTGAAAGATTTGATGAATATTTGGATCAGGGGGTCATTTACTTGGGGAGAAAGGTAGGGATTTGCTCGATCGTTTTCTTCTGACGAATACGAAATTGTGAAAATGTCGTCGGACAGCACTAATTCGCCGCCGCCGTCCGATACATCTACATCACCACCGTCGCCCGATTCATCCTCCTCACAATCGCCGCCCGATTCATCCTCCTCACAGCCACCGCCCGATTCATCCTCCTCACAGCCACCACCCGATTCATCCTCATCACCACCGCCGTCGGACAATAATCAGTCACCAACGCCGCCGTCGCCGGATGCCACACCACCGCCAGGTTCCGATCAATCATCACCACCGGCGCCGAGTGGTGGTTCTCCAACACCTACTCCGCCATCGGACGCCGGTAACAGCACTTCTGCGGCGCCGCCTAATTCATCAACACAAACTCCGCCGTCGGACTCCGGTAGCAGCAAAGGCGACAAATCTCCTCCGTCGAACAAGGAAAAGGGAGACAGCCATGTGCCGTCGTCTAGATCTGGAGGCCATTCAAACGACGACACGCATAAATTGGCAGATAAATCTGGTTCGTCGAATGAGAATTCCATCATAGCAGGGGCCGCCGCCGGAGCAGCATTGCTGCTTCTCCTTATGATTATGTTCGTAATCTCTTGTGCTAAAAGGAAGAAGCGTAAGAAGAACGATCAAGAGCTGAAATACTACCGAGATAATTCAAAAATGATGAGTACGTTTGTTTAATTTAATTTCAGATCTAACTTTAATTTCAATTTCAATTTCTAAAAATTGGGCATGGTTTTGGGGCAGATAACTACTACAACAACGGTCAGAATTGGCAGAACAGGCCTCCGAACGACCTAATGATGAAGATGCCGCCTCACCCGATGAGTGGCGAACACGGGTGGGGTCCGCCGCCACCGCCTCCGGCGATGATGAGCAGTAGCGAGATGATGAACTCGGCCGGGTTTTCCGGGCAAGCAATGCCGCCGCCTCACCCCGGCGTGGCCATGGGATTCAACCAAAGCAACTTCACATATGAAGATTTGGCAGCGGCGACAAGCGGTTTCACGCGGGAAAATCTTCTCGGGCAGGGCGGGTTCGGGTACGTGCACAAGGGGGTGCTGCCCAACGGGAAGGAAATAGCGGTGAAAAGCCTGAAAATGAACAGCGGGCAGGGTGAGAGGGAGTTTCAGGCGGAAGTTGACATTATTAGCAGAGTCCACCACCGCCACCTGGTGTCGTTGGTTGGGTGGTGCAGTACCGGAGCTGAAAGGCTGTTGGTGTACGAATTTGTGCCCAATGGTACTCTTGAGTATCACCTTCACGGTATTTATTTTCTCGCTTAATTAATTTTCAATTTTTCATTATTAGTATATACTTTAATTAAGGATTAATTCATGAATAATTAATATCTAATTAATCATGCATGCATCCCAGGATCTGGTCGCCCAACTATGGATTGGCCTACCAGACTTAAAATCGCTCTCGGAGCTGCTAAAGGATTTGCCTACCTTCACGAGGACTGTATGTAATTATATTATTCTTAATTTACTCCCTCCAATTTTATTAATTAATTACATTTTTTTTATTTAAATAATTAATTAGTTGCCAATTTTTTTAGTGGAGTAATTTTTATATATAAAATTTTGTATAAAAATAGTTAATGATTAATGTGATACTATTTTTTAAAAGTTTATAAAATATAAGATATTTGAACAAGAGTATTAAAATTCACATAAGGAACCTCAATAAACCATGGAATACCATATTATTGTTCATGATTATAATATTAAGATTTGAAGTTTTGAATTATTTATATTATAATATTTAAGTTTGAAGTATAAAGTCTTCAAATTTATATAAAATATTAAATGTTTAACGGAAAAAATATCAATTATTTGAGTGAAAGTAATTATATAATATTTATTAAATTAAAAAATAACATATAAATTTATTCTTTATTATTTATTATGACTTTTTTCGGATTGATTGCAATTTAATTATGTCACTTAATTAATCAGGTCATCCTCGGATTATCCATAGAGACATAAAAGCTGCAAACATTTTGATTGACTTAAACTTCGAAGCAAAGGTAGGTGCTTAATGCATGATCGATCCCTTTTAATTTGATTAAAGTAGCTAATTGTTACATGCACGTCAATGTAGGTAGCTGATTTTGGTTTGGCCAAACTTTCCAACGACAACTACACTCACGTCTCAACCAGAATAATGGGTACCTTCGGGTAATTAATTAAAAACAATTTTAAAAATAAATAAATTTTAATTTTAATTTATTAATAATGCATATATATAATTGATTATAGGTACTTGGCTCCTGAATATGCATCCAGCGGTAAATTGACGGATAAGTCAGATGTGTACTCGTTTGGGGTCATGCTTTTGGAGCTCATAACTGGAAGACGTCCGATTGACATCAACAGCGATGACGATAGTTTAGTTGATTGGGTAATTATATTTTTTGTGCAATATAAAATTATCTCTTATTACTGAAAATTTATCTCTTTTTATACTGAGAATTGTATATTTTTCGGTATATATATATATATATATATATATATAAGATCATGTACTATTCGATGTTTGACATGATCAATGTTTTAAAAATACATTTTTGTATTGTTTATATTAATTAAATTAATTATATATGAATACTGCAGGCTCGCCCAATTTTAATGAACGTCCTGGAAGGAGGTAGCTACGAGGAGTTGGTGGATCCACGACTGGGAAATAATTTTGATGCTCAACAGATGCTTCAAATGGTGCATTGTGCGGGTGCTTCTATTAAGCACTCTGCAAGGGGACGACCTAAAATGAGTCAGGTAATTAATTAATTAATTACGTACTGGATTCAAATATATATCAATCTTCAATTCATTTATTAAAATATAATGTTATGTAATATTAATTGGTTTGATCGTGTGAGACGTGAGTTTTATTTTATAACTAGGATTATAGTAATTTGAACATAGTACTACGACTCTTTTATCAATTTGCAGTTTATAGGGTGCCATCTGTTAAATTTTGTGTAATACAAATTGCAATCAAACAAAAAATATTTACTGCAAAGTGAAAAATATATATAATTAATACATGCTACAAATTGATAAACATTATATAAATATACTATTATCCTTTATAAATTTACAATCTGTATTATTGTTTTTTTTATCATTTTGCAACATGTATAATATTTATTATCAGGTTGTAGCCTAATTATATGAAATTTGGTAAATTGCAACCTACCCTAATATTTAAACCATATTTTGTTTTAAACTGTGATGTGAACATTGTATCATAAAATTTTATTTTTGTACAGATCGTGCGCGCTCTTGAAGGAGATGTGTCCCTAGAAGACCTAAATGCGGGATCGAGACAGTCGATGCTATCGAGCAATGGCTCAGACTTCGACTTAAAGAGACTCGGAAAAGGTGGGGTCGTGTCGAGCCAAGAGTTCAGCAGCAGCGATGAAGGGCAGACGGGAGAGTTCAGAAGGTGAAATTGACAAGAATGTGCTACATATATAATATATATGTTGTACACTACAATTACAATGGCACCATGCATAAGAGAAACCTCGTTTTCACCATTTAAGTATTTTGGAAAAACGTGAGAGTGAAGATCGATGGACCTAGATGATGGTGAATGCATACCGAAATATACATATATATTTTAGAAGCTTTTGAGATTTGAAGTTTTTATAAGATTATGTTAATTTATTTTTTTCCTTGGTGTAGTTTGTTTTGTATAACTATATATGGGGTTAAATTGTCTATGAGATTCTTGTGTTTGTGTTATCTACAAATGTAGAACACGATCATGCTTAATTTCAATATTGGTTTTACAACCTAATTTCATGTTTAATCTGATTAGTCTTTAAGGCATCATATATATCATTTGCGACACTTTTATATTATTAATACATGTCGATATTGTCACACAATTTAATTGATTTTGTTCCGTCCATAGGAATGTCATGTATCATATAAGAAATACCAAAAGTGACGCATGTGATATCATTTTATCATAGATAAATTTTTGTTGTTTACAGAAAAATCTCGGGAATCTAGTCTCATAAATAAATATTAATTAATTCCATCACAAACCGACCATTAACTCAACTAAAATAACCAACTAAGTGGGTCTGCTCACTTGACCTCACTTGATGGGCTCCTCACTTGAGTGAGTGACCCGAGTTCGATTTCCTTTGGGAACGAATTAGGGAGGAGATATAAGGTTGACTTGGAAATATTCATAGAGTGTTTGAAAACTTAGTGAACTAACTATTAACAACTACTACCTCCGTCCCAGGAAAGTTTGCGGTACTTTCCTGGGCACAGGTTTTAAGAAAAAGTGTAATGAGTAGAATGTGTATGATGGAGATTGTGAGGTAAAGATTTTAAAGGTGGAGATTTAAAGGAATATTTCCATTTTGGAAGTATGTAAACTTTTGTGGGACAAACTAAAAAGGAAAGTATGCAAACTTTTGTGGGACGGAGGTAGTAACATTTACCGATAAAAAAAAAACCTCAAGTTCATCTATGGCTTGGTAACACTGACTACAAAAATAGCATTGTATCTAAATAACTAGCCCAAACAAATCAGATTGAGAGTTCTCTGATTTCAATATACACAACACTATGGCTTTGCATTACTTGGGTCAACAAACCACTTCGCCATACGAGCACGATAATTACCAGCTGATACCTCACTGTATTCTCCCTTTCGCACTGGTTTACCTGCCACAAATTTCTCAATGAGATAGCAAACTATAACACCATAGTCCACTGTAGATGGGGTTTGCTGAAGGCAGTCCTCAGTCACAGGTGGAACCAATGCAGTCTTCAAGAAAGAATTTGTAGGCCTGCATTTCTTGTATATCTCACGCAGCTTGTTGTCAACATAATTCACCTGTAAAAGTATTTCACAAACAATTATCATAAGCATAAAAAAATATAAAGAATGGAAAAGTATAGTTTACTAGATTAATTGGAAAGATTTTTTACCACTACAAAAGATTGTTTCAAATGTTGATCCACTACTCCACGACCCTTGGACTCATTGAGTTGTAGAATTTCCATTCACCCTTATGCACATTGAACTTCAAAAGAGTCCAATGATCGCCCAAACCCCTCACACTCGAAGATCCAGACCCAGCCAACATGGGAAAAAGTAGAACATCCATATTTATTGATTCTTCTAATAGTCTGTCAATTAGTGTATGCAGCACACCATTGTTGTTAACACCACCATCTTTAATCAACCCCTATTTTTCCACACAAGTTCAAAATAAATTTTATAAACCTAGATATTTCATTTTTTGACTGTGGAAGCAGATTATGAGAAGCAAGTTTAAACCTCCTTACCCAACAACTGGCTGAAAAAATCTATACATATTTTGAAGCTGGCACATCTACTCGATACACATCACTCACAATATCTGACCAACCATCTATAACCTAATATAAAAAGATTTAATAAATCAATAAAACTATCGACAGACGACAGCGCATAATTTTTTTATAGTAATGTAGACACTTACAGCGTTTGACAATCTATCATGATGAAGGAGATCAATTATGGACTGCAGAGTTACAAAAGCCAGAGGTTGTTCACCATCCCAAATCACATGCCTTCAAAAAAGAAAAAAAATTACTTATTATTATTATAAGGCCATATATAGATGCCTAATTACAAATAATTAACAAATTTACGTACCCAGGACCACTTGCTCTTAGTAGTTGCTCAAAATAATCCACATGTTCCTTAGCCGTTCTCTTCACAGCAATACAAGGTGTGTCTAACTTATGCAACGACCTGTTTTGCACTCTCCGTTTTGCTACCAAATCATCGATATCATCTTCCTCAATGCAAACCACTCCTTCATGTCTCTTTGTCAGCTCAGGAGTTGGAAGCTGTGGAGACACCATTACAGCTTTCCTATCTTCATTTTCAGTACGTTTCTTCACATTCCTAATTAGGGTGCTTGGCTCTGGAAATTTTGATGCATTGCTATCTTTTGCAGTTGGTGTAACCTGCAATTCTTCATTCCTTTTGCATTGTTGTACTGGTTCAGTCTCTAAATTAACAACTTCCACTACGTCTTCATGTTGTTTGCCAGTCTTGCCCCTTTCAATCTGCAAATCACTATTCTTCCTTTCAATCTCGATCCCAACTTCTTCTTTCTCTTGTCCTCCAACTTCTTTTTTCCATTCCAGCTCATCTCGTGCTTGGTTGTCTCTCTCAATGTATTGCACATTTTCAGCAATCATTTTCTTCATGTACTCATTCATTTTCTTCAACTCTTCATTCTCTCTTTCCAGTTGATGTACCTTCTGAACTGCATCAAGCAGGTCCAGATTTCGTTGGTCGGAATATATTTGTGTTGCACTTGGAACCGAGAGCTCCTCAACCTTGAGTTGTAATTTTTCAATTTGAATCTTCAATTGACGCAGCTCATCCTCTTTCGCCTTCAAGTTTCTATGAAAATGTCCTTCTGAAGTGTTGAGTTGATGCTTTATACCAAATAATTCACCTTGAATTTTCAAATAGGCATTGTCCTTCACCTTTGCCAGCTTTGTCAATTCCACTTTCTTCTCTTCTTTCATCTTCATGTCCCCCTCATACTTTTCCTTAGCTCTGTCTACATCATGCTTTTTTGTTTCCAATTCAGCCTCAAGGTTGACACGAACATTGTACAATCCAGTTGTAACAGCTTCATCATCAAGCCCATTATCAACCTTGTCATCCCCCTCTGAAACAACACCATCCCTGCTCACAGGCGGACCACTATCATCATTGTTCGAATATAGAAATGCAATATTCCTTATAATATTCGTTGTTTCCTCTTCGAATTGTGATATTCCAAGGCAAAAAGTAGGAGAGATATCTTCAGGGGAATTCATCAACTTCTCTTCATTTGGCTTTGTCCCTGAACCAACATCTGGAAAATTGGTAAATTGGAATTCAACATCAAAGATAAGTAAAAAAAATTAAATGAATGAAAAGCGGTCTAATATTTAAAATTTTTGTACTTGAATGCAACCATTTTACCTTCACAATGTTTCGTCCCCTGTATTTTCGTCGTTGCCTCTGCAGCTTCTTTAGCCTCGGATGGCATAGTTGTGAAACTATCCTTGGGCATCCCATCTTCTCCTACTTCTTTACAACCCGATGTGCCAGCTTTGGATGTGTTTTTTTCCTGTCTTTTAGTCAATGGAGATGACTCCTGCCTTTGTCTTCTGGGAGTGACAATTGTCTTTTCACGAACTTTATGCATTTCAACATCTCTCTTTTTCAGCAACACTGCTCTCTTGTTACATTCTCTGTCGGGGCTGCAGTCTTCCTTCTTATCTCCATCATCCTCCAAATCTGAACCACTTGCTTTAAAATTTCTACAGACATCATCATCTATCTCTGTTTGTCTAAATAGCTCTATCAAACGCATACGTTCATCCTCTGTTGAAGTCGATTTTAACACTCTCCTGTCTACCTGAAGATCACCCACAATAACATGTTGTTATATAATACAAACTTCTTTAAAATTATATGACACATTTCTAAATTAGCTTACATCATCCATCTCTCCAAGCCTAACACACGAAATTGCAGAATGAAATTTACCCATGTCCCACTTCAAAAAATGTGGGAAGCAGTCTCCACTTGGTTTCAATATATTTCCATGTTCACAAAGCCAATACTGCATTTTTTTACCAGAGATATATAATAAATGTATTGATGAAAAAAATAAGGTGAATTAACAAACAAATAAAACCGTGCAAGTCATTACCGTCAGTATTAGAGCACATCCACCAGACTTCATAGCCACACTTGATAGCAACTGTGATCGGAGCATATCAACCACAAATGCAGCCCAATCGTAGCTACAAAGTTGGTAAAAATCTTCCAAGAATTCCGTAATAGAGCAGGAAATAGCACCATTTTGATTGGGTGAAAGAAATGCAGCCATAAAGTAGCAGTGAACCAACCTTGCAGTGCCCAGAACACTATGTCTGTCCTTTCTCTCCACTGCCCTTTTTATTTTGTCTAGTATATGTGGTTTATACAAGACAAACTGCACATTTCTATTAGTAATTTGGTCCCTAAAGCACCGTCTAACCCAACCTGGTATCCTATGACCTTCAGTTCTCAATTTGATGTTTCTAGACCCACAACTAATCCCAAATATAAGCTTTGCATCATTTGCAGTTAGAGACAAATAATTTCCACCAATGACAAAATCACCAGTTCTCTTGTCAAAGCACCTAACAATTTTCCTAATGTCATCTTCATATTTAAAACACCTTTTCATCAACTCTTGGCGCTTCCTAACATACACAGCCTCAAACAAAAACCAAAATGGTGTCAGCTTTATTGCTTTCATATGGTTATCCCCAAATCTCACAGTGTTAATCTCCTTTATAGCAGTTCTGAGATTTGAACGATAATACGTTTCATTTTTGACAACCGGAAGATCACCTATAAAAAAAAAAAAAACAAGTTTGACTGCTATAAAGTTGAATATTCCTCAACATAAAACAGTAATTATCTAAAAGTCAAGTCGTTTTACCAAAAGGATTGTTTGGTCTAAGAATTAGACTTTGTTCTGGGCTGCAATGATTATCTACTTTCCTCTTTCCTTTAGCATTATCACATACTTCAATTGCAGAAAACATAAAGACTCAGTATTAATGTTGAAACATCATAACAGCTACGAAAGTGATATGAAGTAAAAGGATTACCTTCTACAACCCTCTTTCTTTTCCTGTCCCTAACCCTCTCTTTCCCCTTTGCTGGCACACCCCTATAGGTATTTTCGTAGTCAACACCTAAAACGATCTTGAAATTAGTTTAAAATTCCAGATTTTTTGAATTTAAACACAAAAAAAATAGATAAAGCTGACAAAATAACCTTCATCCGTCTGCTATTTCGATCAACATCAATACACTTATTTCGACCAACAGGAGGAGTACGTTGATATTCTGAGTCTAATTCGATTCTTCTCCGCGCACTGTCTTTCTCACGTACTGTAAAAAAAAAGTATCTTTCATCTACAGTTCCTCTAACATTTTTCTATTATTCTTTAGGATTAATAGTCAATATAATTAACATACCCCTTTTCATTGGTGATAATTCCTTCATTTTCACAGGAGTTCTTGTATTATATCTCTTTTTAGGTGTATCGACAACCACCTCTTCCAATACATTGGTCATGCACATTAAAATAATGATATACGTTAATAAAACCTTAAAAAAATTTATATTTAAAAGCATCGACACATTACTAACCCTTTCTTTGTGTAGAGCTTCTGTTATCATCAGTAGGCCTACTTGCAGAATATGGCTTCCTATGTGACCTGTGACTTTCATGATCTAGATTCCGAAAAACATGAATTAACAAGAGTATTATTGGAAAATATAATATCTTACAAGAAATACTCATATGCGAATTTATTACCTTTATACTTATCATCAACTTCTTCATGCCTAGAACTGTGATGTTTGTTTGGAGTTTTCTCTGAGAAACGAAAAATATAGGATATTGTAAACATAATCTATTTATTTTTTACATTTCAATAAAATCATAAGATCTGGAAACTAACCTTTGTGCTTTGGAGTTAGATTTTGAACATCCTTTTTTCTACCCCGGGTACGATGCTTAGTATGTGACTCAGGGCTTATATATTCTAATAACAACAAAACATTCATCGAAAAGTAATACATATGAACATTGAAATCATTTAATTAGAAAAAAAAAATGAACGAACTGAAATATGGAATATATACTAAACTGCTTGAAGGAAGGTCGTCTTCTTCATCGACAAGATTAGATTTCATCCTCCTTACATATCTTCAATTTCTTGCCATTATCTATAATCCATAACAAGTAAGACAAATAAAATCAAAATCCATTTCATAATATTTGATAACGAAATACTTTTTTTTAAACTCTGAACTACCTGCCTCGCAACGATGTAGAACCAATTTTTCAAGAACACAACACTCCCCAAATTAACAAAATGTTTACAATATGACTAAAAAAGATGTATTTTGAACTGCGGAAATGTCATCGAAATTCAAACGAAATGAACTTGGAATTAGAAACCACTTACCTTTTCATGAAGTCAGGCAAACTGGAAGATTAATTCATTGTCTTCTGGATAAAACATGGTCTTCATACTTGCAATCGAAAATGACTATTATTTCTCTTTACCGAGGGAGAAGAGATGGGGGTTAGGAGCTGGAAGGGGTTGGGTGGTGTTAACATCCGAGGTAGGGGGTGGGATGATATATTTAGTGGGTCTAATTGACCAATCTTTCATTTTGAAAAATTGTTTGACTATATTGTATATAATGAGCTTCAATTGGACCATTATGCCACTGACCCAATTTTAAACCTAACATTGTTGGGTTTTTTTTTTTTTTTTCTGCCGATCAATTCAATATTGACATTTTACCATCATTGCTACTGGAAAGATGATGTCAGAAAGTAAATGGTGAGGATTAGCCAAATATTGCCATTTCACCATCTTTTCACATATTCATATGATACACAATATACTACCAGATCTAAACATTCTTTCTGAAAAAAAAAAAAAATCAGACAGCAACCTTTTTTTCTTTTTTTTGAATAAAATGGCCTTTTGAGTTTTGACATACTCTCTCCATAATTCTGTCACTATGAATGTTTTTTTTTTTTTTTTTTAATTTAAGTATATCATCCTCTAAAAAAGAAAGATTACATTCGAACAAATACTATTAATTTGATGAATAAAAGTGATAAAATAATTTTGATTTGGCTGGAAAATGAATTCACCATAAAATTCATTTGATTTCTAAATTTCTAGTAACATGATGTTTAATTATATTTAATTAATTATTAAATTAATATAAGGATATTTAGTAAATGTATATATATTTATAATTTTTATATTTATTTTACCAATTACGATATTATACCGTCCTATAGCAATATTAAATAGGCATAACACATCAAAAGGCCCATGAATTATCACTTTTTATTTAAAAGACCCCTAAACTATTTTTTGTTTTAAAGAGACCTCAAATTATCAAAATTTATCTCAAGAGGCCCTTATTTCACAGTCCGTTAATGAGTATTTTTCAACACCGATTTATGCGAGTGTGATGTATATTAATATGCTATCTAGGATTAAAATAAGTCATGTAGATAAATAACTCTTATTTTTTTACAAAATGTACAAAAAAATTTCTTGAAAAAATAATTGACTTTTTCAAACAAAAGAAATTCAAACGACGCTACTTCTTTTGAAAGGAAATGACGCTATTTGAAGAC
This sequence comes from Prunella vulgaris, assembly GCA_026898435.1. Lineage (NCBI taxonomy): Eukaryota > Viridiplantae > Streptophyta > Magnoliopsida > Lamiales > Lamiaceae > Prunella > Prunella vulgaris. Next base: position 302,275 of record JAPKLY010000267.1, read on the forward strand.
ACAAAATATTCACAATATCAAAATCTGAAATTCAAATATCTATCTTTACGATTCAAACCTCACTTAAAATAATTTCTTTAGAAAACTTCAAAAGTTTCAAGAAATTTTGAGTATGTAGGGTTTTATTGGGAGATTTTTGCGTGATCCATGACGGTTTTGTTGGCGGGTTTATACTTCATAGAGGATTGAGGATTTTGGTTATTTTTTTTGAGTTCCATTCATATACACTCACATTCTGTAACAAATTCCACAAAGACAGACGAATATCTCCATAAATCTCTACAGTACAAGCAGTAGACAAATATGAATTTTCTCCAATCATATTAAAATTAGGGTTTGAGAATTGAGAATTTTTTCAAGGCACGCCTTTTGAGTTTTTTTTTTTCTGAAGACTCTTTTTTCCAGATTTTTTTTATAGATTTTGTATATTAAGAATTATTTATCTATGTGGCTTATTATAATCCTAGTTGGCATAATAATATATGATACACTCATATATAATCTAACGTTCGACTATCAGAACGTGAAATAAGGGTCTCTTGAAATAAATTTTGATAGTTTGAAAATTTTTTGAAATAAAAAATAGTTTAGGAGTCTTCTAAAATAAGATGATAGTTTACAGGCCTTTTAATGTATTATGTCTATTAAATATCGACGTGCCTACTTTTTATTAGATGCCTGATATCAGGTAGAGAAATTGCCTACCTAACCATAAAAAACCCCAAGTTAGATTGAGGAAATAAAATTTTAGAGCGATAGATACTTTCCGTAGGTGGAGACTTCAGACTACTCTATAATAAGTTCATGTTATCATGATTAATTAATTAATTAATACAATGAAATCAGTTAATGTATCAATCATTTATAATGTTTTATGTTTATGTAGAAATTTAATATCTCACATTATTTCTCCAAAAGCCTCGCCCCAATTAAATACGTTATTTTCTTAGAAAAAAAAATAATTTTATCACTTTAATATTAACCTTTTAAGCATTTTAAAATTATATTATATGTTATTCATTTTTCACACAAATTGGCTTATTTGATTTTATATAATATTAATAAATTTTATTTATAAAAATGGTAAATGTTCGAGAGGATTATAATACGTATTCTTTTTATTGTATATAAAAAATGAGTAAGTCTCTTGTGCACCAGTTACCCGGTGCAACTCAAGTTCATTTTTTAAAAGTTACACAATTTATTACTGAAAAGTTACACTATGAAAGATACACTTTTCAGTAATAACATGTTTAACTTTTCAGTAATATTTTGTATAACTTTTAAAAAATGAACTTGAGTTGCACCGTGTAACTGGTGCACAGTGTTTTCATAACCGGACCGGTGACCAAACCGGACAAGGCACCGGTTCACGGTTCAACCGGTCCACCGGTTGGATCGGCGGTTCAACCTTTAATATAATTTATACCTATTTTTAAATATTTTATATGTTAAATAAAATAAATATCCACTTATAAAATTAAATAAATACAATAGAATCATAAAATAATAACACAAAATACAAAAGAGCAAAATAACTCAATCAAAATAGATTTTTTTTTAATTTCTTATAGTTCTTCAGCAGTTAAGATTTTTTTTTTTTTTTGGAAAATAAGTTTTTGGATTTTGGTTTGATTAGAATTAAGAACACAAATAAAAATAAGTAAAAAAAATAAATATTAATATTTTTAAAAAAATAGCCGGTTTAACCGGTTCAATCCGATTTTGAGCGGTTTTGACCGGTTCAACCGTAAAAACGGTTTTTTGGGTGTAACCGGATTGAACCGGGAACCGGTCCGGTTCTGAAAACAGTGTTGGTAAATACAAGACTAATCCATAAAAAATTCCTCATTCTTGCTTTCGCGCCAAGTCCTTGTTTTGCACTATCACACGGCAGCTGTGTTAAACGCAGAAAAGGGGTCAGGGTGGCCACAGCCACCTAATAACCAGTTGCCACGTGGCGGCTTTACTAACCAAAATGAGGATATTTTTTGGATAAAACAAAACAAAATGCAAACAGAAGGAGGTGAAACGTTGCCAGTGCTGCCCACTGCTCCACTTCCACTATTAGCCATGCAGCTGCAGCTCTCTCTCTCTCTCTCTCTCTCTCCTCTCCTCTCTAAATTCATAAAAGCCTAACAGGATCGATTCTCTCCTCAGCGTCATTTCTGATCTCCAGCCTCGATTTCTCTTTATTGCGAGTTGTGAAGGTATTCTTTTCATGGCGATCCTTCGAGATCAAGTTCCTGTGCTACTATGTAACGACTTGCTCTGTTTATGATGTATAGAAATGTTAATATTAGTTAGTGTGTGTGCTGCCTTTTTTTTTTGGTTTCGTAACTAATATTGGGTGTATATGTTCTTAGTGTGCCTGTTTATGTGTCTGTTTGGATCCGTAAGTGTGTTTATGCCGTATAGATCTTGTTTTGAAACTAGAAATGTTATTTTTCTTTGTGCGTGCGCGCGCGCGTGATTTTTTGGTTTCTTCTATAATATTGTATGTTCATATTCAAATTGTATCTGATCTGTACCGTGTTTTTCTGGATGTTTATATTATGTTCATCAGGACATGCGTTATGCTATGATTTAGGCATGCGATTTTTTATAGCTTCCTCTGTTCTCTTCATCTTAGTGGTTGTTGGTTCCATTTCCCAATGAATTGATCTGCTTTGGTTTATGATTTTGGCTAGGATTGTATATTATCATTTCTGTGTATTTGAGTTAATTTTCACATATGTATATTGCATGGCATCAAATCTCATTCTGAATAAGCACCCCTGACTCAACAATATTTATATAAAGCAGGCCTAGATTGAAGATGTCTGATTCAACAGAAGAAGATACAGATATGAGCGAGTCTGAGTTAGAATCGTATGCTGATTCATGCTATGAACAATTGAAGAAAAATGATCAGATGGTGAGAATGTCACAAGATTCATACAAGTGCCCATACTGCCCCCTAAAAATGAAGCACATCTTTGGGTTTAATGATCTTTTGCAACATGCGGATGGGGTAAGCCGTGGATCAAGAAAGAGGACAACAAAAGATAGGGGTAGGCATTTAGGCTTGAAGAAATATATGCAGAAGGAAGTTAATAGAAATCAATTTTCAGAAAGTATAGAAGGCAACAATGAGATAGAGGAAAGCTGTGATGTAAACGAGCTCTATGTGTGGCCATGGATGGGAGTCGTGGCGAACGTCCCTGTCCAGTGGAAGAATGGACGTTATGTGGGAGAAAGCGGGTCGAAGCTTAGAGATGAGTTGACCAAGAAGGGTTTCAATCCAGTGAGGGTTCACCCATTGTGGGATTTTAGGGGCCACACTGGATATTCAATAGTAGAATTTAGGAATGAGTGGCTGGGACTAAGTGATGCCTTGAGATTTGAGAAGGCTTATGAGGCAAATCATCAGGGAAAGAGGGACTATAATGGATGTGAAAAGAGGGGTGAGAAGATATATTGTTGGGTGGCTCGTGATGATGATTACTACTCCAAGAGAAGCATTGGTGATCATCTAAGGAAGAATGGAGATCTGAAGACAATATCAGAGTATCAAAATGAAGAGAATATTAAGAACAGCAGACTCATCTCCAAGTTGACAGATACAATTCAAGATCGAAATATTCGCATTAGAGATATGGAGAACAAATACAAAGAAACAGCCATCTCACTGAGCACCGTGATCAGCCAAAAAGATGAGATGGTTCAAGCTTATAATGAAGGTATGCATAATCTCTGAACTGATTAAGGTTCTATTCCAGAAACTACTACACTCGGTTTTTCATTCTATATATCTTTCAGTTTTTCTTCTCTAGCAAACATGATATAGATCTTTCTTTTGCAATTATATATGTATGTATTAGAAAGACAAAGACAGCAGAAAAGTGCAAGTGATTACCTCGAGAAAATTTTGAAGGAGCATGATAGAATCACAGTAGACCTGGAATTACAAAGGACTAAGCTCAAGCAGGAGGAGCAAGAATTGAAGGAACGTGAGGCTCAGAATGAAAATGAAAATGAGAAATTAAAGCTCCTTCATGAGAGGAAACAGGTAATTTAACCCTCCAAGTAAACATATCTCTTCAACCACCCTCCATCTCACGTTTATCAAGAAGAGGGACTTAGTGAAATGATTTGTAATTCCTATTTGAGTATCAAACAACTAGAGTTTAATTAATTTTGCTTTGTGTATTAAATGATCACACGAAACTTCTAATTATGCTGTTGTTGGAAATTGATTTGCTTTAGGCTGTGAGAGGATTAATAGCAGCATGAATCTTGTGTATATGTCATCTTTAAGCTCAGATTGTAGGTAGAGTATTTTCAAGTTGTTTCAGATATGGCCTCTATTTCATTAAGTTTGATTGTTCTTCTCTGTACAGAATGAGAGGGCAATCTTGGAGCAAAAGAGGGCGGATGAAAATGTTTTGAAGTTGGCAGAGGAACACAAGGTGCTTTTTTGTTTGTTAGTTTAAATCAATTGAGCACTCAATTTATAGCTTACCTATGCATACGTAAGAAACAATGCAATCTTTTTTTAGAGAGAGAAAGAAAAACTTCACAAGAAAATTATCGACCTGGAAAAGAAACTTGATGCAAAGCAAGCATTGGAGCTGAAGATACAAGGTCTCATGGGAAATCTGCAAGTAGTAAAGCATATGGTAGGTGATGAGGATGAGAAAGTGGCAGAAAAGTTGCATGCCCTCCAACAAGAATTAGAAGACAAAGAAGAAGAACATCAACATCTTGAAGAACTCTGCCAAGCTCTTATTGTCAAAGAATGCAAAACCAATGATGAATTACAAGAAGCTCGGAAGGAATTAATAAATGTAACTTCTCCAAGATTGTCTTCATATTTGAGAGATTTTAATTTGATGTCCAATCAATGTGATGCATCATGCATTTGAGTCTTTCTAATGCCCGATTGAAATATATTTGGTAACTTTTATGTTATTTTTGTCATTTGTTAAACAAATGCAAGTATTATTTCCTTGTAGATTTTCTTGGAGAAGTCTTCAAGAGCGCTCATTGGAGTCAAGAGAATGGGGGAGTTGAGCAGTGATGCCTTCACAGCAGCAGCCAAAAGGAAGTGTTTGGGCAAGGAAGTAGAGGCCAAAGCCGTGGAGTTATGCACTCTATGGGATAGTCGCCTTAGGAATCCCCAGTGGCATCCTCTAAAGACTGTCGCTATAGAAGGTGGTAAATCTTACAAGGTATGCATTATCATCTATATAAGTTGATTCTTTGAATTTTTTAGCATAGAGTCGCTATATGGAATAGACGACTCAATTATTTTCATGATAAGCTATACTTGGTAGTAACATTTCGTTCTTTCTGTGAACTAGACAATCCTGGATGAAGAAGACAAGAAACTGAAAAAACTGAGGAACGAGTTGGGAGGCGAAGCATATCAAGCTGTGACGACGGCCTTGATGGAGATGAACGAGTACAATCCCAGTGGCAGATATGTAGTTCCAGAGCTGTGGAATAACAAGGAACAAAGAAGAGCAACTCTGAAAGAAGGAATTTCGTACTTGGTGAAGCTATGGCACATGCTCAAAGCCAAAAAGCACTAATGTTGGTTATTGAAATGTCTTTATCAGCAGAGCAATGCTAATTGCCTCTTCGTCCGTCTTCTTTCGTCTTCCTAGAAAGCCAACTAGGCTATGTTGGTCAAGATTGTTCATAATGATTAATGAACTATAAATGCTTAGACATCAGAGTTAAAAAGTTGCCCTGCATGCAAAGATATATGACATAATGAACCTTAACTATGTGAAATGTCAAATTGCTGCACACAAGTTTTTTTTCCCCCATGGGGTATCCACATTTGCATTGTATCGTTTGATGCTAAAGAAAACTATTTTAAATGTCTTGCATTTGCCATTTTAGCTTTCCCTTATATATGCAGGTGATATCCCTCTATATTCTAACGTGGAGTTTTCTTTGGTTATGTGTTAATTTTTTGTGCATTTTGATTATATGTCAATTTTATTATGCTTCTATTGCCAGATATCATCTTATTGTAAAGTTTGTATGTGGCAATTATATATATTTAATAAGTGACATCTGACGATTATATATATTTATGTGTATGCATGTGATAGTTATATATATTTTAAAAAATAGTACAATAATAATTATTTTTAATTGTATATATTAATTTTAATTAAATATTATTATTTAAGTTTTAAAATAATTAAATGATAATTTTTTAGTTAATTATCAATATACAATAAAAGTATTAATTTTGTAGAGAATATTAAAAAACACCCACGTAATACATTGGCACTATACTAGTACATATATTCTCCATTCCATGAGTGTAGCGTTAAATAAATTAAACGTACTTTTATTAATTTTTGTAATTGGATTTATTTTTTTGGAATGTAAAATTAATATTCAGACATAAAACAAAGTGTAAGAGTAATTGTGGAACTGAAAAGTATGTGTTTTGAGTCCAATATATATATGAACTTCACATTTTACATATAAATTTTAGTTATGAAAGACCATAATACTCGCAGGAATGGTTTAACAGTTGTAAACAATTTTCTTGCAGCATCAGGTTATCTGTTTTGGTAATTTAATAGGAAATAATCAGCATACGCAAAATGAGGAACGATAAGCCAATGAACTGGATAAAAAATCTTGCATATAATTTTCATTTATCTACTCAAAAAGTGTCTGTTAGCAATCATCAAGATCTCACGACGAAAATACAACAGAACAGAAATATTACAACCCACAACTAGGACACATGAAAATCCGGCATTTTGAAGGAGGAGAGAGTTCTGAAAGAGTGAAAATGCTCATCTTCCAGAATAATCAAAATAAAGAATCAGTCTCCAATTACTCAGATCACTCTTCTATGCCCTCCAAATGCCCAAATCTGTCGAGGTGCAAAAAATATTAAGACATTCTCAATTAAAGCTGTTATAACCTTCAAACAGATTAGGGAATATGAGAATATACAGGATAGGAATAGGAAAGAATTCTTTGATATATTCCGAAGCAGTAAAGCAATCTTGTGATACTAATAGTATGAATATAAGCTTAAAATCAGAAATTCTGATGGGTCACAAATTAAGACTAACCTTCAGGTTTGAGTCCCAACTTCCTGTACACAAGGCACTCCCATCAGCAGACAACCCCAGACAGCTGATCCGACCATCGTGAGAATTTTGCAGGGAACCCAAATTCAAGACCACCTATATACAGGGTACTTGAGTTAAAATTGAGTAAAATATCTGATGAGTAAACATTCATCACAATTTGAGAAGCAATGCAATGTCGATTGCTTAAGCACCTTGAACAACAAAAAAGGGATGGACAAGCTATAGTCTTTTGACAGAAAATTAAAACTAATAATGTTAAATTAATACTGTTAATTAAGACAACTAATAATGTTAAATGAAGACAAATACTGACCAACTAATACTCCCACCGTCCCCTAATAAATTTCATATATGGGGTGAAAAAACACTAGACTTTTTTATCAACGAATAAAAGTTATTTTGAAATAAAGTGAGTATTGTGAGTGTGTTTTGTTTTCATTTTAAGGGTGTGACTGAAATATTATGTGGGAAGTCACAAAAAGGAAATTGTGAAATTTTTAGGGGGTGGAGGGAGTACATGTTAGTAAACAACTAATATCATTTAAAAATGCATTTGAGTTGCACTATGCATCTGGTGTATAGAAGTATTTGCTTAAGAGTAATAATACCTGTGCCAACAGAGTGTCCCAAACATAGCAATCTCTGTTGTTGTACCCAGCAAAGAGGAGCCGGCCAGATATGGAAAATGCAATTGAAGTTACTTGAGGAACCTCATTATCACCGTGGGGTTGAGTGTACTCTTGCAGCTGGTGCCCAGTTCTAATGTCAAATAGTCTGCAAGTTCCATCATCTGAACCTGATCCAAATCTATTTCCATCCGGGAAAAACTTCACCGCATTAACATCTCCTTCATGACCATGAAAAGTACGAACAGCTCGACTAGCAACACGAGTATCCCACAGACGAACAGTTGAATCACAAGAGCCAGACACAAACATTCTAGAGTTTGATCCATTAATAGATACACTGAAACAAATAAACACTGTCAAAGTCTAATCAAGAATTTCCTAAAAGCACCAAAATGATAATGAACATACCTTAGAACATCAGCAGTATGGCCAGACTGGAATTCACCACCAAACACGGATGTCCTCAGGCCGGTAGTTATGTCCCATAGGACACATGTTTGGTCACCTGAAGCAGTTATAAGGTGTGTGTCTTCATCTGGAACATACTGGCATGACGATACATAACCCTTATGGCCACTGAGCGTTCTGGATACAGGCAGATTCCCATCCTTTTCGGTCTGAGAGTTCAAGTTAAAGATAGAGCACATACTATCTAGGCCACCACAAGCAACAGTTTGCCCAGTGGGAGAGAAGGCACAGGTCATGACCCACGCACAAGGTAGCTTAATAGCATGAGTTTTCTGGCTAGTTAGAGCATTCCAAACTATCAATCTGCCATCCTGAGAAGCACTGACTATACGATTCCTTTCTGGAGTCCAGTCCAGTGAATACACCTGAGAATCATTCGAGATTTATTTACAGGATCAAATTCAAAACCCATTACAACCAAGAAAGAGATGGAAAATGATAATATATTTGACTTCCAAGTTAAAATATTTGGAACTGCCGAATATACAACTTTCGTACATGTATTGCACTATTCCAGGATCACACAGGGTCCAGCAATAAATCATTGGATTGAAAATTACATGAAATGATTTTTTCCAGAATGTGTTGTTCCATTTTTCCTAGCAAAGACCAAAGATAATGATCGCCATTTAAATCAGTGAATCCTTGTTGTGCAACTTCCCGTTTATGAATTCCATGTATTTTTCATGGGCCACTACATTTTAGGCAGCCCATCATAAATGTGATAAGTTCTACATCCATAATAATGCATACATGAGGGGGAAATTCAAAGTGCACAGGATAATATGAGTGGCCTTTTAAAGAAAGAGTCAGATCCAAACAGAGTCAAAATTTCATACATAACAATGTAAGGGACTATACAGAGATTGACTAAATTCATGTGTACAGCACATCTTGATGGAGATTGATACATGAAGAATTTCTCTCAACGGATGTTCAACAAGGACATTAGGAAAAATGAAAAATTGTGCTCATACAGCTTTAAGGAAAAAAAAAGAAAAGGAATGCATGAGGCAAATGTGTGGAACTTCAGTAGAAACAATATTATGCAATTGAAGTCTAATACTGAACTGCTCTAGAAAAGGATATGACAAGAAATGCACATCCATGCCAGTATAAACGAGAGCAAACAAGAGAATAAAAGGGTTGTCAAAAGGTAATTGAAATGAACTTTGGAAAAGTAGTACAACCTAATTGGAGACAGCTGGGCGATCCGTGAAACTCTCCATTGGCCTTAATATAGATTCAATTTAATAAATTTAAAATTTTCTCCGGAAATAGCTCAGATGCTTCGCGGATATAATTTTCATTTGTATCGACTTGTCAAACTGCTAATCAACTCCTAAATGGCGGGAGATATTTTTATTCATCTTCTAACTTCTACATAAGCCAACTGAAGACTTTATAGGATTTCAGATATCCTGCACGAGCAGGGTGATTCACTTTGTCACTTAACTCAGCTTCTACATCGGTATCTTCATACTCATAACTAGCTATCCAGACAACTTATATCCATTAATCTGATGCACGCGACTAATCATAATCATTCAAATCAACAAAAATGTGACTTTGTCGTTGAACTTCATTGAAATCTCACGCTCTATAATTTCCATCTAGACAGCCATCCAGAGCACAATTTATGGTTAATGTCTTATAAAATCAACTTAGCTTAACAAGGGAACTTATGAATGCGATTTTGCATTTGAAAATTCAAGCTAAGTACAAAGAAATGAGGAATTGATCAAAGATTCAACCCGGATGACGATAATTAGGTCTACATAAGTATAAAACATGTATTTTACATGCGCGAATCCGATGACATAAGATTCTCCCCATTAGTCATTTGTAAAATTAAAAAAAAAAAAAAAGACTAACCTTGCCCGTGTGCCCTTGCAGAGTCCGGCAACAAACCAGATCAGTTGGGCCAAAAGTCACCGAAGTTTTACCCTGCGAACGCGCGTACCCCGCAACTGGAAACCAAAAAATTACGTCAATAGACAAGCAATCACAGCATAATTCGTGCCAAAACAAGCAGATCTAAACACACAAAACCCAACCCACACGAAATAAATAAACTAATACAGAAAACGGAGAAAGCAAGAGTAGTAACCATCGGTGTCCAGAAGAAGAAGACGCTTTTGCTTTAACCTATCTTTCAGAGCATTAACGGTTTCTGTGGCAGCCATGTGACGCTCCTTCAGTTCAGCAACTGACATCTTTTTTCCAAAAATCAACGGGAGGAAAATCGAAGACGATTCAGCATTTGAACTTCATTTGAACCCTAATTCCAACTATTTTACAGAATTCCGGCTCAAATCATGTAATTCGACGCAGGGCTTCGGATACCGCAATGTGCTTCGGCATGGGGTTTGGAGGTGTGGAAAGGAGGTGGACTCAAGACTTTGAGAGAGAAATGGAAGTTTGTTTGGTAATTGAAGCATTGACTCCAAGCCGCAAGGCCCACTCTTTGCTGATTTGGAAATTAGTAGTACTACATTATTAGTCAACAATTTAAAATTGAAAAATAATATATATGCCAATTCAAAAACTAAAGTCTCTTGTAATTTATGTATTTTTAAATAGTTGAATTGATTATATGTGTATTTTTAAATTGTTGGATGATTTGGAATTGGAGAAACAAGATTTTTTTTTTTTAAGGAGAGAACTTTGAGATGGAGACAATTATTGATGAAATTAAGGGATATTTTTGGGGCTGGTATTCTTCTAAATTCAACAAGCTAGGAAAATTTTCTTTGAAAGATTAATTTGTACATCCTAATTTATTTTTGAATTATTAAAATGCTTTATAATTTTTTGTGTGAGTATTTGTTATATTCAAAGCATTAATAAAAATTTATTTTACTGATTAAAAAAAGTGTTGATTATACTGAATAGTTATAGTTGAATTGCTAATCAGCATCTAATTGGGTATAATCAGTCCAACTATTTAAAAAATATATTTAAGTTGCACGGTACACCTAATGTATATAAGATTTTGGTAATTCAAAAGCATAATTACTCCCTCTGTTCCGACGTAATTTAAAAGTATAATTAATCCATTTCCTATAAATAAAAAATTTAAAAAAAAAAACCCTTTTCTTCTTTAAAAAATATTTTATTAAAGAAAATTAAGTTTGAAGTAACATTTTCAGTTACACACTGCGTTTAATCCTAACGGTAAATTGCATCTTACTACTATTACATGGAATCCAAGTTTGTCGTTACTCAATTAAAACTTAACTGTCTAACATATTTTGGGAGTTGACATATTTCCAATGGGATAGGCTTTTTTTTAGATGATTTTTAATCCACAAAGCAAGCGCTTAAATCCAAGGGAGATATAATTGAAGAAGTAAAAAGATTATGGCATGGAGGTTTATTTTTACATCTCAAATATGCTCCCAAGTTTTTTAGTAGAGTTGCAGATGCTTTAGCTCATTTTGCATTTTCATCGGATCATTCTTTATGTATGGTTTGAAATCGATGTCCCTTTTTTTGGTAGAGAGTTATTTTGTACTGATTTTACATCTTAAGAAAATGAATGTTCTCTTCTCAAAAATAAATTGTTAAACATATTTAGTTCATAAAATTTCTAGTTTAGTATCATATTTTTATACTCGTGTCCACTTATTTGTAACTAAATTAGTTCTTATTTTATTTTATTCATGTTTAAATTATAGTGTCCAAATATAAGTAATTAATAGAAGGGTGAAATTCTAAAAGTTTTAAGGTTGGTAATGATGACATGGAAGATGTTAATGAAATAATGTGGATAATTTTAATCTAGTGCATTATAAATACTCTCTCTGTTCGGTATTCATATTTTGAATGGCAAACGTTTTAATAAAAATTATTTTATAATTTTTTGAATGAATGAAGATTATTTTAAAATAATGTAAGAATTCTTATAGAGTTTGATTTCTTTTTGGGTGTGAAAGTTATTGTGGAATTGTTTCAAAAAGAAAAGTGTGAAAGTTATGGAGAGAGTGTGAGTTTGGCTAGTGACGAGAATAGAAGTAGGTGAAATTTTATGTCAAATAAAAATTGATATTATTTATTTTTTTATTATTAGATATTGAGAAATAATGATTAAATGAGGGAAAAGATAGAGAGAGAATGAGTAACTAGAAGAAATGTAGGAAATAAAATGAGTGAGTGCTTTGTTTTAAAAACGGAAGTTGAAGTGGACATTTTTAGGTAGTTTGGTTGGATCGGGTCAGATCGTTAGTAAAATGATTGACCCGATATGATGTCATAATTAAATAAAATATAATTTTATATAAGAAGTAAGGATATTAGAAATAATTTATCTCTAAAAATAATAAATTATATGTACAAATTACGACAAAAATAAATAAATATACATCTAATATTGTTATTCAAAGTGCAATATTTAACAATCTAAATCAAATATTAACATCACTAAAACAAGTCCTCATATATCATGAAAATGTCAAATAAAAAATTAAGTTCATCAATTGTTTTACAAACATCAAATGTATAACAAGTTCACTTTATATCTACAAATTAATAATGTAAAAATATATTTAATCTAAAATATTGACATCCGAATTAACACCACATAAGCTTGATCCTCATATTTTCAAGTTCATACTTCGTAAATGATTTAGAAGAAATATGCGAAAACGAGAGATTAAAGTTGAGAAAGAAGAAGGATATATAGGGAATGCGATAGAGAAAACTCAACTTGAAAAATTGGACTTCAGTAAAAAATTTAAATTATAAAAAAATCAATAATTCTTTTTACAAATAAAGCAAAAGCGTTGAGTTGATTCGTCCAACCAGTGGCCGATCCGACCTGATTTTGCCGCTTTTAATCGTTTTTTGGGCGCTTCAGTGAAAGAGCAGTCAAACGCTTTTGAATTGTTCAACATGTAGTCTGAATATCAGTTAGACTAGTCAGTCCAATTTACTTTTTAAAACATAAAGTAAGTGGGAGTAAAGTGATGAAATTATACATGAATATATGAAAATAGGTGTATAGATGTTTATAGGAATGAATAAGTATTTGGATGTGCAAAACTAAAGATAATCTTAGTCTTTTAATTATGCATTAGGTCCACACCATGCAATTCAAATATATTTTAAAAAAATAATTCATATTTTTATTGGAAATCTCAATTGTAAATAATGAAACTCACACCTATTAAAATTTAACATGTTTGACTTTTCAGTACAAATAATGATAATTTTTTAATTATACAAATATAACTTTTAAAAATATATTTGAATTGCATAATGCATTTAATGCACATTATTCATTCTAAAAAGGGGCATGCGAATTTGATTCTAAATTTTTTTAATTGGAATATTGAAACCATACACAATGAATACTAACAAAAAAAAAATCATACCGAAAGAATTTGTTATTACATATGTAGTGAACAGTAAATGTCTCACATGCAATTGGTGCACGGTGCACTCACTCAATAGTTAGAGTTGTTTATATTGAAAAATTAAGTTTAATTGTATTGAAAAGTGGGAGCTGATTATACTAATTAGTTTATACTAATATTAATTTTCAGATACTAATAAATCATCACTTTTCAATATAATCAGACTTAATTTTTCAATATTAATAACTTTAACTATTGAGTGAGTGCAATGTACACCTGGTTAAATATAAGCCTTTCTCGTGAGAAAACAAAAACATACATGCACTCCATCATTTCGAGACAATGGCTTCAACATAATGAATTAATTTAAATAATAAAAGCAAATGTTCTTTTAATCCAGTGATAGATGAATGCCCAATTGATTTTGAGCTTCCGGACATTTTTTTAAGTATAACCGTCATTGTCCGAAAATTTTGCGGAAAATTTTAGATAAATAAATATAATGAGGTAGATTATTGGGAGATAATTTTTTTAATTTTTTACGTATAAAACAAACAATTTTAAATATATATATATATATATATATATATATATATAAATAAATATAAATATATGTGTGTGTGTGTGTGTGTGGATTCCAAAAATAATATCAACAAAAGATATTTTCATTCAATTTTAATTTCTTGAGATATAAAAGATATTCCAATTCAATTTTAGAGTTAGATATTGACTTGAACCGAAATCCATTATAACCTTGGTTTCAGATATTCAGGAGATGTCACACTTCAACTAATCGCAGCAGCACGTCATTATTGATTCTAGCCTCTTTAGTTTCACATTTTGTTTAACTGTATGAAACGACCAAATTAATACTATCATAAATTGTTATTGTATATTCAATAGATGCTTGTGAATTTATTTATATAGAGATATTTTTAAAATATAGTATAATGAAAATAGGAGAAAAAATGAGGGTGTCGTCATTTTGAAATTAGTCTGTAATGATAGGACCGACTGACGAATTAGGAGGGGATATTCTTCACATATCATGATTGCAGTAACAAGGAGAGAGTAAGAACCAGGTGGGTTAGCTCACCTGGCCACCAGACTCCTTACTTGAGTAAGTGACCTGGGTTCGATTTCCTTTGGGAACGAATTAGGAGGGAGATATAAGGTTGGACTTCGAAGATTTCTTGGAGTGTAAGGAGACTTGGTGTACTAACTACTAACAACTAACATTTGTCGATTAAAAAAATAAAAAAAAGGAGAGAGTAAGAGGAGCCTAAAGAAGGGAAAGAAGCTTGCTTTGGTAAATTTAGTAACCATGTACTTTCATTGTCGTTTCCTTCGATTGTTGTAGACAATATATCCTCAGTAGAGTATATTTTTAAGACGTAATGATTAAGGTTATTATTATTGTGTTGTTGATTATTTTTCTTGAGATGTTATGTTCATTGATATTACACGTCAATTTTGTATTTTGATTCAAAATGGGCTGCAACGATTCATTGAATTGTGTGTGTTCAGAGTTTTTATTTCGTCAATTGTGTGTTTTAAAACATCCTTATTTAAAAAAATTGTCACATATGCATGATACATAGAATAGTTCATATTAAAAAGTTTGTGAATTTTAACTGGATGATATCGAATTTAGTGAGTTTTCTCTAAATTCTCGCGTAAGATTAGTTTCGGGTTTTTTGCTTTCAAACTGTGTTACTATATAATCAAATGCAAGTCAGTAAAAAAAAAAAATATGTGTATTACTATCAGATTAAATGTTATTATTTACCAATATTTTTGTGTTTATACAGAAGTTAATATTAATATTTATTAATTTTAGGTATATTCATTTATAAAATATTCTATAAGAAATTACTTTTTAAAATATATATCTAATTTAATTTAATAAAAAAAACAAAATAACATATATAGATTAATATAGTTAAAATATTTAAATTAGTACAATTAAAATGTAGCAAATGCAGTGTGTGTGAGGGTTGGTGACTTTAGTTTTAGTCCTATTAAATTTTGATTTTTACTTTTAGTCTTATAAGTTTTAAAAAAATTTGTTTTTTCATCCTGTAACCTGGTATTCAAGGTTTTTCAGCGGGTGGCTGAAGAAGTGGAATCCCAAACAAATTTAAAAAAATATATATTGGTGAACATATTTTGGAGGGAAAATAGATCGTACGTTTCACATGAGTGAGCAAGGTTAAAATCCTCAAATTCACACAACTTTATAAACCCTAAGCCAAAATTTTCCCAAATCATGTTCAATTGAACACAAAAATGTGTAGAATTTGAGAAGAGGCAAGGTAATGCTATACTCAAAAGGGGGAATTTTTCAATATATCTTCAACAAATTCATGCGAATCTGGGAGTTTCATACATAATGTTATGTGTGAATGTCTAACCCGTGCTCAAATTCGTACTTTCTATAGAAGAGATCCAGAAAGAAAATTTTATGGCTGTAAGAACTTGAATGTGTGTTCACCATTTATATTGAATTTGTGAAGAAACTATTCATGAATGATCAACGAATTGGAATTTGAATTTGAATTTGTGACTGGCAGCCTAGGGGTGGGGGTTGCAAATTCTTTAATTGGGTAGACCCTCCAATTCCTCCGCAACAAAAAAAAAATGATCGACGAATTTAAGGAGCGGAAGTGCGAATTGAAAGCTCAAGTCAAGATTCTTAAACATGGGATGGGGGGAATCGGCTTAGAGTAGTTTTAATTGTATCATGGTGTGTTATTGTTGTTGTATGGTTCCTATAATATGTAATTTAGAAATTAGCTCTGTCGTATTTTGATGAATTCATTTATTTATAGTACCCTTAAATTTCCACAAATCATACTTGAGAGAACCTTTACTTAACATTAACAACTTTATTTTGGATTTATCTCATCTTAGACGTCAAAAATCAAATGATTTCTGAGTGTGTACTCCTTCAATCAATAGGGATTACGTGGTAATCTCTTTAATTTGTTTGGATCTGTAAGTCGAATTGAGTGGGTAATTTGGTGAATTGGGTTATTTTTTGTTTAGGGTTTTTACCCCTGCGTGAATTTATGAAGTTGTTTTCCCCTACGTGAATTTACCCTCTAAAATTCCACTCACATGATACGATCTACTTTCCCTCCAAAAAATGCGCACAAATATAATTAAAAAAATTGTTTGGCAAACGGCTGAGAAACTTTGAACAGCCAATTACAGGACGAAAATGTAATTTTTTAAAATTTATAGGACTAAAAATAAAAATTAATAGTTAATAGGATTAAAATTAAAGTCAATAAAATATTTAAAGTATAATTTTTTTTTATTTCAACTAATATTAATATATGGTTTCTGTTGGGAAATGACTTATAAATTTTGTAACAATAAAATATATCCTATAGTATTCAAATCAAATGGTTATTTCCTTTTGATCCTTTTTTTTTTTTTCAGTTTTAAATTCTCCAAAAGATCAAGCAGAAACTAATCGAGCTCTGTTTGATCTCCCAAAAGCGGAAGCGGAATCAATTGCAAGCTATAATGTACAATATGCGCGGGATGTTGTCCTTTATTTTGTTGTGTTTAGGTTAGTCATCCAATCGATTCAATTTTTTTTTTTTTGGATCAAACTAAAATAAATAAATTTTTTTTATGGATCAAAGAGTAGATAAATCTGAACTGGATCGAACTAATGAGTGTAACTGCACGAGTTTTGAAAGTCTTAATCTCGTATGCACAAGGTGCACCGTGCAATTCAAATTTATTTTTAAAGAGTTACACAAATTACTACTAAAAAATCATATATATTGTTACTGAGAAGTGTATATTTAATGGTGTAATTTTTTTGTAATAAATGATATTATAACTTTTTAGAAATACATATGAATTATACGGAGACTTACTCATTTTGAAAAAGGAAATAGGAATTTAGTGTAATACTTTTTAGATATATAGTATTATTTTTAATTTTTTATATATAAATTCAGCTTTTCGGTCAATTCTTCTTTTAAAAAGAAAATTGAACGAAACTGAATACAGCAAAAGTATAAATTTTTAAAACAAAAATCAAACTGAATAGATCGAATTTTGTCGATTAGATTTTTCAATTTTCTGCCTACCCTAATTGCGTACATGAATTATGAAGAAAAATATTAGTAGGTACGTCAAATGTTTATTAAAAAAAATAAAAAATCTTGACAAGTCATTGATATTTAGCCAATTATTTCAAATGCCAACATGATTTTAACACGCTTTTATTATCTTTAATTAAACTTCCAATTTTTCATTATTATATAATCCATTCTTCTAAAAAATTCAACTACTACAACTAAAACCCTATAAGGTGTTTGGGGTGAACAATTTTTTCTTTTCATAATAATAATAATAATAATAATAATAATAATAAAATAAATCACGTTTGTGGGAAACATTATCTCACATGTCACCTTGTACTTTTAACCCTAGTTAATTATTGCAATGTTGAAACTTGAAAATAGTATAGTAGCAGTCATATCATTATCAATACAAATCAAGTTTCCTCTTTTAAAGTGATTGCATTAATAAATTCACATTACACTAAACAAAAGTAGAAAAATTATCAAAATCAGATGATTGAAATATAAAACACATTATATATGAATACAATGAGGGAAATACCTCATAGATAGGGAGGGAGGGAGGGATTAATATACACACTTTTTCCTACATAAATCCTCCCTCCAATTATTCAGCTTCCAAATTGATTCGACCACTCACGTGCTTCCACCAGGGTAAACGCAAGAATTATAGCCTGCAACACAAGAAACAAAACATCCATTTGCAGATTAACACAAGAGTTAGATCCATTGTCAACGCAAATGTGAAAATGCGTAAAGATAACGACGTCGAGTCGAGCTCGTAAACTTACTGGGATTAGTAGTCGTGACGATGGCCGTCTGAGAGAAGTCGCAGTTCCAGGGATTCCTGCCAGCAGATTGATACAAAACATTCATAGCATAAGCAGCATGTGATGCAACAGTAGTGGGTTCAAAACAGGCGCCCCCAGGCTGAATCGGACCACAATCGATGCCCTGGCCGCAAGCATAATCGAGATTTGCCTGCAACTGAGCATCAGATATGCCCTGCCTGGGCACACACCAACCTGCAACGGGGCTAGGGACGGTATTCACTGGAGTCGTTGGGGCTGGATTCAACGGTTTTGTTGGAGTCACTGGAGCTGGATTCACTGGAGCAGGAGTCGTGGGCGTGGGAGTCGCTGCTGGTGCTGGGGTCACTGGAGTCGGTGCAGGAGTCTAGCCAAGTCGACAAAAAAGTATTAGTTGTTTATACTGAAAAGTATTACTCCCTCCGCCTCACAAAGATAGGCCAATTACTATATATAACATACCAGTAATTAACGAATATAAAGACAATTTTCCCAATGAAACATCTCACCCACCTGCGAGCTCTTTGAGAGACCGGCTTCATAAGTGACCGAGAGATCAGGTTTAAAAAGTCCAAACGACCGCTCTGAGGCAGGGTCGGGTTTCAAGTCCTCATCGTAGAGCGCAA
The DNA here is from genome assembly GCA_026898435.1 of Prunella vulgaris. Classification (NCBI taxonomy): domain Eukaryota; kingdom Viridiplantae; phylum Streptophyta; class Magnoliopsida; order Lamiales; family Lamiaceae; genus Prunella; species Prunella vulgaris. Next base: position 321,391 of record JAPKLY010000267.1, read on the forward strand.
AGATATAGGTATCTACAGATTTCCCAGGCATAAGGGGTGTCCCAACCATTGACCTGAGGTGGTTTATCAAATTAGCATTATATGCTTTTGCACTCTCCAAACTAGGACCGACTTCATTCGGGTCGCCTTTATAAGGCCACCCCGTCTCAGCAACGACAATCTCAACATCCTTAAACCCCATTCCTTTCAACGCAGAATGAACAGCATCAACCTAGAGCATACATTACGCAACCAAGAGAAACCGAACAATCAAAAAACTTCCATAAGCTGTGAATACAAAGATGCCTTGATTCTGCAGGAACAACAACATGGCTCTCATATTTCAAATTGGGGGGTCCCCTCTTGTCAACAAAACATAAAAAGGAGTAAACATCTTATAATTAATATGGTCCAATAGTCTAAATGGCCAGCTGTCTCAGCAACCAAATGTAGGAAGACAGGATATTTTTCACACATTAGATGCTTTTAAAGCTATCCTTTTCAGCAAGAAAGGACAAGATAATTGGAAAAAACATGGAAATCATCATGCATCAAAGCTGTTGATTTCTTTTACCTGTGCATCAAACATGTTCATGTACTTGATGCCGGTGTTAGCATCCGGTCGTCCAGCATTCGGTTGGAACAAACAGAACGCAAGTGTTTCGGGCCTCGGATCACTTTGATATGCAAAGAAAGGGTATGGATTGATCATGAAAGGTGCACCATTTGTACTGTGGAATTGTAGCAACGCTTTCATTGTGTCACCGAATCCAAAAGCCCCAGCTGATGGTGGCTCCGACTGACTTAACACGGCCATGGAATGTACCGTCGACACCTTGATCTTCCCACCCAACGACGCTGTCATTCAAGATACATTGCTAAATTTTCAAATATAAAGCATGCATTCTTAAGCTGTCAAATTAACTTTAGTCTTGTATGCACAGATGCACCGAAATTAGCAAGTCATAAATTCATCACTGTTTATCTTATGTCTCATAATTATTTGCACACATAAAAAAGAAAAATTCAGTTTATAAATATTTTTATACTCATCTAATTCATTTCTTTATTTTACACATAAAAATTTACTAAATTATCCTCAGAATTCTACACAAAGGCCATTACACATTTTTTTTTTTTTTTCTGTAAAAGGAGTTCATTTTAGGGTGCCAAAAAATATTGTAACTTTTAGAATCATGTGGTGGATACCATTTTTTGTTTTCAACAGAATTTAAACATAGTCATGATATTCAAGTACTAATAATGAATGCAATGAATATTCAATTTAGTAATGGATTATCGCAAAGAACTATTTCACCTGCATTGAGGGCGTTTTGGACATTTTGCATAGCGGGCAAGAGCTGAGCCACGAGATTCGGATCCGGGGCGGTCACCACTTCGTTACCGACAGTAACGACAATAATCTTGCTAGCCGGGTAGTAGGGCAGTACATTCGACTTGACCCAATTGCCCGCGAAATTCGGGTCGGATGCGAGCGCCGGAATATCCCCATTCGCCGCGCCGATCACTATACCGATGTCGGTATTCGCCAACGCCTTAATGATCGCCGGATCGGCGCCGTACAGCCGCACCTTCTCGATGCTCGTTGATTTCAGCAGCTTCGCCGTCGCCTCCGGCGGCGGCAGATTGTCGGCCACCTGCCCGTAATTCACTCCGATGAAAGACTGCGAATCTTGAAACAGAAAAACAATTAGTTTTAGCTGATAAACAGTTAATTTAATTCAACCGAGCTCTGTGACACAAATGCCCAGTAAAATGAAGTACATAGAAAAAAGAAATTAAGCAATTAAACCCAAGAAAGAAACTAGTTAGTGCAAGAATCCCTTTGATTAAACTGTATATTTTAGTGGAAAGTAAAATCGACAAGAAAAGGGAACAGAGCCGACTTACTGGCTGAGTAAAACAAGAGCAGAAAGGAAAGAACCAAGAAAATCACAACAGTTGATGAATATGCGTACGAAGCCATTACAATGGCAATATTTTTAACAAGAAAGAAGGTGATAAGAAGATTTTGGAGAGAGAGAGAAGTGTATCGAAGTTGGGGATGGCAGTGGAAGTATGAAAGTGTGGGAGGTGGTTTGAAAATTGAAACGTGGGGTGGGGGGATGGGAATATTATTGGGGATGTGGAAAGAAAGAAAGATGATGGGGTGGGTTAAGTATTTTTTGGAGGTAAATTCGTGGAAATATGCTTGCTTCAACGGTAAAATATGGAATAATGCACCAAATAGTATCATTTTATTTATGTACCAAATAATCAAAAACTATATATTGAGTAAAATGATAGTATAATAATAATTTTTAGAAAAAGAATGAGAATAAATTTAGACAAAGAAGATAAATAGAAAGCGAGAATGAGTTTGGGTGAAAGAAAGTAGTATGCATATTTTATTCAAAGGTCTAATTATGTCTACTTTGAAGTTTAATTTATTTATGTTTTGACATATAGATATTTTTATTTTACGAACCAAATATATCCTTAATAAATTTGTTTCTTTACTCTAGTAAAGTGTTGAAGTTATTATTTGAATTTCAAACATTCACCTGCTGGGATTTAAAAATCATGCAACACACTCTTAAATATCTAGTTATGCCTAGTCATAGATTTAGGTTTCCTATATATTATGTGTATTACGTAATTTAAATGTAATTTAATTTTTTTTATTTTTAAAAATAATTATCTTTAATTTACTAAAAATTATCCCTATTACAAGGAGTAACTTTTAATTAAAGATAATTTTATATAATAGGGATATTTAAAAAAAAATACAGTTATATTATCCAATTCACATAATGCATAAGAAACTTACGCCTCTTCAAAATAAGAAGATAGAAGAGTCAATATCATACACATTGATATTAATCACCAATTGGGTATAAGTTTATGACAACAACTTTAATTAAAATGCGTTACTTATTTTAATGAAATGTATAAATTAAAAAGTTTAAACGAAAGCGCAAAATAAAATATCATATTAATTTTGACTAAAACATGATATTAACTTAAATTGAAAGACACAAGTATATGATTATAAATTATATATATACACCATGTGCATCGGTGAGCACAAATTAATTTGCTCACTATGAATATTTTAACATGTAGTTAAGAACCTATTATTATTTTAATTGATTGTTTAAATTTATTTATGTGTCACTATTATATTTATGGTAGACATATAAATTTATGTCCATTAATGAACATATCATTATTTTATATATATATATATATATATATATATATATATATTAAAATAGCATTTAAACATCTTTATTAAATATAAATATATTTTGTTTTCTCTTTTGTTTTGAGGAAGTATGTGGCATGTTGTAGTCGTTGTTGAGAACGAAAGGCACAGGGATCTTGCTCCCTTTTTTGGTCATTATATAAAAGAAAGAAACGTTGAATGTAGGATCATTATTTCACTACCTTTTTCCCATTTGCAGGACAATATGAAAAAGACTGTATTTTAACTTTTTTTTTTAAAAAGAACTTGGTTGCTAAGTTTAAGGTTTATTTAAACGAGTAAGTCACTTGTGCACCAGTTACACGGTGCAACTCAAGTTCATTTTTTAAAAGTTAAACAAAATACTACTGAAAAGTTACACATGTTATTACTGAAAAGTATATCTTTCACAGTTTAACTTTTCAATAATAACATGTGTAACTTTTCAGTAGTAAATTGTTTAACTTTTAAAAAATGAACTTGAATTGCACCGTGTAATGGGTGCATACAAGATTAATCCTTTAAATCCATCTGTATCAAGGCATGACTTTAAAGTATAGTAATAAATTAATTATTATCCATAAAATTAGAAAGAAATATCGCATACTTGTGTGTGTACATAAATTGACACTACTAATTAAATGTTTAACTAAAATATCACAAGATCTAAGTTGATTCATTGCTTCTTCTTCTTTTTTTAATTACGCTTACTCTAATTCATGAAATTTTGCATTCTAAACTACATATTTTGATAGATCAGCATTGTTGTAATATATCCTCACTCTTACAATATTACACTATTCAATATTTTAAATTAAAATAATTGAATCACGAGTTAGAAAATAGGAACACCAAATTTTTTTATGGCCAAAATCAATCAAATACATTAAAATTTGTTTGCTTTAGTCGCAATTGTTGGTCATGTAGTATTGTTAGGGTTCGTTTGGTAGCCCCCATAAAGACTTTGATAAAGAAATTTTTGGTCAATTTCTCATGTTTGGTAGGGAAGTAAAGTTTTTCCATGCGGGCTGGGCTAGTTTCGGCCCGTTGCAATCATGCTTATTAATTCACTGTTGCTCTTCACAAACTACAACCCACCCCCCATGAGATAAATTTATCTGAAGACAATTGAGCCCATAAATTAATGTTCATCAATTGCTTTTTTTTTTATATTTCTCAAATATCCATTGTTGATATTATAATGTGTAGAGACCGTGAGACAAACCCTAGTTTCCCATGAAGGCGACTGTCAAGAAAATTGAATCGGTGGGTTCCGACGTTGACAGGGTGTAGGCCGGCCGGCGGCGAGAGGATCGGTTTCCGATCGTGGATGAGTTCGCACACCATCGATCTCTCGTTCCAGTTCTCCATCGTATTAGGTAACCTAATTTAACATGTGTAAATCTTTCTACCCTTTCGTTTGTAACGAAATTCATCTACATTATTTTAGAAAAGCCCAACCAACAATATCGCGGTGCATCGGTGAGAGATTCAGGGTACATCAAGTTCTCAAGTACCACCAACCGTTCCAGTTTCCCAAAGATTGACTAAGGTATTTGCAAATTGGTTGGTTACTTCATTTCGAAAAATTATTGATATTGTAGTTGTTTCTAGGGTTTGTTTCAATATTTTTGGATGTGAATGCACTTGCTGCAGTTGGTTAATGTATTTACAAATTGGTTGGTCAATTAACCTTGCTGCACTTGATGAGTATTTGGATATGAATGCATTTGTGAATCTGCATAATTTCTCCTATCACTACTGTATGCATTTGTGAATGCATGTACTTAATTGTCATGTCAAAGAAAAATTGCATGCTGGTCCAGACAAAGAAGGTTTAGCATTGATCAAAATGGGTCACCAACTGTATCTTTGATTTGGTTGTTCATTTGTGTCAATGTCTTCTTTATTTTTTTTGTCCTTGTGCTATTGGGCATATTGTTGGCCCAGTTGGTTGATGTTCTGCATTTTATGGGGATTTTTGTTTAGGGTTATTTGTCTTCTTTCTTTGTTGTGTCCTTGTGCTATTGGGCTTATTGTTGGCCAAGTTGATATGATGTTTTGCATTTTATGGGTTATTTGTGTTTAGGGTTATTTGTCTTCTTTATTTGTTGTGTCCTTGTGCTATTTGGCATATTGTTGGCCAAGTTGGTGTGATGTTCTGCATTTTTTTATAGGGACTTGTGTTTAGGGTTATTATTTTGGTTTTGTTGCACCTCATTTGGACAGTTACGTGGGATTTTCCATAATTTAGTCTGGGTTTGATCAATGCAACAGAAGCATATTTTTTTAGTTTGTTGTAGTAATGAAGACTCTTTTTCTTTCTCTAACGTGACTGAATAGGTGTTCGGAAGTCCTGCAATGTTGCCATCCAGTTTGCAAAAACGAGTTCTAGTCTATCTTTTGATTGATGAGATGATGTTCGAAAATTTGATATTTTTCTTAATTGCGTACTTACATAGCAGCCTCAATAGGAGGGTAAGAGATCGAGTAATTAACCCTGAACCATATGCTATGTTAGAAAGAATTCCGCGTCAAGTTGAACGCTTGAACAGATTACACTCCCTCACCGAGGTTGCCTGTATTGACAACCTACGAATGTCTCGTAATACCTTTGCACACCTATGTTTTTTAATGCGTGAGTTAGGAGGTTTAGTTGATCAAAAATATGTGTGCGTTGAAGAACAAGTGGCAATGTTCATATCAGTTTTAGCCCACCACAACAAGAATATGACGGTAAAATTTGAATTCTCGAGGTCCGGGCAAACAGTGTCTCACTATGTTCATCTAGTACTCACTGCAATCTTAAAACTCCATACACTGTTTTTAGTAACACCTACTCCCATCCCGGATGACTCCACAAACCCCTTGTGGAAATGGTTCAAGGTACACAATTTTAAATTATATGAATATAAATTGTCTAGGAATATGTATTTATTTATCAATTTTACATGACCAGTCTATATTTTGTTTATCGTAGAGTTGTTTAGGGGCATTGGATGGCACATACATTGATGTCCATGTCCCTACCTCTGATATGCCTCGATTTAGAACAAGGAAGGGTCGTATATCTACTAATGTCCTAGGTGTTAGCGACCATCAGATGAGATTTGTATATGTCCTTCCAGGATGGGAAGGGTTTGCTGCAGATTGTAGAGTGCTTCGTGACGCGGTTCGTAGGCCACATGGACTGAAAGTCCCCAAGGGTAAATGTCACTTTTATTTTTCCCTTTTCACTTTCTTTTATCTTCGTACTGAAATAAACTCTACATGATTCCACATTTAGATTGTACAACCATATCTAAAAATTATTTTTAACTTCAAATGTTTAGGAAACTACTATCTATGCGATAATGGATATGCAAATAGTGAAGGATTCCTCGTGCCCTATAGGGGATTCAGGTACCACTTGAAAGAATGGGGTCCATCTTCGCAAAGATCGGTCAATCATCAAGAGCTTTTTAACATGCGTCATACCAGGGCAAGAAATGTCATAGAACGTGCTTTTGGAGTACTTAAGCAACGATTTGCAATGCTCAGAAGTGGTGCTTATTATCCAATCAAAACACAAGTCAGGTTAATTATGGCATGTTGCCTACTCCACAACTATATCCGATCAATGATGCCTGTTGATCCATATGAGCAGCGGTGGCAGCAGCAGCGACGTCTCAATGCATAAAGTAATGAAGAAGAAGAAGAAGAAGAAGAAGAAGAAGAAGAAGAAGAAGAAGAAAAAGAAGAAGAAGAACATATTGAGTACGTAGACACTGTTGAGGCAACCCCCGAGTGGACATAACAGCGGGATGAGATATCTATAAATATGTGGCAAGAATATCAGAACATGTCTTAAAATTGCTGTATTTTAATTTTTGTAAGATATAAGTCAGAATTTCATCACTCCACGGGTTTGTAACTTGAACAACTGTAGCTTGGTATTAGGATATCTTCAGCATTTCCATGACAATGCTCTGAACATTTCTGTGAATTTATTAGTTCACATTAGACAATGCTATCTTAAATTTACGGTCTCATTGTTGTGATTATTATCTCTTATGCATATCATATGAGTCTTCTATTTCTTGTCGGAACCTTGTGCTATTGGGCATATTGTTGGCCAAGTTGGTGTGATGTTCTGCATTTTAAGGGGATTTGTGTTTAGGATTATTATTTTGGTTTTGTTGAACACCATGTGGACAATTATGTTGGATTTTCCATAATGTGGTCTCGATTTGATCAATGCAACATAAGAATTTTTTTTTTTTACTTTCTTGTAGTAATGAAAACGATTTTTCTTTCTCTTGTTCCATCCATCATCCCAGATTTGAAAACTCCATGACCATATGAAGCCTTCTGAGAAAATTGTACACCTACGATGTCCTATACAATATTGAATGGTCATCTCCATATTTGGAAATGAAAACTCAAATACAGTGATACATATAAAAACATGCCTTAAGCATACAGTGATAAAAATATAAAAACATGCATTAAGCATAGATGTGGAAACACCAAAACATGTCTTAAGCATACAAAAAAAACATGCCTTAAAGCATATCTATAAATGCAGAGCATCAGTTTGATTCCATCATATAACAAAAACCAGCAGTCACATAACACCAAAACAAACGGTCTAATTTCATCACAAAGCAAAAGAAATAAACTTGTCCATAAGGTAGGCAATAAAATGGGCAATCATCACTGCACAACTTCTTCAGGCGACAATTCAGCACAATAATCTTTTCTAAATCGGCTGCACTGTTTCGGGTCAATGTCATGGATCGAGACCCCATTAACGAAGCACTCAAACATCTTCACACACATCACACCACAATCACTGAAGTTTGTCTGCTGTGGAGTGCCTACGTACCTTTCGATTGCCCACATATCTGTCTCCTGAGGTCCGCAAGTGGAGTTCTCATTGAAAATATGCAAATCACTGCATATACTAGGCAATACAGTAGCTAATCTCCGTATAATTGCATTCTCCACTGCTGATGGTCGGCCCTCAGAAAGACTGTTATACAGTATAATCTTTTTCTCTTGAATACGGATCTCATATAAAAACCAATGATTACCAAATATGTTACCAACTCCGTATACAGCCAGTGCTTCGGACCAATGTATTCCATGATTGTTTGTTGGATATCTTCCTGTCACGTAGTTATAAATCATTTTTGCTCGTGTGGACCAATCATAAAATATATGGCAATTTTTGTCCTTCATCCATGCAGCATACACACCGGCTGTTATATGTGCCTGAAACCACATCATAAGAGTAAGAAATACATACCACATGTCAAGCATATTCGTTGATAGGGTTGAAAAAATGATTTTCACGAAATGATCAAAACCTCTTACCTTGTGTTGTCAATTTTTGTGCACGCGTTTGTGTGCAACTGTCTAATCACTTCGTCGGATATGCTTGTGTGGCGGGGCGGCTAAGTTGGAGGAATGTCATATGAACGGTTGTGTTGAGTAAAAAATTGAAGAAGACGAAGAGACACTAGATCATGTTCCATGAACAAAAGTAATAATGGACAACAGCACATGGTTATGTTCCATGAATCATATTCCAACATGTACACACTAAATCATGTTCCATGAACAAAAGTAATAATGGAAAACAGCACATGGTCATCCATGGACTTCATAAACAATGTACAAATTTCATATACTATACTACAAATAGGGTATAAATGACAATTCTTTAATTTCTTGAACTAGTTAAATATCACTTTGAGTAGGTAAAATCATAAACATATACAAGAATGTAGCAAGATATTTTACCTTGCAAATGTTTTCCCAGGCATCGTTATGACAGTCAATCATTCCAGTCGATGCATTGAAGCCGATTCCAGAATTTTCCTTGAGCATCATCAGTAAGGAGCCGTGAAACTTCTTCCAAATCGATATCCTTGAGGCAATGTGGGGATCTCTCCGGATATCAGTACCCGGGAGCTTTTCTTGCATTCCAGCTTCCAATTTTTGTAAGTACCCGTGCTTGAATCCATTTTCGGTCATCCAACCCTTAGCGACAAGATCCTTCATCAAATCCGCGAGAACCGCTTCGTCTGCCGTAGTCCATGTCCGTCAAGTTTTTTCAATTTTTTCCCTTTGTTCTTCAGATCGATGTTGCTGCTACCACCGCTTTCCATTCTGCAAAATCTAGTATTCGATTAAAACTAGAAGAAAATAAATGGTACAACATGTAACTCCGAAAATAATTCACCTTCGCGTGTCAAGAATCTCTCCAGCAGTCAATGGAGGAGGTGAGAAGAAACCCTAGAACCCTAGAATGAGATGAGATGGAACTAAAACGAAGGAGGTGAGAAGAAAAACGAAGATATGTTAATTGATTATAAGGGCAAAGTTGTCATTTTCTATTAACACATACGAATTTTATGAAGGATTATTCTTATGTACCAAACACAAAAAAAAAAAATTATCTTGTCTCATTTCTATTCTACCAAACAAATTTTAAATTTTATCTAATGTCATTTATAATCTACCAAACAAGTACAAACTTTTATCTAGTGACATTTATAATCTACCAAACAAGTACAAACTTTATTTATTGGGCTACCAAACACCAATAAAAGTTATTTATCACACAAACACCTAAAATATTTTCTTGAGGCCTGTCCTACCTCTTTATCTTGCGGAGGCTACCAAATACACCCTTAATAATAACACCAAATGAACAACAATGTAATGATTTATGATTTGATAATGTCTATATATATATATAATTATGTATGTGCAAAAAAGTAAATAATATTATTAGGATAACCACTTAATATTATATCTATGATTTTGACCAACTTATTTTTTTTTATCACAAATTTTATTTAGATAATATTGTACCGTACCTCATTGCATATAATTCAGATTATTTTTCAAGTTATTTATCAAACTTTTCAGATTATTTTTCAAGTTATTTATCAAACTTGTATAATATTCCAAAATATAGATGAGTTTGAAAAACTAGAGGTGAATAAATGCACAATGTAAATGTTGAAACATATAGAAACCTAAAGTTGTGATTGCTTTGGCTTCGTTGTTAAGTAATAAGGTTAGGTTTTTTTTCCTCTCTTTTGAGGAAAAGGTTAGGCCATCTTTGTACACTTCACTCAAGTTGAACTTGTAAATTGGGGTTTAAACTTTAAATGTGTCCAGCAAAATTAAGTAGTCTTGGATTTAATTTTGACTCACTTAAAACATTAGAAGTAGGGATGGCAAAATGATCTACTCCACAATTGATCTGTTCCGTCCCGCTATATTTGGATCAGTCCCGCTCTGCCCCGTTTTAAGAATGGTGCAGATCTACCCCGCCCCACTCGCAGAGCAGATCAGGCATTGATCTGCATAATTTTTGCCCCGATCCGCTCCGCCCCACCCTGATCCGCTCCATATAATATTAATTGTATACAATATTAGATATATATAATATTATGTAATATATATAGTATTAAACATATATGTAATGTATATGAAAAGAATAAAAAGTAACAAAAAGTATTAAAATTTTCTTTTATTTAGACTTTTTTTTAATATAGTGATTTAAAAATATTATGAACATTTAATAGATGGGGCAGAGCGGATCAGATCTGCCCCGCACGGGGCAGACATGGATCTCAAAATGCTGCCCCACAGTGGAGCATGGAGCTGAGTGGATCAGAAGCGCGGAGCAGGTTTGGATATTGATATATCCACCCTAATCCGCTCCATTACCATCCCTAATTAGAGGCTCGGAATGTTACATCAAACTACATCGAGCTTAATTTATTTGAAATTTATCAACTAAATATCTATATTTAAATTCATAATTAATTATATGTACAACTATTCGCAGTATTGAATTTTTAAACTCGTGACTTATCAAGTTAAAATGTTATTGATCAGTAGACCCGTCAAACCTGTTGGGCCAGGCCGCTCCGTCATAATAAAATGAGGGTTGGGCCAACCATTTTTAAGCTCGCATGAAGGTGGGTCTAGACAGGCTGACCTGTTTGGGTCGCGGGCTAGGGGGGACGGACCAGTCCATCAGTTTTAATTTATTATATATGTGTGTATATATTAATACATATATTATATATGATATTTTTTAATTAATTCTTAAATTTAAAATTTTTATTATTTATTTTCTTAATAAATCGCCATTTCTCTCTCACAGGCTGGGGCGGACCAGTCCATCAATTTTGATTTATTATATATGTGTGTATATATATTAATACATGTATTATATATGATATTTTTTAATTAATTCTTAAATTTAAAATTTTTATTATTTATTTTCTTAATAAATCGTCATTTCTCTCTCACCAAAAGAAAAAAAAACTAGTAACTAAGTCTCAAACCGCCGCTGCTGTAATTAATAACGTCGCCACTTTACGCAGTCCTCCTGCTCTCCGCCATAGTCAATTGTCGCCTCCAAGATGATTTTACTAATGTAATGATTGATGAATTTTGAGAGATTTTGTGGTTTTTCTAAGTTTTTATCTTCAAATTATTAAATTATTTTGTGAATTTTATTTTATAAAATTTGTGACTCTCATATGAGATTTGCATTATATTTGACGAATTTTACTTTATGCGACTTGTGACTCTCGTGGTGAGATCTTAGTTGTATATTAATTATGTAATTTTATTTAATGAAATTAGTCAAAGGTATAGTTCATAATTATTTATTTAAAAAAAATTGGGATGATCCGTCGAAACCCGTCATTAAATGAGTTGGTTGGAGTTTTTGCGGCCCGTCATACTTTTAGCCCGCCTCGCCCCGTCAAAAGACGGGCTTTTGCCAATTTAGGCTCGTCCCGCCCAATCGGCTCATTTTAACAGCTCTATTGATTAGACCCAATTCAACTTTAAAAACACATTTATACACCGATAATAAATGGTGGGTAGCTACAATATTCATTACTACAATATATAAATATGAGCCCTATAAATAAAATTCCAGGAAGCGACAAATGGTGAGAAAGTAGACAAGGAAGTGGAACCTAAGCCTTGCGGGAGACGTTAAAGACCGGAACTCCCACAGCAATTCAACGTTGAAGTCTACAAACAAGGGACCACTGCATACATTGACTTGGGTGGGACATACTCACATATCAATCCAATGGTAAGGCTACTTTCGATATCAACCCTCCTAATGGTAAGCCTAATTTTGCTATCCATCCAACCCTAATGAATTGTTTTAAATGAACTTGGCAAAGATTTCATACAAAATACTCCCCCTGTCCCAAGATAAATTTTACACTTTCCTTATATGGATGTTCAACTCTTTCTTCACACCCCAAAAAAGGAAACAATTCACACTTACAAAAGTCAATAAAATACACTTTTTATATTTTATTATTTAACTTCACACTCACATATTTCATTTTTTCTTAATATGCGTGAAACTCCACCTATGAAGAAAATGTTGGGACGGAGGGAGTAGTAAATTTATTCCTATTTTTCTTCTTCCGTTTTTTTTCGAGGATGTTTAGCAAATTTATTCTCATGTTCTTTGTGAAATAAATAATACTTATAAACAATTAATTTATTCATTAATAGAACCCAATATTTTAACTTTACACAAATTCTCCTATAATATTTACAAATTAGTACTGTACATATTTTTATGCAGAAAACAAAATTATATTTTTATACAAATATTATAAATATAATCACTTTTTTAAATCAAATATGCCAACATTCATTGAAAGTTGTGCTGAATTGTTATGAGAATAAAATTCGTCTAATAAAACAATATATATATAAATCAGTTGCAAACACCCCTAAACCTTAAATCTCAGTATCGGGACATATTTTCTGAGTTACAACTATGTTAAATATGTTATTGAACTGCAACTTATGGTGGCAGTGAAATTATAAATTCAGACGATAAACTGCAATTGAAAAATATTAATCCTGGATCATCTCACTCATACGACATCAACTTCTTTCATTAACTCCTCCCTCCTCACTAATCAGTAATCACACTGCTCAACTAAAACCAAGTTCACCTAAACCAAAACCCATATTAAAGAACTTGAACCAAACGTCATCTCGGTGCATATCGATAATAAAATAGCATTACTCAACAAATCCAAACAATATAAATCTCCTCAATATGCACACTGAACGAATCTAAAATTTGAATTATTGACAAGGGATCATGTCAAAGAAGCCAATGATGCTTCCAGGCCTGTCGGAATATGCCTTGTCCAATTCAATCCAATCCAACTTGTTATGTGTGCGTGTTTCAACTTAATTTAAAACTAATAAAGATATAGCGCTTGTAGTGTCTGAAAGAATCGATAAGTACACTATTTAAAATATTGAAACATTTCAAAAGTCTGAAAGATAACATTTGAAGAAAATTGAGTTCTACAAACAAGACACTCCAGGCAATATATGTTCACTAGCTCCTTCAGAAAAAGCTCACAAAAGAACAAGCACAACACGACAATTCTGTAAAACAGAACAATGAATATTGAATGGGTATTGAAAAATTGCTCAACCTTTTTAAAAAGAAAAGGGAGAGTGAGCTGAAACGTTATTTGGTGATTCAGTTAGCCACCAGAGTGAGACACAGGAGTTGTTTCAAATTGACCGTCTTTGTATGCATGGATATACTGTTGCGGCAAAGCATGCTCTACCTGCAACAAAATGCACGCATTGTTGAATAATTCTACAAAATAAAATTTTTGGAATAATTTATAGGAACTTATACAGCTGTTTAATTCTCAACATCCAAGAATATATTTCACTCTACAATACCATTAAATACTAGAATGTTTGCTAAGATTAGCTGCAGGAGTGATATTCTTTATTCCATGAACCACAAATTTTAACTGGTCAGAAAATTGGAGCACACATCACCCACCATCATTAGAATAATTTCTATTATCAGATGTTTTTGGAAGATAAAATAAGCTGGCTGATGAAGTATTTGATTCTTCATGGCAGCTAATATAAAAATTGAGACATACCCAATCACCATTTGGTTCGGAACCAGGCACCAATACATTGATTTCACTTGATTTTGCTGTTGTAATAGAAGCCTCCAAAGCGTCTTTGCTCAGGTACAACTGGCAACCTGCAGTATTGTCTACTGAAATTGTTGGAGCTGAGCCCTACAAAAGCAAAGTTGGCAACATTAGGTGGTTACCAATTTCACCCAAACTGTTCTTACCACCACAAATTAAAATAAAACGAAACATCTAACTTAAGTAAATAGGAGAGAAGTTACCTGACATTGCACCTCCACACCATTGCAATTGACGACTTCACAAGCTGCCACAACATCCTAATCGCCACATTTCAAAATGAAACAAGTGAGTTAAACCTTACAACAACATATGGCTTTAGAGTTTTAGACAATGGAGTTCAAAATGATATCTTTACAAACCTTAAAGACCACCCCCATCTTAGTGCACTTGTCGATTGTGATGTTGTTTACTTTCCCTGCATATACCCCGTCCCACATTAGGCTTTTACAACTGACTACAAGAGAACTAACTCAAATGAAATGTTAGGCTTTTACAACTGGCTACAAGAGAACTAACTCAAATGAAATGTAACAGTTGACCGCTGATTCTAATACCTAATGCAAAAAGTCTATACTGATAAATGAAGATGCATCTGGTTCAAAAATTATAAGCATACATATTATATTGAAGATATACCTTGAATCTGCAGAACTGAATTTTTGCACCCATAGACATACACAGACTGTTTAGAGTCACAATCTTCAATTAGCAAATTATTTCGTCCAATTTGATTCTCAACCACCCATCTGCAAGGTAATATGACGCATTGGCACTTAATGGAAAATCACTCAAGAAAACATTGAATCATGTCTTCGAATTAGAACAAAAAATTCTACTCACTTCCGACCCATCTGAAGCTCTAATTTTGGAGGTCCAGACTTTGAAAAAGCAGGTAAACCAGCACGACTTTCCTTCTCAGATGCAGTAACCACGCCACTTCTGTCAGCACGATTCTTGGTCTTCATATCAGCTGTGACCTTTTTGAGACCTTTAGTACAAAATAACACGCACAAAAATGAAGAAAAAATAAATTCAACAGAAAATGCATATACGTGGGGTAATGGAAAAATGATAATTACCAGAAGTAACTGGCTTTCCAGAATTAATTTCTTCAAAGACAGCCGACATTCCAACCTTGGGAGCTGATGATGAAGGTTTTGCAGTTTCAGAACTGAAAAGCGAAGCAGGTGGAGGTGGTGGAGGAGCAGGAGCACCCGGAGCAGGAGCAGGAGCTTTTGCAGGGGCAGTCGCTGCTATTTTCCCTGTGGCACTCCAGACAGGGCCAAGTGGGTAGTGACTCTTCACGTAATCTCTCAAGCCAGGTACATAGAGCTCTTTTAAAGCCTTTGCCCACTCAACATGATTTGCATCCTTGTTTCTATACTCCACAAGAACCTGTCATAAAAATAAGAAAATGTTGTACATTTTTGTAGAATAATGTGGCTAATATCTGATGAGCAGAAAAATCCCACTGCCGCTGCTTCATGTATAGCATGAGAGGAAGATCAGTATAAGTACTGATTACTCAGGTACCAACTACCAATAGATCCTTTGATTTCTCCAGTCCAGTAGTTCACCTATTATTATTTTCTTGTCCTGGGGGGTGAAGACATGCATTTTCAAGCAAGGGAAGTTCAGATCTATTACCTTGTTACAATAGAACTCAGCCATTTGCCAACTTTCTTCCACGTATGCTATAGGCATGCTCATACCTGCAATGAAATGGCAGATAAATTATACTTTGCAGAAAAGGGAACAGCCAAATTGAACAACAAATGAATTGCACAGACAAGTTCTTTATACCACAATCTTTTCCTGTATATGCGATCCATGCCAGAGCAGCCAAACTATCAGCACCAGTTTTCGTGTGGTGAAAATAGTCGGATCGCCTTCCCTCTGTTAATGCGGAAGCTTTACTCATAACCTTATTCAATGGCTCAAGGAATTCCACCAGCCTTGTCCTGTCAGGTTTCTGCACATGTGGGGGATAGGATACTACATAACTCAAGGAAGGTACTAAATGAATCACATAGTGTGGACAGAAGCAACATATGATTTACTGTATCTAAAGATCTAAATAACAAACGATCTAAATAAAGTAAGAAGACATAATTTAAAAGGAGCCAGACTCAACAGCAAGTGAAAAAGCATCTTAAGGAAGCCTATCATGTTATCTTTTGGAAATCATTTAGTTCTAAGACAATTTAATAATTTCAATTTTATTGCAGCACTATTGCTATAAGATAAATAGAAGTTTCACAAACTGATCCATGTCTCTAATGTCCATAATCCATTTCGGGGCCGTCCCCTTCATTCTTCTTAACTGACCCCATTACCTATTCCTAGAGGGGAAAGGCATAATACAATTCAATCTCAGACATTTAATTTGCAAAATGAACGAAAATTCATCAGTTATCTATGAAACTGAATCAGCAGCTGCTACTTAATTCATACCACTTCCAAGTATCAATTCGAATTCCAGAAGTCCAGTTACATCAATACAATATCGCATCAATAAACAATTCCAGAAAATGAAACTTCATAAGTCGAGCAAAAATCTACTGTTTCCAGTTTCTCCTGTATTTAATCATACTCTCAACCTCAGATACGAACACTGCAAATAACTAACCTAGTGAATCCGAAAAGTTGCAACTCACCTGAGTTTGCTTGATCTTAACAAGGAGCTCCTTCTCCACATCAAACGCTTCCGCAATAATCTTAGATACATCCAGAACCTGTCCCCCAATCTTCTCCGCTGCGTTCGCAACTCTGCCAACACACTGCGCAATCAGATCATCAAAAGCCACAATCGACGGATCCGTCGCGGCCGCATCTCCTCCGTCGTCTGCCGCAACTCCCTGCCCAAATCCTCTAGCAGAAAACGCCTCCAACCGCGCCACCGCGGCTTCCAGCCTCTTCACCAAATTCTCTTCCATTACAGTTCAATGGCTTCTTCCCAATCCAAAAACTTGGGTCAGCAACTCATATACAACAGATCTGATGTGGTCACGAAAGTGTGCACTACTATTTGTCCAGAAAATTGGAAGAATTTTTGAGGACCTTTATCTTTGTCTTGTCAAAGAAAGCTGAAAGGTCGAAGTCCGAGTGTAGTATATGGCGTGAATTGCTCGAAACCGCAGACAATAATTTCGCTTTCTATGTTTTCTAAACAAAATTATTAATGTTAATTATTCTTTTTATGGAAGTGGAGGATATGCGATCAGCACGTTGTAAAACACCTGTGCTTAAAGTCACATTTATAATTTTAAAGTTCGGGTACAATACCTTTAAAAAAAATATTTCTTATTGTATAAATTTTTTATTCAAAGGTGTAATGAATTGGAGATGTTTGGAAGTGTAGGATGATAATATATTCTTTAAAATTTTCCTCCCTCCGTCCTGAGTCTTTTGGAAAAAAGATTCGGGCACATAAATTAAGAAAAAAATAGAGTATATTAGTGTAAAATAAATTAATAAAATATAAAAAGTGTATTTTATTGACATTTGTGAGAGTAAATTATTTCCTTTTACAGAGGATATTCTTCCCATGATGGATCTTTTATGGAGGATAAATATAATTCCGTCTTCTATTAACAACTTGTGTATTTTCTGTAAATTGGACTCGGAATCAAGTAGACACTTGTTCTTTGAATGTAATGCTTCACATATTTTTTGGATGAAGTGTGCTACTTGGTTAGGTGTAAAAATGGTTCCACCGTCGTGTTCGGGATCAAATCTTCTATACTTTCGTAACATATGGAAAAGAAAATGGAGGAAGCGTTTGACAACTTGTGTTTGGGAATGTGGCGTGTGGCTTTTATAGCGAAAAAGAAATTGAATGATTTTTAGAGGCGAAGAGTTGGCAATGGATAAGGTGTTTTTAGACCTCAAGACTTATTGTTGGAGTTGGCTCAAAGAAGTTATTCATTGCGATAAAATGTCAACTTTTGCAAACTCGGAGCTAAATCCTTTTAATTGTTGGAGAGTCAAATATAACTAGCTTCTCTACATTATGTTATTTGTATTACTTGGAGAGTAAATTCTGCCTGTTGAAGTGGTGTATCTCACACCAAAATTGACTTGTATCTTTATTTGTAGTTTTAATATATTTTATTTTCCTGATTAAAAAAAAAAATTGTAACATATTCCCAAGTTAATTGTAACATATATTTTAATGGTAATTGCAAAGTCATTAACATAAAAACAAGTTAAATTAAAAATACCAAATTTTTTGTAACACGGTTTTTTATATTGTGTAACATGAACTTAAGGAAAAAGTAACATAAAGTTTCAATAACACAATTCATGCTATTTTGTAACACTTATTCAAGACAAATGTAACATAGTTTTTTTGTACATAATTCAACATTTTAATGTATTATACAAATGAAATATACATAATTAGTTTCTTCCTATCATCTTTGCCTTTGCAATCTGTTCCATTCCTTCTATTTATGGTTGTGTCTTTAGTTGCTATTTCTTCACTGTTACTCTTTTTACCACTGCACAAGCACACATACAGTTTGGTTTTTAATATGTTTGTAACATTATTTCTTTTAATTAGTAACACATAATTATGAAATAAGTAACACATATTTCATTTAGTTAAAGTAACACTATTTATATTATATAGTAACACACAAGCATTTATTTTGTAATATATATTCCATCCCTAACATATTTGTTGTATAAACTTTAATATATTTATTTTATAAAGTGTAAGTAACATAATGTTTGTTATATTGTAACATACATGTGTTCATTTAGTAACATAATATTTTTTATAAATTACACTTAATAAGTAACATGTATATAAGTTAATATTAACATACATATTTTATTTAGTAACACAATATATGTGAAAATTAACATAATTACAATATGTAACACCACATATTATATTTTGTAACACATACTTCTTCATTTAGTAACATAATTTTTTTAAGGTTTTTTCAATGTGTTGTTCTTTTAATTATGCACATAGATTTAATTCTGTAACATATTTTTATCTATTTTTTAAAAAGTAACTCCAAGTCTTCTATATAGTAACATACATATGTTAATAAAGTAACATATATTAATAGTAACATGTATTTGTTCATTTAGTAACACAGTTTGAATTGTAACATAGATATGTTCATTTAGTAACATAAATTTATACATTGAGTAACATATATTTATGTAAGGTTTTTCCAATGTGTTATGTATTCGTGTACCTGTTGTAGAACCCGTAAAATTTGTTGTTGATATTATTTTGCAATTTGGAAAATAATCGTCCATTTTTTGTTTGTTCTTCGTCTTGTTTTCCTTGCTTTTTTCCCTGATTTGGTGTTTTAGACCTCATTTATATGATTTTCTTTGGCTGTTGATCGGATTTTTGCATTTGTTGTTGTCGTTTGTCGTCTGTAAATCTCTCTGTGTCGTCCCCGTTTTTTTTTTATGTCGATTTCTTGTTCTGAAAGTCAGGGGTTTGAGCTGAGTGAGAGGATCCGCACCTTTTTTTATTTTGACCCGGTTTGACCCGCGGGTCATTGGGATCCGCGCCTTTTTTTTTTACCCGTTTCACGCCGTGAAACATTTCACATGAGAGTTCCTCAATGTTTATAGAGTTGAAATATATAGAAGTATAAAAATTAAAATGGAGGGTTGATATTTAAAAATTCGATATAGAATTTGATATTATGATTATATTCATTAAATTTATACAAGATATATATTTATAAAATATTAAAATGTAAGTTCAAGATTAAAACACTTAAAATATTAGGTCGAGATTTAATTTTTATGCCATAATTAATGAGAATAGCTACTCTACCTGTCTCAACTCCGCTTTCAAATTTGTCTTATTTAAACGTCTAAACTCTACTTGCAAACACCTTAAAAGAAAATACTGTATGTTTTTTTTAGGAAGAAAATATAAGTCAGTAAAGTATATATTTTATTTTATTTTTTACATTCATATATTTTTTAAATTAGTGTGTTATTTTAAATATGAAAGTATTTACCGAATGGAGGGAGTAATAATTTTTCATAAATTATGTATATATATATATATATATATATATAATATAATTATCCAATCTTAACATTTTTTCTCAAAAATTTGTTTATATAATTATCTTTTCATTTTTTCAATTTCCACATTATATGTAAATTAACAATATAGTCCTATTTTATATATCATGTACATATATATAAAATTACTATTAAATAATCATAGTTTGATAAAAAAAATACATTATTTTTAAATAAATATAAAATTTTATATAATAATGTAAACATAAATTAAATAATAAAATTATTTTTTTATATATTATACATATTTAAAAATAATAATATATTATTTTTTTACTGATCCACCCAATAACTATTAATATGACATAATTTTTCAAAAAAAGGTTTTAAAACATTCTGGACATTGTTCATTCTTAGCTTTTACGCCGCGCCCACGAAAAGAACACCTTGCGATTTGGGGAAATCATCTTATCTTATCCGATCAATTACTCGACTCCACGGCATGATGTCCGGCGGCGGTGCACTTAAGAAGAAGCAGCGCGTCGGCAGCAGCGGCCGTCTCTCCTCCCTCAAGGATTTCGATTCCTCTTTCCCCGATGAAACCCTAGCTGAAGCTTCTTATACACCGCTCGCCCTCCGCCGCTCCACTTCCAACTCTTTCCTTCCAATCGCCTCATCAGTCGCCGGAGAATTTAATGATTTCGGCACCGCTGACATCATTTTACGCCTCGATCAGCAAATTGCTCACGTCGAAATGCCTGGAACATCCCCTGATACTGCTTCCCCCGTTGATTTTCCCGACATTCAGATCTATCTCCATTCGCAGGTTCTTCGCCGTTCGAAGTACTTCACTGCACTCCTCTCCGACCGCTGGCAACAATCGGATGATTTGTCTTCTATTGATACTGAACACAAACCCAAAATACATAAGTTGAAGCTAACACTTCCAGCTAATTCTGATTCGATAAATCACTACTTGACAGTTTTGCAACTTCTCTACTCCGATGATTTGTTGTCTACGATTGATTCTGTGTCTACTGCACTTAATTTGCTTCCTGTGGCGCTAGAACTGCTGTTTGAGGACTGCATTAAGGCTTGTGTTAGATTCATTGAGGCAGTGCCGTGGTCTGAAGACGAAGAGAAGAGGATATTGAACTTAATTCCTTTATTGAGCAGTGAAGAGGCAGGGGAGCTCCTTGCTAGGGTTTCTCCAATGAAAAGTGACTCTTCGGAGGAAATGCTTCATGGTTTAATTCTTTCTGCAATTCACAATCATCCAAACATGGCTTTCGCAAAAGCGTTTGTGGCGAAAATTTTGAGGGATTTTTCGTCGAAGGAATCAGCAAGGAGGGTTTTGGATAAGGCGTTTGAGAAGAGTTTGAGGATAGTGAAGCAGTCGTTGGAGGAGTACTCGAGTCCAGATTTTAGAGGGGATCATAACGAAACTGAGGCTATTCAGAGGTTGAATTTGCACACAGCGATGACTAATGGGAAGCACTTGTTGTGGTTGGTGGAGAGGATGATTGAGCTGAAAGTTGCGGATACAGCTGTCAAGGCGTGGAGTGAACAAGCTTCGTTCACAGCAGATCTGCAAAGAGCATTTCGTGATGATGCCTGGAGAAATTTCGTTCCAAGCCTTCCTGCTGTTGTGCTTCGTTGTACGAGCAGGCTTGCAAATGCTGTTGCCACAGGGAATATTTTAGCTGTTAGACAGGTTTGTTCTTCCGTGTCCTTATTGATTTGTTCTTTCTTGAAAAAATGTAGGTTGAGTTCGGCCTTAGTTTGGTCTTGTTGCTTTGCAATGTTCAAATTCATATTAGGTGCTTGAATTTCAGGTGCACGGTGTGTAGCTACAACAATTCCGTGTAGTAAAAAAGTTTCTTGCTTAAACACTTGTAAATCACTTTTGACTTTTAATAAGCGATTTGAATCATTCGCGAAAGAATATACCACCTCCATCCCATGAGAATTTGCACATTTTTTTTATTTGAACGTTCCACACCAATTTGCACACTATTAAAAAAACATTGATTTGTAATTACATTAACAAAATTATATACATATGGGAGTATAAGATTTGGCCCGTTGTTTAGTTTGATTAAGTGACGAGCTACTAGTTCATGCAAGGAACATAACTTTTTTCAAGAGGTCTATGTACTGATAGAAGATTAGACTGATTTTCCTCTGGCTACAAAATTTGCACATTTTGATAATTGTGGAACTTGTTTGTTTAGTCTTTCTAGTTTTTCTGTCTAGCGTGAAAATCTTTGCTTCTTGTAAAGCTACTGGTTAGCAATTCTCTTGATGATTAATCATGTTGAAAATGTGTGTCTATGGCCAAGTTGTCCTCTTTAGGATACTGTCGTTGTTATGTTCGTCACTTTGGTTTACCTAAGAGTTGATACTTTTTGTTTTGGGACTAGCACGGATGGACGTAGGACTTTGCGATCACGCTCTACACAACACGAGTTTGGGATGTAACATCCGGATTTCACATCCCAAACTCAATCCACATCTAAAAATACCTATTAAACCTATTATTACTCTTTCCAACACAACACTCATAAAATACCTATTATACCTATTATTATACCTATAAAATCAATCATTATCACACTTTGATTTGACATAAAGTAGCATCCTACCCTACTAAAATCTCAAAACAAACAAACACTTTTACTATTAATCAAGGTTTTCACATCTCAAGATTCCAAAGTCATGACTTGCTAGTTGCTACGACCCCTTAAATCCCAAAACAAACATACCCGTAAGGTTTTTGCATTGCTTAAACAGAAAATGTAACTGTTCAGTTTTTGACTTTTGCTCAACAGCAGTAAATATGCCCATATGAGTTTGAATAATAATATGTATATGATGCTGGAATAGATTATATTGGCCAGGGTTTGTATGCAAATTTAAGTTGCTGTGTTGTGCTTTGTGCCAGGTACTCTCAAGTCATTTGAAGTGAAAGAATATCTGTTTTACAAGTTAAATCATGAAATAATATTAAACATTGTAAAATTGTTGCTCACGAGTCATGAGTTGGTTTTTGACTTGGATATAAAATTCTGTATCTTTGTTGAGCTTATCGTTCAGTTTGCGATCAACATTGCTTACACTGGTATAAAACAGGTTAGAATGAAGCTCGTACGAGACTGGCTTCCAGTGTTGATCATATGCAAAGACAGCGTGTCACCTATAGGGCCCAATCACAAGTCGCTCTACCTTGAGCTGGAAGATACATTCCTGAGAATCATATCTACGCTCCCTTTGTCAGACGCCCAAGACTTGCTTCAGCAGTGTCTTAGCTTCTCGACTCGCAATGTTGATGACTGCCCTCACCTGGTAAATGCTTTCACTACTTGGTTTCGCCGCGCAAACTGACCCCCTCAGCCAGACTTTTGACATGTTCAAGTTGAGAGTTGGCACGTTCGATTGAACAGCTTACTCAGCTGCCACACAAGCCTTCTGTAAGTAATTGTAAATACGCTGCATCGATCATCATCTGTTTAGCCTTTTCGAACTGTGTAACTAGTTTTATAATGTTATAGAATATCTGGCGATGTCAGCTTGTAAATATAACCATGATTGTACCACTTATATGAAAACCTTGCAATGGTTACTGCATTCTATAACTCCACGATTTTTAAGTCTGGGAGGTTCAATCATGTCAATTCACGATCTTCTTCTTCCCAGTCATTTTTCGATGAATCGTTGTTCAAATTATATACTCTCCCCGTCCCTCTTTAAACTTCTTATTTTTTTTTTGTTGTTTTGTTTAAAAAAGTGTATTATTTATTATAATATGGTGGGTCATATGTTTACTTTTGTATAAAGAAATAAAAAGTTGTGAAAAAGTAATGGGAAGTTGTGAAAAGTGGTACTCCCTCCGGCCCTCTATAAACTTCTTGTTTCTTTTTGTTGTTTTGTTTAAGAAAGTGTATTATTTATTATTATATGGTGGACCACATGTTGACTTTTGTATAAAGTAATGAAAAGTTGTGAAAAAGTAATGAGAAGTTGTGAAAAAGTAATGGGGAGTTGTGAAAAGTGATATTTGTTTATTAATATATGAAATAGTGTTGTTGTTTTTTATGGAATGAGAAACTTATTGTGGGACATCCAAAAAAGGAAAGTGAGAAACTTATAATGGGACGGATGAAGTATTTGTTTATTAATATATGAAATAGTGTTGTTGCTTTTTATGGAATGAGAAATTTATTGTGGGACATCCAAAAAAAGGAAAGTGATAAACTTATAGTGGGAGGAGGGGAGAAAATATAAAAAATGGTCCTGTAACTTTGTTTGAGTCCAGATTTAGTCCTTTATCTTTTTAATTTCTCGATTATAGTCCTTTTGTTATAAAAAATGGTCCTTTCCGACGGAAATTTTAAAAATTGGCCGGAAGTTACACCTGTTCCATGATAAAATATAAAAAATGGTCCTGTAACTTTATTTGAGTTCAGATTTAGTCCTTTATCTTTTTTATTTCTCAATTATAGTCCTTTTGTTATCAAAAATTATATATTAATTTTAAATTAATTTTTTATAAATATTGAAGATTATATAATTTTAATTAAAAAAAACTTATTTTTTATTTAAAATATGATTATTCATATTTAAATAATATTAAAATCTCCTATTATCCATTTCTGAATATATGAAATTTTACGTGGCTTAATACAATGCTTCTTACACAACTTTCTAATTTTCTCATAATTTTATATTTTTTAAAATAAATTATGAATAACCGTTATCGGTTACTTCTTTATACATCTTCTTTTTAATTCACAAATTTCTCCGTCTATTCCATTACTCCATATTTCTAAATATTTTAATTTTTCATCTTAAAAAAATCTTTTTAATACTTCTTTATACATCTGCTTTATTATTTATTAAATAATTATTAAATACTTAATATATTTTTTAGAATAATCATATTTAAAATAAAAAATAAGTATTTTTAAATAAAATTATATAATCTTCAATATTTTATAAAAAAAATTTAATTTAAAATTAATATATAATTTTTTATAACAAAAGGACTATAATCAAGAAATTAAAAAAATAAAGGACTAAATTTGGACTCAAATAAAGTTACATGACCATTTTTTATATTTTCTCATGGAACAGGTGTAAATTTTGGCCAACTTTTTAAATTTCCGTTGGAAAAGACCATTTTTAATAACAAAATGACTATAATTGATAAATTAAAAAGATAAAGAATTAAATTTGGACTCAAATAAAATTATAGGACCATTTTTTATATTGTCTCCGAGGGAGGGAGTATCAAATTATTTAACTCTTCAAGTTCTATCATTTTCGCATATGGTTCAACTGCCAATTCATTATGAAAACATCGTGTCTTACTACACACATGTAACCATTACAGAAAAAAAAAAAAAAAAAATCTTGGGCTTAGTTTGTTTGTAATTCACACGGCTGAGATTAAAATTTTATTACTACCATCCCGTTCGAGTTAGTAATTTAAAATTAAATTTTATATTTCATGTCAATCCAAATATACAGTATCTATATTAGTCCACAATCCATACCCCATCACCTTTCTAAATACATTTTATTTCTTAAATATACTTCAATAAAATTCAAAAATTAATAAAATCAATACATTTTATTTAGTATATATAAGTTTACAATCACTACAAACAAAAAAGGAAAATGAATAAACTATTAATATTTATTAAAAAATATGGAAAATTTTAATGAAAAAATTTGCTATTATTTTATATAAATACACGATATTTTGCAATTTATATTCAGTATTTTTTTTATTTTAATTTATTTTTGTTCGATATTTTGCAACATATAAATATTCACAATATTCAACAAAAGATACACCGTACCCTACTCATATCTATGATTCTTAAATACATCTCTGATTCATTGGACATGATATAGTGTGAGATATTTTCAAGATGAATTGTCATTGAGAAACACATATTTGCTTATCTTTTAATGTTTTTAATGTTTGATATTTTTTATTATACACACATTCGGAACACAAAAATAATATTATCTCAATCCTTTAAAATTTGGGAGCCACTATACATACCCCCAATTATTCTAAATATACCCCAAAATTTTATTGACAAAAATAGACATGTTTAAAATTACTAAAATATCCTTATATATATAAATATAAAATTAAAGTATGTAAATTAAATTTTATAACCATCTTCCCTATTTTCATGAATCATTATTTTCAAAAATATATAAACAACTTGTAGAATAGATGAAAAAAAATTATTAAAATCTACGAAGAATTTTTTCAAATCAAAATCCCTAAAAATGCAATCACTAAATTCTTGAATGAGAATCGTATTAATCTCGACTCTAGACACATTTCTTAAAAGCTTATCAATTTTGAGAAGAGAGCCAGTAAGCAGAGTCCTCAGAGACAAACATCCATTGAAACTAGAATATAAAGCCTCACGATTCTCTAGGCTCTGGCGGATTGATGCGTTTGGCGAACGGAGTGTGAAAAATGGGAAACAGTATAATAGCTTAAAAACGCAAAATAAAATTTGTTGGTGAATTTGTCTGGACAATCCTGGCTGGAAACCCGACGTTCGAAGGTACTAAGCACGTTTCTTCGTCGGCCTCTGATCCCCTGTTTCTTCCCAAGTCCGATATCCTGGAAGCGTGAAACTTAATCGGAAACCAAGCATGTTTCTTCGTCGGCCTCCGATCCCCTGTTTCTTCCCAAGTTCGATATCCTGGAAGCGTGAAACTTGATCAGAAACCAAGGTCGCCGGCGGGTAATGAACAAGGAATGCTATGTAAATTAAATTTTATAACCACCTCCCCTATTTTCATGAATCATTATTTTAAAAAATATAAAAACAACTTGCAGAAGAGATGAAAAAATAAGAAAATTTAAATCTATGAAGAATTCCTCCGAATCAAAATTCCTAAAAATGCAATCACTAAATTCTTGAATGAGAATCACACATTTCTTGAAAGTTTATCAATTTTGAGAAGAAAGCAGGATTGATGTGTGGTGGCAAACTGGAGCCTGGAAAATGGGAAAGGGTATAATAGGATGAAAATGAGGTATGTTTAGTGTTTTAGATTAAAATTTTATTTTAATTGGGGTATGTTTAGAGGAAATTGGAGTATATATAGTGGCACCCTTAAAAATTTACTGTACTTTTTGACACAAATTTCTTTTTTTTTTTAAATAAAATGTATAAAGTGAAAATTGTAAAATGAAAGTTTCAAGGATAAAAATTTTAAAAAATATTTCTATGTCATGCATGTAAACTTTTGTTAGCCGAATTGAAAGAGAGTAAATAAACTTTTCAGAGGGCGGAGGTAGTATATATTATATTCAAATATTGGTGTCTTAGTGAGGATTTTCTCAAGATATCCGATTGCTGGGTTTCTCCCCTGTCTGCATTTTTCTCTTATAAATAAATCCAAGCCACCTCTACCTAACTTTTATTACCCACATAAATACAAAAAAAAATGACGAGTGTATTCAGAGTACTTCGCTTCTACGTTTCTTCAGTAAGAAGTACACCTATTTCGTCGCATGAAATTTATTCAAACATTTGATTGTCTGAACATTATCACGTAATAAACTACACAAAGTTGACACCCCTGCATGAGCATTGAAGTGCCATATTAGCATATATAGTTTCTCTGGTTCGACACTCCAAAGCTTGAAATAAGCACAATGCTTGTAAAGAAAACAAAACAACCAGCAAGGTACAAATACACTTAACAACTGTCAATCTCTAATTGAAGGGAGAGCTATAATATATCATGATTCGAGAGTCCTCAGAGACTCATACCAGGAAATCGAAAGGGTTAGAACAAGAAGCATGACTGTTGATGGAGAAAACCTTCTACTGATTCGGGCCATGGAACATGCATGGTTCTGCGGTTCATTGTTCACCAAGGAATTGCAAATTCTAAGGCACATAGAGAAGAAATGACAGTCAAAACCAGTGAGAAGAACAAGAATGTGTAAGATATAGCAATCAAACAAAAACGAGAGAATGATATCACTTCATAAGAATTGAATTGAACATGACTTGATAATTCATACTCTAAATAAAAGACAGTCATCTGAATTTAGGACCACATTTGAGCAGTCATGCAGTTGTTACTCATCACTCGTCAAGGTAACTAAACAGAGCCACTTGCATTTAATTTAATTTACTTAAGAATTTCACATGATTTGCCGGATTCTATGTTACCTTTTGCATTTAGTTTACAAGTCAGATGGCATAAAAAAAAGCAGGAGGATGTTCTTATCAAAAGCTCGCCTCAATTACACTGGTCAGTAAAGGCCGGCCACTAAGCTAAAATACGCCTTAAATTTTCTTAAGATAAGAATACAGATCAACAAACGCAAGATAGTAGAGCACGTGTGGATGTCATGAAAGAACAAATAACTAACAATGAAAATATTATGAGAGAATAGAGTTGCTTGCCACACTATCTGTAATACAACGCAATAGTTACCCCCAGCTATAGACGTAAATCAAATAGCAAGATCATAGTGCACTTTGCATTATAAGTATAACTTATATACTTTCTTATGCAAGTGCAATTTGGAGACTGAAGAACAGCTCAAACACACAGTTTATTTCCTGTATAGTTGATGCAAATATAAAATTGATTTTACCAACTAGCATCATTTACAAATGTACGACTAAGAAACATACGATCACATGAGTGTATTTTAAATCAATCAGAGCCACAATGATGATAGTAGATGACAACACCAAAGAGCAAACTTCACTAAGTCTATCAGGAGGAGGAGAGGGAGAAAGTACATTTCACCACAAGAACCAGAACCAATTAACCAAGTGAGAGAAGCACTAAAAACTTAAACAAAAACTTCACGCAATTTAAATAATTTCAACCTTGAGAAAACATACTCCAGCAGGTTGTATCAACCGCAATATTCGACTTCAATCGAGCGGCTGCAATGGTACTATGAAGTGGCAGCATTGTTTCCACACCTCCCAATACTGAAGCAAGCCTTCAAAAACCAATAACCAAAAGCTAGTGACATGTTATACAGTAACCTATTTCTAACTCATCGTCAGCTCAACAACACTATAAATGATATCTTATTCAAAAAGGGGGGAAATCAAAACGTAATTAGCCAGTAGAAATATGGTCCAGCAGTGAATCCAACCAACGACACAGAGTACATGAAATTGATTACGGTGCAGAAACAGGAATAACTGCGAGTTGAAGCCAAAGTAGCTGGAAAATGACAGATTAAAATTTGCGAACGGTACCTTGAAGCAGCGAGAGAGAACTGGCGGTTCGGAGAAGAAAAAATGGCGGCGGATT
The DNA here is from genome assembly GCA_026898435.1 of Prunella vulgaris. Classification (NCBI taxonomy): domain Eukaryota; kingdom Viridiplantae; phylum Streptophyta; class Magnoliopsida; order Lamiales; family Lamiaceae; genus Prunella; species Prunella vulgaris. Next base: position 351,010 of record JAPKLY010000267.1, read on the forward strand.
TGTGATTTGGGAAAATGGTTTCGATTATTGGATTGTAGCGGGTGCAGAGAGACCTTCTACCGATCATGATGGCGGATCTACAGGCCGCCGCCATTGGATGCTGCACCTACAAGTCAGTAATGACTAATGAGAGAGGATTTTCGTTTTAGCGCTTTTGTCACTCTTTTTAAGGAGTACAAAATTTCTTTAGCATTATAAATTTAGTATTACTATTTATGCACTAGTTACACAGTACAATTCAAATTTAGTTTTTAATATTATTATATCTATTTGTTATTAATATTTATATATACATATATTTGTTTATTGATATTTTTAAATTTATAATAAAAAATATATTAGAGATAAAGTTTAATACATAAATTATATATGATAAATTTATTATAAATTTATTTTAAAATATTAAATATTTTATTAGGAATATAATTTTTTTATTAAATATATAAAAATTGGGTCATTTTAATTATTTTTTATTTTTTTAATAAAAATTTTTATACTCTTGATAATTTTTTTGTAGTCTCAAATATTTAATATTTTAAAATAATTTTATAATAAATTTTATTATGAACCATTTTCATTAAAATCCTACTCATTACACAAAATTTCCTACTAATAAAAAGTTTTATGATATGAACTTATAAATAAGATGTGGTTATTAATATTATTGAAATGGTAATTGAATATGCACTTAAATATAATAAAATGTAAAAGCTAATATAATTAAAATATAACAATTGATAAATAAGTATATGTGAGATCTATGAGTATTATTTCCTCCATTTCAATAATAAATTTCTCGTCAGTTATTTTTTCATTACTTTTTGTATTGGTAAAATATAAGATGAAATTAGTTAATAAGTATATGAATCACTTAAAGAATATAAACCATTTTTCTAAAAGGTGAAAGATATTAATTTTTAAGGGTAAAAATATAGAATGAGTTGAAATTGTGAAGGGTATTATTTGTGATTATTGAAGGTATGATATTTTTATTAAAAATATTGTAAAATAATTTACATTTAAATAAATTTCACATTACAAATATTTTTTTGTAGCAATATCACGTTATATTATAATTATTATTTTAACACTCATTTTAACACGTATTTTTAAATTTTTTGTAGAATTTATAGTGGGACAATAGTAGTATTAGACTATGTTTATTTTGGAAATAAATGTGTGTTACTGTTTACTTTATTTGTTTATTTTTCGGGTTATACGTACGATCCGAGTTAAAACTTTATTATTTACTCAAAATAAACCCAAATAACCCTTCACAATTCTCTCTCTTCTTTCCCATTTTAATTCTCTCTCTTATTTTTTTTTTTATAATTTAGTCTTAATAATAAAAATAAACAAGATGTTATAATTTAATATTTCTATTGTCCTATAAAATAAACATGTATTATCAAAATTTATTTTAACTCTTTCTACTAAATTAATATTATCTACACAATCCTAAAATTATGAAAAAAAAAATCATTACAGAAAACTCGAGTATAAACGCATTATATTTCTTCACGGCCACTGCTCAAAAGGCCTACGCGACTCAGCCACACGCCTTCACCCTCGATCGAACAAGGAAGCTAACTGCGTCCGCCACGCTGAAATGGCTTCCATCTTAGCCCGCAAATCCCTCTCTGCTCTTCGTGCTCGCCAGCTCGTAAGCCTTATCGTTCAATCTCCCGAACAAAATTTGGTTTTTTAAATTGTAATTTTAGATTTTGATTGTAAATACGGGCTTATTGGATTCGTGAAACCTTTAATCAGAGTAGTAGGTTATGATTGATAAATGCATAGTAGAACCGCGAAGATGGAAAATCAATCGTTTATGAGTTTTGTAGTCTAGGGTTCTGACCTCATTGGATCTCATTTAGCATTAGGAATTTGAATTGTTGCCAATTGATTAAATTGGGAAACTGGGTTTTTGTGCAGGAATTTCGATTATAAGAGTTACTGTGGTTGTTAAGTATATGGGCATTGTCCTATTCGACTATTACTTTTATTAGTTTATCCATGAAGAGTTTGTAATTAATCTTTTCAGATTGGTGTTGCATGGTCTAAATGAGGTTTTTGAACTGTTATGTTTTTACTTTTATTTGGTGATAAATTTGGGTGTATGTTATCTGATAAGGCGAAATACCTAATGCCGTGTTTTATGACATATTGAATTTTCTCTTGCAATATTTACTTTATTTGGTGGATAGAAAATGTAGCATGCCATGTTTTCATCCTTGTGTAATTTCTTTTTTTTTTGTCGGCATTGGAAAATGCAGGCTTTGGCAGGGCAAGCCTTGCAGGGCTCTGCCAGAGCGGGGATAATTTGCAGTGAACGTGCGTTCGCCACCAAACAGTCATTCTCCACTGACAAAGGTTTGTAATGCACTGATGAAGTAGTGCTTATGACTGATGAAGTAATTTAATAGTAAAGTTTGGAAATTTACTGTCATGAAGAGCGAAATGGAATGTAATATAAACAAACCAGGGCCTTGGGCGGGGGGCCGCGCAAGCTGGAAGGGACTACCATGCTTCAGAACTTTGAACATCTACTTTTTTTTAATATCTTTTGTACCACCACTACTATTCTTAAATGACATCCTATTTGCAACAAGTTAGATGTAAGATATAATTATGATTGCCGACTTTCCTGACCTCATATAGATATTGATATTCTGGTCCTTGATTATTGCAGATGATGAAGAAAGAGAAAAACTTGCAAAGGAGATATCAAAAGATTGGAATTCTGGTACCTGACTTTCCAAATCTATATTTTCTCATTGGATTTCATCATTTCACTCTATTCCCAATGTTCTGATCCTCTGATTCTTTCAATGTACCTATAGTTTTCGAACGGAGCATAAACACTTTATTCCTAACTGAAATGGTTCGAGGCCTGATGCTGACTCTCAAGTACTTCTTTGAACCTAAAGTGACTGTACGTGTTTTTTCTTCTCATTCTTATCACTTTATTTGTATGACAGAGCTCATCATACTTCTTCTGTAACTGGGTGAGGCTGAGGGTACTTGATGTTATTGACTATTGGAACTAAACTGTATACTTAATAGAGGAAGGGAACTCCACGAACATTTGTTTTTTTTCTTGCTGTTGGGTGAATAATTGTTTGTGATTTCATTGTTATGCAGATTAACTATCCTTTTGAGAAGGGTCCTCTAAGTCCACGCTTTCGTGGAGAACATGCTCTGCGACGTTATCCAACTGGAGAGGAACGTTGCATCGCTTGTAAACTGTGTGAAGCCGTAAGAACTGATTTTTACACAGCTATATTTGTTTGCAAATTCTACTAACAGCTTAGAAGTCCTCCCGAAAAGCTCATGTTGTGAGGGCCGAGGGTACATTCTTTTTAAAGAAGTGAACACCCCCATTGTATGCTTTGCATAAACTCTCAGTAACAGCAAGTATAGCTTTTTTATTAGCCTGGCACTGCTGTGATGGACTTATCTGAATTTCTTTTGTTCGTTTTTTCTCATCTGGCTTTCCATAAACAAATTGTGCTTTTCATTCATTCAGGCAGAAAAAGTAAAAAGGAAAAAAGTGCTCATGCATATTTTATACTTTTGGGTATCGGTTAAGCTCATTCTTGCAGCTTGACATATGTGTTGATGTGAGGAGTGGAAGCTTCTCTGAATTCCCTTTGTTTGTTTTTCTCATCTGGCTTTTCCATAAACAAATTCTGCATTTCATTCATTCAGGCAGAAAAAGAAAAAAGAAAAGAAGTGCTCATGCATATCTTATACTTTTGGATATCGGTTAAGCTCATTCTTGCAGCTTCATATGTGTTGATGCGAGGAGTGGAAGTGCTTCTGATATACCTTTTTTTAACAGATTTGCCCTGCCCAAGCTATTACCATTGAAGCTGAGGCACGAGAGGATGGTAGCAGAAGGACAACTAGGTATTACGCCCCATTCTCTCCCTCTGCATCTCTGGCCCCCTTGTTGCATTCTACTTACCTATTGAAATTTTGCAGGTATGATATCGACATGACTAAGTGCATATACTGTGGCTTTTGCCAAGAAGCATGCCCTGTTGATGCCATTGTTGAGGGGCCTAACTTTGAATTCACTACTGAGACTCATGAGGTTTGCACTTGTATCTGCATTTTTTATTAGCTATCTATTGGAAAGACACTTAAATTAATATCATAATTTTTTCTTGTTATAGGAACTTCTCTATGACAAGGAGAAGCTATTAGAGAATGGTGACAGGTGGGAAACTGAGATTGCTGAGAATCTCCGATCAGAAAGCCTCTACCGTTGATTTATGTATGTCCTTTGCGCCTGCAACATGGACCTGGAACTCTGTTTTCTGAACTGAAGGAATCTATTCTGTTTCTGTTTATTGGCACTTGAGCTTTTTCACAAGTAGGATAAGAAGGTGAGATATAATATAAAAAAAGTTGAGCATGTTGCTGCTTTGGACTAAATTTTGCATTTTTCTGTTTGCCTGTACTAACATTACCCATTCACCTTTTAATTTGTGTAATAAAATCTGGAACAACAGATGTATGCCTTTGCATTATGCAGATTGTGGAATTTAAGGGGCGCTTGGTGTGAATTTAAGATAGTAATTGTAACGAATATCTTTATGGGTTAGTAACTATCTTTTTATTTAATCTATTTTTATGATCTCATGTATAAAAAATAATATCAAGTACCCTTAGTGAAAATGAACTCTCATTAATCCTCATTCTCCCGGTTATTATCCCAAACCAATGAAGAGCGCATATAACCTCTATTGTGATAAGTTATTCGATTTTCGAAGTTTTGTTGTTTATTAATTACCTTCATGTGTTGTTATCTTTTCTAAATGGGTTAGTTTTATATTAATTCGCGACTAATAGATCATTTTCAATATTTTTGTTTATATTCACAATCTTTTTAAGGTTTTATTCTCATATATTTTAATTTTGTCTGTATCTTAAATCTATTGTTTTTTTAAAATATTATTTTATTATTACACTCATCAATAATAATTTTATTCACTAATTGATTCCACGATCATTTCACAAAATTTTTATTCTATATATTTAAAAAAAAAATTGAGTCCATAAAAAGAAGAATAAATATTGAGAAGTGAGGGATTACATGATTTTTCAATTGAGACTATTACAGAGACGATTCCAATTTCCAACCATATTGATTAACGCATCCTAATGTAAACTGATACTGATACACATTGAAACAACTAAAGAAGTGGTAAATTTAACAAAAATGTCAAAATGGCTGAGTTTAAAGATGGTGAATTGATATTGAATTAACTTTTTTAAATTGTTGGTTTAATATAATAGTAATTTGAGGAATCGCTTCTATGAGATGGAATCTTACTGTTTATTTATAGTAGTCACAATTTATTTTAAGGATCAGGTTTAAAAAAAAAAAAAAAATCAGGTCACAATGTCATTAATAGTATGTCTCAATTATCATTTCAATTTACAAGTTTACAAATTAAATTTAACTATCTTAATAGAGGTATTAAAAAATTTATGGAACTTCAAGTGGCAAAATCGAATTTCACTATTTTAAAAAAAATCATCTCTTATTTGTTTTAAAAATTAAATCAATTAAAATAAAGTGTAATGTTTCAGCCATAGATAGTGTAATTATTTAGTTAAATCTAATTTAATGTTAAGCAAAAAAATTAATACAAATTAAATTAGAATTTAAGTTAAAACATGTGTAAGCATTTCAGTTATATTTAGTGTTACTTTTCAATTAAAATGAATGTAATCTTTCACTAAAAGGTAGTGCAAATTTTAAACATACTTTAATATTTCAGTTATAACTAGTGTTACTTTTCAATTAACAATACTATAGTGTTACACAAATAAATTAATATAAATTAAAATTTAAAAATATATAAATAAACTCAAAATAATTTTAAAAACGCTCTTACAAGAGGTCAAACTAGAGATGTCAATGGGACAGCGGGGCGGGTATTAGAAGATCCAGATCCACTCTACTCTATGTACGGGCTGGGTAGGGTTGAGCCGCTGCGGCGGGGTGGGGCGGATCGACCCATCCTAAATTAAATTTTTATTTTTAATAATAATATACTTCCCCCCGTCCCGTAGGAATTCGCACCCTACGAGACGGCACATTTTTTAAGAAAAATGTGTTTTATACAAAGTAGTGACATATGAGTAAATATATGTATCTGTTTGTGAGTGTGCACATAAATTAATGTTTACTTTTTTGGTAGTGTGCAAATTTGTGTAGGACGTTCAAATAAGGAAAATGTGGAAATTCTTGTGGGACAGAGGGAATATAATATATTCTTACATATTTAAAATATAAAAATAAATTTATGATATTAATAATATATTTATGCATTAATTTTACCTTTAAATATGTTGATACCAATTATTATATTTCATATTTTGTCTATATATTGATCTAAAATATATTTAATAAATTGATTTTTTTCTTATTTATACTATAAATACTAATATATTATTTTATAAATATTTTTTATATTAAAATTTTAATAATGTAACGAATCAAAATGGAGAGGATCAGGTTGGGGCAGGGCGATAATGATACCCATACTTGTCCCGCTCTACTGCTAGTCATGGGATGGGACAATTCATATAGCACGAGTTCAGATCGAGACAGATTGAGGCGGACTAAATTGTCATCCCTAGCTCAAACTCATGACTTGATAGTACAATACATGCAGCCTCTCCATTCAGCCATCAAACTTATTTTAAACTTAGCTTAATATTTTATTTTATATGTACTTGCGCGATCCATATAAAAAGTGGATCAATTATGTGTTCAGTTTACACCATCATATAATTAGTGCACATGAGATTCACTTCATTTTTAATTTCTATTATACAATTTTATCATATTTTTTACATAACAAAGCAATAGAATGAATTACTGAAACAGTCATTATATTTGTATAATATTGTACATCAAACATTTTAGTTCGGTACCACATAATCAAATTTGGAAAGAAATAAAACTTTTGTCCATGCATCAATTCATTTGGTGTCCCATCTTAAGGCTTGTTTCCCACACATTTTGTTACAAATTAGCTTAAAACAGTAGTATAAATTAAAATTGGATGGAAATTTGAGATGGGCACACAGCATAAAAGTGTAAGGTCATGTTTTGATAGAGTCATTTGAAATTTAAAATATTTAAAAATGAATAAAGTTAAGAATTTACATATTTTAAATAACATAATTTTGCAAAGTATCTGAAATTCTCCCAATTGAACCAAGGTTAAAACTAAATATTTGTAACTCATCAATTTAAATAATTAAAAATAATATTTAATAAATTTTTTAATTTTTTAAAAAATAATTTATAAGATGTAGAGCTCATAAGTTGTTTAACATAAATTTAGTCAAATAACCTCTTAGGCTCCATTTGAAAATAAATGGATTTAAGAAAATATAAGTAAGAAAGCATATATTTCAAGTTAAAAATTATAAAGAGATGTGAGATAAAAGAAAAAATGAGGATGGAAATGGGTAGAAACGAGAGATTTCAAATGACATGGTTTTGAATAGGATTAAAAATTCTTTCATTTTAAGCATAACTCAAATCTAAGTATTTGTAAATTTATAGAGAATGATTATTTGTGTGCCAAATCCAACCATGCATAAATTTTTTAATGTGAATGTCTAGAGTTTCTTTTGGCTTTCTATTGCAAATATCACCAAAGATGGTCCCATGGTCTAGTGGTCAGGACATTGGACTCTGAATCCAGTAACCCGAGTTCAAGTCTCGGTGGGACCTTTTATTTTTTTCCTTTCTTTCTTTTCGTTCACGAACGAGGTATCCCCGAGATTTAATGACTATATCTTCACAAATAATTAATTTTTGAATATTGATATTTTTTTGTTTATGTGAAGAAATAATTAAAAAATTTATATTATTGAGATTGCTCTCTTTGGGTTGAAACTATGCCACTGTATCAACTCGTAGTATTAAATCCCATTTTTATGGATATAATAAAATATTATTATATGGGTGATATCATCTATTATCTAATGACATAAACTAAATTTATTATTTCCTTCAAAATACATAATCATTTTTCACTATATTAGTTGTTCCATTCAATTCAATTCATTGCATGCATAATTGTTATTGTAAGCAGATCATGTGGTTATAATTTAGAGTTGAAAGAAGAAGAGTGGAGTCATAAAAAAATGTAGTTCTTTTCTTTTATCCTTCAAACTTGAACGAGCGCACAGGCATTAGCCAGTACAAAACAATTTACAATTCAGCAAAGAAAGAGAAGAAGAAGGGCAAAATGTGGCTTGTTTTCAAACACAAGTCCTCCTTCCCTTCAATGTAAATAACCAATTGTAGTTCTGCTGCAACAAAAAAATTAATAATGGTTTGCTACCCCAAAGCTAGCAAGAATATACAGGCAGCCTCCACATTATTACCAAAGAATCAAGAACCAATCACCTTCTCTCTAATCCTCATTTACTCTCCTTATCTCCTCCTCCTCCAAAGGCTCAGGGAAGATTTCCCTCGACTGCCGTCTGGCAGACGACGAATGCCCGTTGTTCCCATCCCCATTATGCCCGCGTCTAGTGGAGGACGAATTCCCGTTGTTTCCATCCCCATTATGCCCGCTTCCCTGAGACCCCGTCGTACCAGATCGTTTTAAACTGCTCGTCCCTTCAACTCTGTGAGAGGCGGTCGTTTGTATTGCCGCCACATCGGAAGAACTATGCCGCCAGCTGCCGAACAGGGCGGCGTTCCACGACCCTCTGGACGAGGTGGTTCTGAGCCTCTCGGAACTATTGCTCTCTTCCCTCACCACCTTCAGAGGGTTCTCCAAGGCTTTAAGAATGTAGCGCATGAGTGGCCGCCTATTGGGCTTCGGATTCAGGCAGGAACGCGCGACTATTGCCATCGCCCACACCTCCTCGAGGAGATCCTCGTCTATGATTAAAGATGGGTCGACTATGTTTGTGACGAGTTCCTTGTCATATATACTTATGTTGGGCAACGTAGCATCGAGCCATTCTTTCATGGTGGCATCAGTCGATGAACTGATGCCCAGCTTACCCGTCACAAGCTCCAGTAGAACTTTTCCGAAACAGTATACGTCGTATGCACATGTTGCATTGGGTGTACCTGGCCATTGTAATAAAAGAAACACATTAAGGGGGCATTTGATTCAAATTCTTCTATGAGGATGGCATTAAGAATCAATGAATGGTCAATTACAACGAGAATGCCACTGATTAGCTCTTATCTTGGATTAGGTGAGGACAAAAAAATTGTTGATTGAGGACCAGTGGAATGAAGGGGGAGGTAGTCAATCAACTTGGGGTAATAATTAACTTATGTTCAGAACAGGAAATAATATTGGTAACAAAACTAGCAAGCATCTTAGCCTGTGTTTTATTGCCTTCAAGAACCAGATAATAATTACCCTCATTGATATCTTTTGTCCGAATTATCAGATATACTCAAGCAGCTTTATTGAAGTCAATGAACAAGCACCACATCGAACTATTTTTCACAGATTTGCACTATCATACATAGTTAAAGCATACCCTTGATCTCAAAGAAAATATTTGAAGTAGACAAGAAATAATGGAATAAATTGCAAAATTTGTTCAATATTTATAGGGTGTTAACGATTTTAGCCTCATACAAATCAATCTTCGCAAATAAATCCCATAAATTTTAAAATGACATAGTTTTAGTCCTTCCTATATTGACAAGATTGCAGGATTCTTGCACATGTCGCTTGTGTGAGTAGCCGGAACCAGACTAAAGACTAGGAATTGCTTACATAGCACAATGAGAACCAAACATATTTTATTAATTTCAATTAAAAAAATCACAAATTAATTATCGCACTAAAACAAAAAATTATCTATATACGACAAGCACTTTAAAAGATTATATTGAAAAAATTGACTCACATAAGACTAATGTAGCCAAAACCCAATAGAGATATTGGACCAACTTTGCAATTTACTTAGAATTTAAGTCATGACAGGGTAAACTTAATAATGGCATGTGGAAGTTGCCAACAATAATCGACAACAATAAGCGTGTTTACACCATCATTCAAGGAAATATTAACAAACAAAAATTACGACTAAAGACATAGGAATAAGACATACCTGAAGCACCTTGGTCCGAAGTCCTGCATAAAGGTTATAAAAAAAGTCAAAACTATGATCATGTAATGCAATATGATATCTCAAATACGTCATTAAAAAATTATCACAAAACACAGTTTCATGTCGCTAAACTCAATTTTAGCTGATAATATTGACTGAAATAAAACTTATAACGATACCAAAAAGGATTTCATAAATAATAGTCTATAGTGTACTCACTGTGGCAAGCGCAACAGCCTTGTGATTCGATTTTGATGAGTTTCACCTTCTTGAGCACAAACCTCACTCAAACTACCCAATCGTACTTCAAATTTATCATCAAGAAGGATGCTACTCGCTTGGACATCCCTTCATAAACATAAGAATACAGCAAAAGAAGTGTATCATCAGTTTGGCGAGAGATTTAAACGGCCAAAATAGATACTAAAAACCAGCAGTATTGATTTTACTGTAGACTCATAAACTCTCACCATATTATACCCAGCCCTTTAAGGACTTGGGTTTGTAAGTAAACTAATCAGAAACTGGATATTTACCAGTGAAACAAAGTTTTGAAGAGCAATGCTCTTTCATGTATTTTTTCATTTCTACTTGTATATTAGTCACATCAATGTTATATGAATCTAAAATAAGACGCACCGAGAAATGACAAATCACATTCCAAGTCCATAAGAAGAAGAATGGAAAGAAACAAGTTCAAGAGACATAAATCACGTCAACAGACTTATTAGTCTTACTAAAATAACTTTATAACTACTATTTCCTAAAACATGTTCCTTTAGATGACCATACATTAGCATTCACCTTTCTTAACTTGTATAAACGCTTAGCCTTGCTTCCATTTTATTTAACTAATGATTTAAGAGGCCCAAGTAACCATTACTTCCCAACTTATATTTATCAACCCAATTAAAATTAGTAGTAAAAGAATGAAAACTAAGATGAACTTCACAGAGCAGCACTATTTTTGTGCCTGTGACTCTTCTAAAGCGCATACGGCTTGCGCCTTAGGCGCATGCTCTAATTGGCATTTATGGGAGTTGGGTCCATAAATTTGATCAGGTACCTTATTAGTGATCTAAAAATGAACTAAAAATCCAGTAGTGGTTTTATATTTGGTCAGTCAAAAATAAAATTAAAAAATCCAGTAGATGATTCCGATAGGCATCTATAGCTTTCCTAATCAGTCAGAGTATGAGTAATCCATAGCTTTTAGCATTAATACATAATCACGTATCCAACATGAAATCAATTAGGCTCTTACTGCAAAAATAAAACAAAAGGCATTTAATAAAAAGTTCAAGCATAACAAGTTGAAAGTCAGATGCGACACGTGTAATTCAATAGTACCTGTGAACAAGTGGTGGAGTACATTCATGATGTAGGTAAGAAAGACCCTCAGCAGCTCCAATCGCAATTTTGAGTCGCGTTATCCAATCGAGAGACTGCAAACTGTCATCTGAATCTGTTTTTTTAAACAAAGAACTAGACAGGTCTGCATTTGGCATAAGTTTGTAAACAAGAAACTTCTCGTTCTCATTCTCCAAGCAATGACCCAATAAAGGTACCAACCTAAGATAGGAAACCTTGCTTAAAAGGTTCAACTCAGACATGTAAGATTCCTTTTTGACAGATGAATGCAAATCAACCTTTTTTATAACTACAGGAATTCCACCTTCAAGCAGTCCACGAAAAAGATCACCAGAATGACCATGCTTAATTAAATTTGCATCATCAAATTCACCCGTGGCTTGGAGAATCTGCTCATATGTAAATGCATCTCCAAGGTTTGAAAAGTTCAACGATGCCCCAGGGGGTGGTGGGCTTCCACTAGCTGGAACGGGTCCCACACTCATACCTCTCTGGTTTGTGGTGCCTTTCTTGCGTTTGAAACAAATGAATAATACAACAGCAATTACCACTAGTGCAATAAGTCCAACTCCTCCAAGAACAGAAGCCAAAATGATAGTCGATTTGTGGCTACTCTTGTTAGAATTTGGAGGAGGAGGTTGTGCTGTGTCTGGCTCTCCAAAATTATCAAACACCAAGTTTCTCTCGGCATAGAATGAGGCACATTCCACCAAACTCCTCTGACTAGTCACATTTTGGAGGCAATTCCCACTATGAGACGTGTTGCCACGTGCATAAATAGGAACTGGGCCCTCGAAATAATTTCCAGATATATCGATAAACCCAAACCTCGTAATTACAGGTGAAATGTTTCCATAGAACAAATTGTGAGAGATGTTAGATACAGCAAGACTAGCATTTACTCTTGGGTTGCTGCCATTTGGCAATCTTCCAGTGAAGTTATTAACAGAAATGTCGAGGAGTTGTAACGAGGGCATTAACCACAGTACCTCGGGAAAATCACCAACAAAACTGTTATGACTCAAAACCAAAGACTGCAATTGAGTCAAAGCTTGGAACATATCACCAGGCAACTGTCCTGAAAGGAAATTGTTTCCAATCATTAGCCTTTGCACGTTTCTCAAACCCCTCAAATCCAATGGGACAGAACCAGACAGAGAATTAAATCCAAGATCAAGGTCAACTAGACTAGAAAGATCACCAAGTTGAGCAGGTATCGAAGATGACAAATTGTTGTGCGAAAAATTAAGGAACCGTACCCCAGACAATGTCCCAATCCCAGGGGGAATCGCCCCAGACAAGAAATTCGATGACAAATCCAAAACAGTAAGGTTCGGAAAAGCAGAGAAAGACATTGGAATCGAGCCCGTGAGAGAATTCCTCGAAAGATCAAGAACAGAAAGCCCAAACAATTGAGCTAAACTTGATGGAATCACACCAGTAAGATTATTACCAGACAAAAACACTGCAACTAAGCTACTCAAGTTGCCAAGAGTAGTTGGAATAGTTCCATTAATTGAGCAAGACCTAAGATCAAGCACCTGGAGTGATGCAAGCTGCAATCCTAGCCACCCCGGAATAGACCCCGGAAGAGTAAAATTCGAGGCATTGAATGAGGATAAACGGGTCAAATTCTGAAGGGCATCTACAGAAAATTGAGGGTTTTGACTTCCCCTCCTAGTTCTCCTGAACCCAGAGATATCGATTCCTGTGACGCTGCCATTTGTGCATTTGATACCCCTCCATGAAGTACAAGGGGCGGACTTTATGGGCCATTCTCTAGCTCTTAACCCTAATGAAGATCTCAACTGAAGCAAAGCCAATCGTTCTTGCCTAAAATTCACCAATTGCTGCTCTATTGTAAGCCCAAACAGCAACGTAAACAAAGCTGTGCAAATTAAAACTACCCTGCTCCACCGATCCACCATTTCTGCTCCAACTTCATCGAAAAATCCCTCTCACATTCATGTATATATGCAAACACACAATTTTCGTTTGCAACTCCTAAAACTTAGAACAAATTGGTGTGTGCATTTGCGATATCTTTCATGGGCATACACAAAATGGTAGAGATAACAAAGAAACTTTCGCGGGAGCTTACCTTTAGGAATGATGATGGATAAAAGTGAATCAGAAGAAGCTCCGATATGATTCTTTCTTCAAAACTCTACCCCTTTTCTTTTTTATTAAAAAAAAAATTCTCTCTTTTTACTCTCTCTCTCCTAATTTTCCTACGGGTTGGTGCTAGAGGACGACGGAGGAGAGAGAAAAGGGTTTTTAAAATGAAGTCAAAAACTTGGGTTTTAGGTAGACACAGCAGAAAATAGGGGTGAAAATTTGCTGAACGCAGAATAGTCAGTAGAGAGAGTTTAAGATAGTGGTAGAGAGAGAAAGGAAGACCGGTCTCCACCCCCCTCCCCTCAACCCCCACCCACCCCAAGATTATTACTCTGCTAGAGAGAGAATGTGTGTATGCGTGTGTGAGCTTTCTCTCTCTCCAAAATGAATTTACAGGCTTTCACTGGTGGTGCTTCATATAGATGGGTCGGGTCGGGTCGGGTCATCAAATGGTGTGGAACTATGGATAAGGATAGTCATTAATTAATAAGTAGAGTAATATTCGTGTGAATTAATTGTAACATATGATTAATTTTTTTAAATTTTTTTTTTCTGGCTTCACGATGAATTTTATATTTTTCTTTTTATATTTAATCTAAAAAATCATATTTACACTTTAAAAATAAAAATAACACTTAATTATAAAAGACAGTTATAAAATGATATATTTTAAAGTACTATTTTTAAATTGATACAATATGTAAAAAAATTAACTCTATTATTCAACTCATATTTATTCTATTATATAAAAAATTTTGTAATTTAAAAATAATATTTTAAAAACATATCAATTTGAAATTATTTTTAATTATAATATTTTCACAATATTATTTTATATTAAATAAAATCTTCGAAAAGTCACTTTTTGGTAATTTTTCATTAAAAATGCGTCATACTAGATATAAAGATTGATGTACAATAAAAGAAACAGTATTTATTAAAATGAATAGTATCATTCAATTTATGTGCATAATTCATCTATTTTCGAAAAATATCAAACAACTACCGAAAATTGCATAATCGTTTTTGGGCTTTTGGGTTTAAAGAGCGTGGGTTTAAACGACATCAGGTGGATTTGTCCGAGAGTGGTATTAAAATATTATTTTCTCAGTCATAATTCTACATTTACAATTATTTCATTTGAAATTTCACATATCTAAAAAAAATTATTATTCTACACTTATAAAAATTAATACAGTAACTTTTATTTTATTATTTTACTATACATTCACATATTTTTTTCTTTAATTCATGTGTCATCTTCAAATTTAAAAATAATTATGAAACGGTGGAAGTAATTAACATCACTTCGCGAAAATTACGAAAAAACGCAACTAATATAGATATAGTAAATCTCCGGCTATGAGTGTGTTTTCAATCTCATTTAGTGCTTATTTTTTTAATCATTATTAAACAATGAGGAGTATTTTTTGTTTGAAAAAATTGAATCTTATCAGTTTAAAAAAAAATTCTACACTTTTAGTAGAAGTTAAAAACAGATGTAAAATTATTTTTTTTCTCAAAGTTGGTAAGACTTAACTTATTCAAAGTAAAAGTGATTCTACATTTTTAATAGAGTTTAAAAACATACTCTATAAAGTCTTATTTTGAAACACATAAAACAGCTTCTAGAAGAAAAAAAAATTCAAAGCTATCTCTCACAACTTAAAAAAAAAAAAATTAAAAGTTGTTTTGTAGAGTTTGAAAACATGCACAAAATATTGTACTTTTTCCAAGCTATAAATCATTGTACTTTTTTCTATCATATAGTTGTACATTTGATACGAGTTTATGGAACGGTGGTACTCTATTGATCTCTTCAGATTTGTATTAATTTATTCAATTGATTTTGTCTTGTTGGCGAAGTCAATAGGAGTTCTATGTTCATATGGATTTTTTTATTTTGACTTAGTTTCCCTTTTATATATAAAAGATATATGATATAAGCTGTCTTAAATTTAATTTCTCACTATAAAGTTGTGTATTAACAATAATCACATCTCCATAAGAAAATTCAATATTTATGTATACAATTTTTAGTCATGCATGTGCGTCAAACCTTCTAACGTAATAAGTTTATAGAATTAATCTCTATTTATAAAAAAAAATTGAGGAAACAATAAAAATAGTTGAGTTTAACACCATATCTGCTTCGTATCATTTAATTTAAGTAAAATATAAATTTATCTCACGATATTAGGTGTATTTTCAACCTCTAATGAATAGTGTAAAATCACATTTTCTTTTAAAGTTGGGTTTTATCAATTTAATAAAAAAAATGATTCTACACTCGTTTTAGAGTTTGAAAACACACCTGATATATGATCGGTGAATTGTATTACTCCATATATATTATGTCGTATTATTTTAATTTTTACCTAATTGGCAAAATGCATTAAAAAGGTAGGTTGTGAGGCTGTAAATCAGGCAGTTATAATTTATTATGTTCCTAGTTATAACATCTCATAATCACTAGTAGTAACTATGTTGCAGCCGTTTTGTACGAATTATTATTGGATGAAAATCTTCTAGACGTTAAAATCATCAATTAATACAATTGATTAATTATCACACGCTTACCTAATCTTTTGGAATAAGGCGCCATTGATTAAAGGGATTCATTCACAACAAGTAATAAACACGCACAATTCCTCACTACATATATATATATATATATATAAATCACTTCCTATAAAAAATTAGGTTTCTATCCAAGAGAATGGATCATCTGCTGGACAATAAAACCAGCAAATGATACTGGGAAGTAAAACGCTGACGTATTATTAATAATATATTTTCTTTATTCTTCAGGTTTTGACAAAGTCATAATTTTTCTACCTACTGTGATAATGAGTTAAAAAGGAAAAATAATTATTCATACGCCAGCGTTTTATTCTCAATACCAATTGCTGGTTTTATTGCCCAGCAGAGGATCCGTATCCTTCTAAGCAGAGAATGTAAAATCGTGTGCTACCATGTATATAATGAGCATGCTAATAACACAAACACAACAATTAAAATATACATGAAAGAAAAATGAGAAGTATTTTATTTTCATATGATCTATCAAGGATAAGTGTGTGAACAATCACGACCTAATTGATTGAGCATTACGGTCGTCGGTAATAGAAAAACTCGATATATATATATATATGTGTGTGTGATAGTATTAATATATCTTCATGTTGGTTGAAAAAAAAGGGAGTTAATTGTACTTGACTTTTATACATGTAGAATGAGTGAGGGTGCATTAAATATTAATTCCACAACAACATTGAAGATCATAGAAAGAATTAAATTTTAAAATCGAATAGATCGAACGCAAAAACTTGTTGTCTTGCCAAACCTAAATGACAATAATTAAGGTACAATTAAGGTTGAAAATATTGGTATCGATGGAAATATTGAGGTCTTAAATTTGTGGAAATATCCATTGATATATTGATATTGAATATTGATATCGGTAAATTTAAAAAATTATAAAAATTTAAAAACAAACATATAATACATAAATTTAACAAAAGAATTTGAATAAATTTTATAGTTGTGATAAATTTATATATATACACTAATTTTTTGGTTTTTTTTCGAAATTTATCGATATTTTCTCGATATTTAACGATATTTAGTTTACTTTATGGAAAAAATAAACGATATAGATATTTATTGATATTTTTATTTTTTTAGTGGATATTATGGAAATATCGTTTCCAACCGATATCAATATCGGTGACTACGAAAAATGGATATATCGAGATATTTTCATCCTTGGGTACAACTCATGAAGAAGATATGCATGCATATTAGAGTTGAAATTAAATGCGTGTTTTGCTTTAAAGAATAAAATTATATATCCCCATATTTAGGAGAGATTGATAATTTTATCTTCAAAAGCAAACACCGAGAGCAGATATAATTAATTACTAGTAGGATTCAATCATGCAACTAATGTAGAAAGTGAGACGTTTCTAAACGGTATGACAAGTTTAAAGGATCGAATGACCACAAACAATACCAAATATCATCGTCTTGTGATATGTCGACTTCACTCAAATTTTACTAGCGTTTAAAGTGACAAGTTCATTTATCCGGTGATTAATTGACAATCAGAAAATGAGGTGGCCTAGCTCACCTGGCCATCGAGCTCCTTATTTGAATGAGTGACCTGAATTCAATTCCCTTTGGGAACGAATTAATAGAGATATAAGGTTGGCTTGGATATATTGTGTAACTACTAACAACTAACATTTATTAATATTTATAAAAGATGTAAAAAATATTATTTTTTTCGTGATTAAGATAATCATTCCCTTCTATTTGATTAACTACTGTATTTTCCTATGGCATCCGAGCATGCTGGTAGAACGATCTCGATTATATCAGTTGATTTAAACTTTCTAACATGAAAAATGCATATTATTCACATTGCTGAAAAATATGATATAAATATGAAATTAAATATATATGTTATATATATCAGATGAAAACTTATATACATTAATTGTGCAATTAAATATAATTTTAACGGTATTAATTATTTTACTAAATTATATTAGAGATGTCTGGTTCATAACTTTTCAATGAAAATAATAATAAAATTGAATATAGGTAAATTATGGTGAATAATAAAAATAAAATATAATTAAATTGTGTCAGATATGGGGTGATGGTGGAATCTACAGTTTGGTGTGTTTTGTAACCTGGGTTTTGTGTGGTGCATAATGCAATATAGGGTTTAATTTTGATGTATTATGTAACTTACTCTATAATCTATATTCTTATTCAATCATGTAAAATTAATATAACTTCTATTTTTTAAAATTGTATATGATTTATAAAAATATAATTGTAAACTACATATTATAAGAGATCAAACATGATCTTAAAATAAGTAAATTTAAATTAATAGTTTTATATTGGAACATTTACATATTTGTTTAAAAATTGATCATATTTACAAATTAGTTTAAATATTTACAATTTTATTTTCATAGAACTGATTTATAATTACGTACTATCACTTTTTCTAAACTATTTTAAATATTTTTTAATATTTTACAGAAATATTCTAAATTAATAATTTTACTATTTTTTAAACCCTCATAAAATTATATAAAGGATCTAGAGGATTATTCCGGCGTGTGACAGATTTTTTTTTCCATTTATAGTTGGTAAATGAAAACAAACCCCAATAATTTTGGATAATGAAAGGAACGTGATCGATACGTATACTATGTATACACATCAAATCATTTAAATATCGCATATTGTTATATAAAATATTTTATGAATATAAGATGAATAATTTATATTTAAAAAATTTGTGGATTTTAAATGAATGGGATCAGATATAGTGAGTTTTCTCTAAATTTTCGTATTAAAGTAATTTCAATATTTTTTGTTTCCAAATTGTATTATTATATAGATAAATGCATGTAATTAGATAAAAAGTGTTACTATCAGACTAGATATTTTTTTACCAATATTTACCTATTTTTACAGAAACTAATATTTTTTATACAATATAAGGACAAGATGTTTGTTACTATGATACTATCAATTCAAATATTATTATTTTTTACAAATATTTATTTATTTTTAAAAACTGAATTAATTTTTCATATAATAACACATGCAAGATAGTAAATGTATATTATTGGTGGAACAAATATGTGTTAATATTATAGTAAATATGTATTAATGTTGGATCATCAAATATATGTGGATGTTTAGAATAAATGCGTGTTACTACAATACAAGTATATTATTATTTGGGCACATGTGTGTTAATGTTAGAGTAAATTTGTGTTGCTGGTGGAACAAATATATGTTAGCATTAGGGTAAATATGTGTTACTACAAATAAGTGTTATTATTGGAGCAAATATGTGTTAATGTTAGAGTAGATATATGTTATTATTAACCAGGTGAGCTAACTCACCTGGCCACCGGGCTCCTCACTTGAGTGAGTGATCGGGATTCGATTCCCTTTGGGAACGAATAGGAGGGAGATATAAGGTGGCTTGAAGATATATGAGTGTATGAAGACTTGGTGAACTAACTTCTAACTACTAACCACTAACATTTACAGATAAAAAAAAAGATATATGTTATTATTAACCAGGTGAGTTAGCTCACCTGGCCACCGGGCTCCTCACTTGAGTGAGTGACCCGGGTTCGATTCCATTTGGGAACGAATAGGAGAGAGATATAAGGTGTCTTGGAGATATATGAGTGTATGGAGACTTGATGAACTAATTTCTAACTACTAACATTTACCGATAAAAAAATATATATGTTATTATTGGAGCAAATGTGTGTAAATGTATGAAATAATAAATCTAGATTTAAAAGTATGAGGAATAAATAAAAAAATACATATTTATTCTTGTAAAAATATATATTTATCTTTATAGTTACTTTAAAACAAAAAATATACTATTTTTTAATGATAAGTAACACGCATTTGCTCATATAATAATATAATTTGGGAACAAAAATCTTAAAATAAGTTATTACGTAAATTTTTTTAAAATTAATTTGACCACAAATTTTGACCTGAACCTACTCGTAATCTGTAGATTTTTAATATTTATTTTAAATATATCTAAATGTGAAGTATTTTACCAGAGACTTTGTTTCGTGATATATGGACTCGTAATAACAAGTTTATAAATATATATAATTACTAGTTTATTGAGACAGTCTAATTCATTACGTGTGTATTGATAATTCTTTTATTTTGTTGGTGGGGAGTAGATACAAGCTGAAAATGATGTGAGTCTTAAAAGTTTTTTCTTCTCTCTATCCCCTTTAAATTATGGTTTTTATGATGCCAGGCATTGGATAGTAATAGTATTAATACTTTACGATGGTGTAAAAATAAAATACTGAATAAGTTGCAAATAATTAAATTTTACATTGAAGTCGCAATCAATAAAAAAAACAAATCGCAATTATTTCTTTTCGATACCATATTAAAATTTTACGTATTTTATCCAATGAAATTAGTGCATTTTTTATGAGTTGATCTCTCTTGTACTTGACATCAGTGCATATATATATATATATATATACTAAAAATTCGCATTTTCTAATAATATTAGCATTATTTTAGTCTTATATGCACTAGATGCACTTTACAACTCAAGTGTATATTAAAAAAATTATATCATTTATCATTGAAAAGTCACATATATTATTACTGAAAATTATATTTTTAAAAATACAATTTTCAATAATTATATGTGTGAATTTTCAGTAGTATTTTTAGTAATTTTTAAAAATAAATTTGAGCTGTACGGTGCACTTGGTGCACAAGAAACTTACTCATTAGCATTTCACCTGGTGAATAATGGTTGTCTTTATAGATAAAGTTTTGTATAAAAATTGCTTACGATAAGCTTATATGAATCAGTTTTAAAATATCAAATATTTGATTAAGTGTATCAAAAATTTCATCAGAAATATCAAAAATCAAGATCAATGATTATATATTATAATTGTTTATAAATTTTATTGACTCCGATTTTTTATACTCCTGATGAATATTTTGATGCGTTAGACCAAATATTTGATATTTTAAAACAATTTTATGATAAGTTTATCATGAATCATTTTCATTTAAAACTTATTCGTCTTTATATTGCAAGAGGCCCATAGTTCAATTTAAGAGTGTGCAAGTTTCTCCGGAATGGGAATAATATTATTTTTACATGACTTTCGAGTTACCACATCAATATAAAATATTAAAATACTAAAAAAAAAAGTCTAAATTCTATTTTTTATGTGTTGGTATACACCATACAAAAATATCCATATGTGTATGTGTGGATTCAAGTGACTAGATTCTTAAACCTCCACGTTTTGTGTCACCGGGAGTCAAGTAGTTAAACACATATACACATATTTAATGTATACTTAGGGCTCATTTGGTTCGTAAGATAAAAGTATCTATCCGTAAAAAATATGCATGTTTTTTACGAATTGATAATTTTATCTTACGAACCAAATGAGCTCTTAGACTACTAGTTACTGTTAACAAGTTATTTAGGTATACCTACTCAATTACCTTTTGTATATATATGTCGACTCATAGGGCATATATAACTTCTTAACAATAATGTGCAATATTTTAATTTTGTGATGGTTTTCAGCATGATATATATTGATAGGAGAACAAGATAATAAATTAGACGAGCATGATGATGATAAAGCGAGCAGATTAGTGAGGTGGACGAGCAAGATAACGCTAAGCTCCAAAGATAACCGCCTACAAAATAAAAGTTGTTGAGCATGCCCAGATAGGGAGTGAACAACTTACGTGTACTAACATCAAAAGGTGCTCGTCCCCATGATGATGGAGCTGGCAACCACCTGAAGTTACTTGTCACCTAAGAATGAGCCTCATCAACCTCAGAAAGGTACAAGACAGAGTTGACCGTAAGTCACCCCGGGACCATAGAGACGGCCAACTTACCATGTAATGTGAAATTAGTGTAATCAAATTGTAGTTTTTGCTAATTTTGTCACCTAATTAGATTTAGTGGCTAATATTAAGTCATATAACCCCCATGTAAGCCTATAAATCAGTCATAATTTGTACTAAAAGGAAACTCCAACATCATAAAATTACAAGAGATTTACTAATAAACATCTCTTTCTATTCATATACCTGATTACAAATATAAACACTTAAAGATAATTTTGTTTGACAGTCTCATTTAGATTAACAACCACATTTTAAGAATTATTAGTGTAGATCATCAATAGTATTGGAGCGAAGAAAATCAAAGAAGGCCAGAGTGAATGAGCGGAATCAAATTGAAATTGGATAGAATTGGTAATGAAATGCTTGTAATTGAAGTTTGTCTAACTTATTGATGTCCGACCGGCGTGAAGAAATCAAGAAATTTTATAGAAAAATGAAGAACCACCACTGAAATTAGAGAACCATCTGTGTAATCGGCTTTATAACATGTTGAACATCATCACAAAATTAATGTATTGCATATTATTGATCTTAAGAAGTTATGGCCTCTGAGTCGGCTATATATACAAAGAGTGTGTCCCATGTGCACGAGAGTGCATGGTATGCACCTAATTAAATTTTAATTTCAATTCGAGCAGTCATGGTTCCGTTTCGACAAAGTCCGCCACTGCAACACACCCGAGGGCCACGATGCAACAGTTAACAAAGTTTATTTCATTTATTGATGCTCTGTTTATTTACCCTATCATAACCCACTGGAAAATATATATGTATATATATACATATATATTGTTGACCAAATTGACAATCTTGAAAAGGAGCTCAGATATCTTCGCACTATTCTTGGAGACATATCCTGGAGGATGATTAATGCTGCTCCAGCCACTTTGCAACCTAATTCATTAGTGAAAACCGACTCCTCGGTAGACCAAGGAGAATTCCAGGACATGTTTCCTAAATTTGAAGCAGTGGCCAATCAAGCTGGAAGTTTTGTCCATTATTTATTCTTCTTTGATGATCCGGAGATGGGATTTATAATACCCCAAGAACAATTCACAATACCCCAAGAATAAGTCTAACTAAATACACTATGAATAATTTATCAATACCTCAAAAACAACTTATAATACTCCAAAAACAACTTACAATACCCCAAGAAAAAGTCTAAATAAATACCTAAAAAACAACTCATAATACCCCAAGAGCAACTCAGAATACCCCAAGAACAACTCATAATACCCCAAGAATAAATTTAAGTAAATACCTCAAGAACAACTCATAATATCCTAAGAATAACTCATAATACCCCAAGAACAACTCATAATACCCCAAGAACAAATTTAAGTATATACCTTAAGACTAACTTACAATACCCCAAGAACAAGTTTAAGTAAATGCCCCAAGAACAATTTTCAATACTCCAAGAACAATTAACAATACCCAAAAAACAAATCACAATATCCCAAGAACAAGTATAAGTAAATATCCCAAAACAACTCACAATACCCAATAACAAATAATAATACCCGAAGATAAAATAACTAATACCCCAATTGTCAAAAAAATATATAGTACAGCATGTAGTGTGCATTTTAAAAAATTCAAAATTAAAATTAAAATTGAAATTAAAATTCAAATGTATAGTATGCACTTGGGTGCACAGTAAAATTTGCGATATACAAAAGGTAAATGGTTTCATAACTATTTTCTATTAAACTTAACTAGTATATTACCCGTGCGTTTGCACGGCCCGTTAATATAAAATGAATATTATGTTAGTTTTTATTATAGTTATCGTATTATCCCATTATAAATTAATTTTATTCATATATAATTTTTTATATTTTTCTTTTGTTTCACTGTGGTTATTGTTGATTTTTAACTTCAGAATGTTTGTATGTCTACACTATGAGAATAATATTTTTTCAAGACCATAAGTTAAAGGGGTAGTGAAATTCGTAACTTTTCAGGCTGAAAAAAATTAGAACAATAACTTTTTGAGCTGACAAAATAAAGACCACAACTTTTTCAGGCTGTCAATTTAAGGATCATAACTTTAAAAGCTTGCAAATTGAGAAAACATTCAACCCGAAGTCATGTCAATTTTACCGTATTTTGACCTGAAATCTAGCCCAAATTCAACCTAAATATAATCAATTGACCCAATTTACATTGATTCAAGCTGATTTATCTTTAATTTATCAAATTTTATAGTCACGACTCTCATTTTGCCAGTCCAAAAAACCACAATCCTTATTTTGTCACCCATGTTAAGGTCTTGAAAAATATTTTTTCGTTAAATTTTTATTTTTTTTACATTGTTCGATGTGTGGACATTTTTATTTTTCAAATGAGACATGTAGAATATTTTGTGCTCGCAATGTTAATTAAGATAAGTTTAGAAGATAACAACATAAAATTATATAGCACTATATATATAATTTTATTTAAATTTATTTATTTACTCTTTTATCCATCTTTTTTTTTTTCTGAAACTAATCTTTATCCACAATCAAAACTCATCTTTGATTGAATTTTTCCCATTTTCTATGTCTTCATTCTTCAAATTTCGTTTAGTAAAGAAATTTAATTGTCAATTTTATATGAAATATTTTAATTTTTTTTTATATACATTCATTCTTCTAATTACATTTTGTGAAGAACGTTGGTTGTTAGCTTAAATGGATAAATAAATTTATTTTTTTCTTCTATTATCATTTATAACTCAAATATAGATTAATTATATATAAAAAAGGTTAAAATTTTAAAGTTAAAAATGTTAAATCTATCTGAATTTTATCAATTTTAAATTATCACATTTAAAAAAATAGAATATATTTAATTAAAATTACTTCAATTAATAATGTAGATTATAAAAAAAATTAATAACAATTAAGTATAGATAATATTCTGATATATTATAATCTTTATTAATTTTATACAAACAATTATATTTAAAATAGAAAAAATTACTGGATAAAATATACTATTTTAAAGTTATTTATATTTTTATAAAAAATTAAATAAATAAAAATTCTTGTGAGGTACAAAAAAAATTCTTAATATTTTGTTAGCAAAAAGGTCGATTGGGTTATTGCATATTTAATTTTAATTAGGTTAAATATTAAATATTATTTTTGTTAAAATTTTAAAAAAAATTGGTATGACTAAATTTATTAATATATTTATTATTAGATATCTTTTCTAATAGTGCATTTAATTTTAATAGGATCAAAATATTAAGTAATATATTTGTCTACATTAGAAATAACTTTTGGTATTACCTACTCACTTAGTTACTATTTTTAAAACATTTTGTTATTAGATTAGTATAGATTAACTGCTAATTTAAAGTCTAAATATACACTAACTATATATATAATGTGTATAATTACTAGACTCTTAAGTGATACATAAGGTGTAGCTCTAACAAAAATTGAATTGGACCTCAGTTATGGGAGGAGATCCAACCATTGTGTTCACAAAAAAATGTGGCTTAATGTGGATTATTTCTATTCCAAAAAATTTGCACGCATGTCTTTTTTATATATTACACTATATCTTGCACACTAAAAAAAATTAATTTAGGGGCCGCTTGATTGGATAATGAGGGTGGGAATGGAAATGAATGAAAATTAATGAGGATTCGTTCTCATCAACAGTGTTTGATATTATTTATTGTACATAAATGAAATCATAAAAATATGTTAAGAAGAAGGGTAATCACTAACTACATAGTGATTACCCCTTAATGATACCCATTATCATTACCATTTTAAATTTATACCAAGCGCCCCCTTGTATTCACATTCATAAAATATATTATATTTATTTATATGTCATTCATTCATTAATTTTTTTTTAAAATTTGTGTGTAAAAAAATTTCGGGATATATGGATTGAGAACTATGTTGCACGGGTGCGGATACGCAGATGCATGTGATACGATACGAGTTTGGGTATACGAATTTTTTTTAAAATTTGGGTGCGATTCGTTAAGGATACGTCTACTTATTTATATTTTATTATATATAATATCTAAAAAATATTTTTTAATATTATAAATCAATTATATTTTTTATCACCTAAAATTTGAGCATATTCAATAATATAATAATATAATTATGTAAAAAAATATCAATTCGAGTTATATTAGTTCAATACATAAATTATAGTAGTAAATTAAATCTAAAACAAGTATCACACTATCAATTTAAATTATACGAAATAATAAAATTCAATTTAAACAATATATTTAATGCTTATAAATAAGATTCGTGCAGTGGATTTGAGAATCCGTTAGCTGGATTTGCTACGTGGCAGATGAATTCGCCACGTGGAGAATCCGACACGAGAATTCAAGAATCTTACTCTTTTAGGATATGGGTGCAAATCCAATATTACATTATAACATTTTTAAAAGAATTCGAGCATTATTGAGAATTAGTCATAGTTATGGGATCATGACCAAAAGTCTATCCAATCCATGATTAGTCATTCAATAGCAATGATTAATTTAATGAATTCAAATTAAGAGAATGCCATTATTATTTAATGATAACGAATATTAACTTCAGCGGATTAAACACGTGATTACTGATTAAAGTGGCAGATGTTCTATTATTATCTACAGTAGTCCTCAATTTTTGGCTGCATTTCTTTCCCTGATTTTTCCTCCCTTTATAATCTAGCCATATAATTACGATTAATTATTCAAAAAATGATGGTTAAATTATCTTAAGTATTAATTTGATATCGAATGACTTTACCAGCTAACAGTTAAAAGACGTTCAAATATCTCCATCGATTAAATTAGGGTTAATTCTATATAAATAGACCACCTTTTACTCAATTTTCAAATTAATCTCGAGCTTCACGATTTTTATAAAAAAATCTCAACCTTTTTAAGAGTTCCAATTCGATACACATTTTTTTCTTCCGGCCAGCAACTGATGACGTGTCTCGCCGGAGCTGCCACGCTGGCGTACACGTGTGAAATTATATTTTTTTCCACATCATATATTATTAATATATATATATATATATATATATATATAACAAAATTATAAAATTTTCTGTTGTACAACAATAGAAGTTTTTCACCCCATCCTTTGTTCCCTCTCCTACCTCATCGGAATTTGGTCGCACAGCCGTCGGCGCCACCCTCATCGGAATTTGAATTATGTCGTGCCGTTCCAACAGCGAATCGTCTCTTCTGTGGACAGGCAGTGGTGCCACACTGACCGCCGCCGACGCCGATCGGCTTTTCTGGAGATGCTTCGACGCGATTCCATCCTGCTACTGTCGGAAATCTTTCTCGGTGATAGATCTATTGGTACCGTCACCGGAGATGTCGACGACGTCAAGGAACTTGTGGACTTGGCCTTTTCGTTCCTCTTCCAAACCTTCGAATACAGAGGCTTAATTAGCTTTATATACTTGGGGACAGAGCCTTTCGACAAATCCGAGCAAGCTTCATAATCGGATGTTTCTTTCAGCAATTGGCTTCTCAAGCTGTTGCCTGGCGTTCGAAAACGACCGGTTCAGATACCCCGACGTGCTTTTAATTAAATTTCTAAATTTGATTTATTTATTGAGACATTTTATAACAAAATTATAATATATGATGTGGAAAAAAAATATAAAAAAAATAATTTCACACGTGTACGCCAGCGTGGCAGCTTCGGTGAGACACGTCATCAGTTGCTGGTCGGAAGAAAAAAATGTGTATCGAATTGGAACTCTTTAAAAGGTTGAATTTTTTTATAAAAATCGTGAATCTCGGGATTAATTTGAAAGTTGAGTAAAAGGTGGTGTATTTATATATATAGAATTAACCCATTAAATTAAATAAAATTTATGTTATTCTATTTTAACCATTAAAAAAAATACTAATATCAATGTGGGATATTATTGATATTCCATATACTTTTTATTCGATAAAATTTTGAGAGACTAGAAAAAGTAATTTTATAACTTGCTGTAAAAAAAAAAGTTCTTGCATCGTGGAATAATGAATATAGACAATTATTTCGCAAGGACGCTTCTTCATGACACCTGATGCATATTTTGATACACTTGACCAAATATTTGATACTTTAAAATAATTTTATGATAAACTTATCATAAATTATTTTCACACAATACTTACTCTTTTTTTAAAACGCTATTCTGCGAACAATTCACCAGCGATGACGAGCCGTTGGACGTGGAGAGCAACCGACACCACCCCACCAATGAGCATTACATAGAAAATTAATGAATCAATAGAAAGTGAAGGAGGTTAGTGCATTTTTTATTTAAATTCATGGGGAGGATGTTTATCGTTAACAAATCAATTGAATATTCGTCATGATAAATAAAATTAGATTGGATAAGGATTAACACCATGAGAAGATTGTTTGTGTTACAGTTGGAAGGATATGAGTTGTAAACTATATGATTTTTGTTTGAATAGGAATAAGAATATTTCACCTTCTTTTCGACAAAACCAGGTCCGAAAATTAACAAATATTTTAACAACTTATTTTTGAAATATTAATTATATTTTGACAAATTTTTATCGAAAGCGTAATCATTTTTCGACAATCCAGGTTCAAAAATAAGTGTCGCGATTCTTTTCAAAAAAAATATATATATGAGAATAACAATAATATGTCATCGAATTTATAGATTAATAAGTATAAAATGGTATATATGAACAAATAATAACATTCAAAGTAAAAAAAATAAGTTATACATCATTAAATGACTATTCAAATTTATGCACTTACACAAGTCCAAGACTCCTGCGTGTTCACTATTTTAGTTACAAAAATATACAAACTAAGGTTGCATAACTGCCGCCGTAAAAATGATGAAATGATAATACAACTACAAGAAAAATGATATTTTGGAGCTCCCACTATCGCACTCAGACTTCTAATTTCTTGTGTATGATCATGGCTTTAAAATTTTCAAATGGGTATATCAATTGAGTATTACTTTTATTTTTAATATTAAAGGATATATAAATCATTTAATTAATAAATTAAAATAATATATAATTTGATTGGGGATTTCTAATAAATATGGAAGCGTATATAGTTGGCACTATATATTATTCTCTAGTATTGATTGACGACTTTTTATATTATTTTATTTTGTTCTTCTCACAAATTTAAATCCGATATAAAATGAAGGGTGAGAGTAGTTATTTTTATTCCATCGGTATATATATTACTAGTATGTAAACCCACATATTACGCGGGATTATTAAAAAATATATTCTTAATATAGATTATATTATGTAAATTTCGTGTTTTGTAAATAATGTATTTTATATAAATTAGTATCAAACTAAAATCTAATTTATACAATTCAATTAAATTGAAATTATAAATAAAAGAAAACATATAGTGTATTTATATATTAAAATATTAATAATTTTCACAAATAAATGTCACTCGAATAAGATAAAAATTAAAAATTACAAATTATAAAAAATTTCCTTGTAAATGACATTTATAGTATACTTGTTTGGTTTTTCTTTTTGAGTCGAGACAAATAATTTTTTAATTTTTTTTTACTTTTTAGATTGCAATATATAACTATCCGTGTGTAAAAATAGGTTTGGGTACGTATCACCAACTATTGAAAATGATTGTCACTAACTTTTATTTATTGTCATTGCGAAATACAAAATGTCAATTACATATATAAAATCAAAATTATATATAAATTATATAAAATTAAAATTGTACAATCAAAATTATAAATTACTTACCCCGATTAAATTAAAAAATAATTTCTCTTTAGTGGAGTTATTAGACAACACAATCCATGACCTTGCAATCTTAGTTTTTATTGTCCAACTTTTCTTTTCAAAAGTGATACAAGAAATTGGAGAGTATTGCGACGTCAGACTCTTAAAAATATCAATAATAATCATAGTACAAATATTACATAATCAATTTAGTGATTAAAATTTAAATGTATAATGTACAATAATATTATACATTTGATCTATAGTAAATAAATTAAATAATTAAAAAATATGTGCATATAAGCAGCACATCTATGATACACGGATTCTTCTAAAAATGTTATAATGCAGTATCAGATTCGCACCCGCACCCTTAAAGGGGTAAGATTCTTGAATTCTCGTGTCGGATTCTCCACATGGCGAATCCATCTGCCACGTGGCGAATCCAGCTAACGGATTCTCGAATCCACTGCAAGAATCCTATTTATAAGTATTAAATATATTATTTGAATTAAATTTTATTATTTGGTATAAGTTAAATTGATAGCGTGACACTCGTTTTAGATTGAATTTACTACTATGATTTATGTATTGAACTAATGGAATTCAAATTGATATTTTCTTTACATAATTATATTATATTATTGAATATTCTCAAATTTTATGTGATAAAAAATATAAATAATTTATAAAATTTTTATAATTTTTTTTAGATATTATATATAATAAAATATAAATAAATAGACGTATCCTTAACGAATCGCACCCTAATTTTTTTTAAAACTCGTATCCCCGAACTCGTATCGTATCGCACCCGCATCTGCGTATCCGCACCCGTGCAACATAGCAGCACATACACAATACTGTGATAAATTAATTGAGTAATTAAAAAATAAGTATAAATGCACAACACATACACAATATTGTATTGTAGACCATCTTCTTTCTAGAATTGTATGTAACTTACTGTGTATACGGTGCATACATAATAACTTTTGAGTAAAAAAATTACAGTCAATATAATACATACACGATGAGTAAATAACTTACGGTGTAACAAATTGAACTTTAGAATTGTAATGTTGTGTGAGTTTTGATTTAAGGGTTAAGGATTTATATAAAATTGTGAATCAATAAATCTTTATTTCTTGAACTTAACATATATGTGTATCAATGATATGTATATATATATATATATATATATATATTAATTTATATAAATTTATTCGATAATATAAATCTATACATATATAACTTGAGGCTATCTTATTCACACAATATTTAAAATATAGATGTGCTAACATCTGCGTAAGTATGCAAGATTTGAATTATATATAAGTATGTCAAAAGTAAATAAAAAATATATCAAAATATATTATTAAAAAAATTAAGAACATAATATTTTATAATATAAAATTTTATTATTATATAGGTATGTGTTGATAAAAGGTTCTAAGTTTGAGGATTAGAGAATAACCAAAGTACAAACGAGCAGAGATGAGTAAGCTGCTCGCCCACATGCTCGTCCAGGTGCTCGCTCACATACTCACTAGAGCCCAGAGGTGTCGAAGTAACAAGCCTACATGGTCAATCCCCAGTTGCTCGCCTCAATGCTCGCTGCTTGATCGCCCGAAGCTCCGGACATGACGAAGCAACAAGCCCATGAAGCCAAGACCAGGTTGCTCGCCTTCATGCTCGCCCACCTGCTCGCCTCAATGCTCGCCCTGCTCGCCTCAATGCTCGCCCTGCTCGCCTCAATGCTCTCCCTCAGCCTGGACGTGGCAAGGCAGCAAGCCAAGTGGATAAGCCTACAGTGCTCGCCCGTCTGCTCGCCCCTTTGCTCGCTGCAATGCTCGTCTCTTCATCGAAAGAAAAAAGACACAAGATGTCTAAGGAACCCGTATGAAGGGTTCTGATCATTTAGGCCAGAGTTAGGGGGGTAGAACATCCAGGGGGTGACACTTGTCACCACCAGAAGCCATGTGGCTTAAATGGACACCACCTCACCCTTGGAAATGGTATAAATATGTAAAAACATCTCATTTGTAAGGATCGAATTTCAAAAAAACACAAGAGATACATTACACAATTTCTCTCTCTACATTTCAATTACTAAATCATATTATAAATTCCATTAACACCTTTTGATTATTGTTTGAGTGATTTCATAAGTATAATTAGTCACATAAGTCCTACAGTTATATAAATTGCTCAACAGTATGTTAAAAGAAAATCAAGAACATATCAAAAATATATTATTAAAATAATTAAAAACATATTTATAAGATTTATTTTGTTAAGATTTTTTGAATTTACATATACATGTATATATATATATATATATATATATATATATATATATATATATATATATGTGTGTGTGTGTGTGTGTGTATGTGTTTTCTTGATTCTACGTGTATCAATGATGTACACATGTACAACACATACACAATATTGTGGTAAATAAATTAAGTAATTAAAAAATATTTACACATGCACAACGCATACACAATATTATCCTCTAGAATATCTTTTTTCAAAAATTATAAATAACTTAAATAACTTGTGGTAAACATAAAAAAATAAGTAAATAATATCATAATATTAAGATCATGAGAAATGAGAAAAAAAGAAAATTAAAAAGACAAATAAACAATTCAAAAATCAAAATTTTAAATCAAATAAACAATTGTAGCAATTAAAAATTACCTAAAAAAGAAAACCACGAAAATTGTGTAGCAATAGAAAAAGAATATTATTTCAACAAATGATTAGATATAAAATATGAATCTGCAAAAAATAATTCAAACATAAAAAGATAAATAAACAATTCGAATATCAGAATACGATAAATAAGAGCATCAGAAGGGAAATAAGAAGAAGTAAGAGACACATAAAGAAATAAGTAAAAAATGAGAATAATAATTTTCATAGAGTGAAAATTTATAGAAGTATAGAAATTAAGATTGACGGTTGAGATATGAAAATTAGACATCGAATTTGATATTGTGAATATATTTATAATACTTATATAAGATATATATTTATAAAATATTAAAATGTATTGTTAAGATTAAAACACTTAAAATATAAGGTCGAGATTAATTATTTATGCCAGAGTTAATGGGAATAAAATAATTTTAAAATCGAGCATATTCTGGTTGATTTTATTATTTCGTTTTTATATAATATAAAAATTTTACGATATTGATTGACAACTTTTAATATTATTTTAAAATGCAAATACGAATTTGAAACTCAAAAATATATTAATTATTTTACTGATATATTTTATATATTATATATATTTATCTTTACATGTACATAAAAATATGCGATTTTTTTGATAAATGGTACGAGGAATATAATCTCCATACTTATTTCATTTACATTATGGTTTCAAAACACGAAGTATGCGATCAGCCGTTCTCTTTGTATCATGAGAGTTTGATATAAATTAAAGAAGAATGAAATTTTATATTGGCCTAAAAGTATTTGACCATTTCTTTTATATTTATTATATTCATAAAAGTTGACAAAGATCCTCAACTTCTTCATATAGTATTGATCATTCGGCGATCGAAATGTGTGACCTCTTCAACTCTAACCAATATGCAGCAAATTTGAAGTCCACTAAGTAGTATAAGACTTGTAGT
Source organism: Prunella vulgaris (assembly GCA_026898435.1). Lineage (NCBI taxonomy): Eukaryota > Viridiplantae > Streptophyta > Magnoliopsida > Lamiales > Lamiaceae > Prunella > Prunella vulgaris. Next base: position 384,520 of record JAPKLY010000267.1, read on the forward strand.
TAATTAAATCTTATGTGATTCAATAAAATATATCTTGTAAAACGTGGATAGCTCAAGTAGTTAGAGTTCCACTATCTACGGCTTTAACATCTTGGGTTCTAGCTACTTAATCTATAAGTAATGTCCACAATATATATTAATATATTTATAACACCCTCCCTCAAATATGAAGTCGGATTCCCTCCATTTAATATTTTCTCCATTTCCTCAATTTAGGGTAAATATCATTATTATCATGGGTATATATGCATTATTAAAATAATTAATAAATATATAAATATATGGAACTCATAATAATATGTGATATTTACACTAAATTGAGGAAATATTAAATGGAGGGGATCCAAATCGCTCAAACATTACATCATGATGTTCATGCTTAATTAAAATCTCAAAAAATAATTTAATGGGTAAATTTAGCCAAATGGGAGGAGAGTACAATTCCATGATCCAATTTTTAGAATTGTTTTAAAATTGTCACTCCCCCTAAAGACATCAATCTTCCAAGATTACGTCTTCCCAATATTCTTAAAAAATAAATATAGGAAGGTATTTAGTAAAAAAATCTATCAAATTGTCATTACAATACACTCTTCGAAGTTCATGCAAAATAAAAAAATATTGGGGATATATATTGTGTCAAGTTCTCCATAGTATAATTGTTACTAATTTGTCTAACACAAGTTACATTGTCATCATTAAGGACTTGAAAGGTTATATTGTCGATCTTTAATTATATCATATAGATCACAAATGAGTTTATTAACAAATTTAATTAAATACATTTTCGTGAAACTTCATATTAAACAATTAGAAATTTGGTAGTATGAGAATCATACATGTAACTACCATCCATTTAGATCACTACTAGTGATGCTCATTTTAGTAACTCCTGGTCCTACTACATCCTTTATGTTTACGCTTAAATATACCTTTATCCACTTCAAGTGTATCAAACAAATATTGATATGTATAAAATTTATATACATAAAATCTTTTGAAAATGCTCAACTCATATTTTTTCTTCAGGAAAATGCTCGATTTGCAGGCCAAAATTATATATGATTTTCACCAAAGCTTTTATCTCAAATTGTGACTTTAAAATTAAACTAGTCACTTTAAAATCACACACTAAGAGATAATACAAAAAGCATATAATAATTTTATAAATATGCATGAAAATGCTTCATTTTTTATATTTTCCTTCTTCATGGAAGATTTATTGAGTTGATCGTAATGCAATCGATCAGACTATATTAGGTCATATAATGACCATCGTAGTTTTATACTATACATATTGCCAAAAAAAAAAATCAATTCCTCATCTGGGGAATCTTATATCCATTTGGGATATTCTTATATATTGGCATATAATATAAATATGCGGTTCAAGGTTCATCAACTGCATTTCTATATTCAATTTAACTGTCAGGAATATTTTATAGTGACACTTTATTTTGTTCATAAACGGAGAATATTTATCAAAATCAATATTGGGTCTCTGGAAAAAAAAAAATCTTTGAGCTATTAACCTCGCTCACCACATTATTTTCATTTGGCTTTCGTACAAACACTTATATCCAACAGGGATAATAATTCTGGTGTACGTACGGTAAAATCAAATGCTTTTATTCATTTAGCGAGTCTAGCTCTACCACACTTGCATCTTTCTATTGAACCCAATCAAAATGCTTTGGGCATCCAATTTAGGTACTGATCTAGATTTTAGAAAAAGCAAATAAGTTGTTGACAACAATGATATTTCTATCTCTTGTATTTATTTATAAAATTCATTTAAATCAGATCCTCATTATTTCTCAAAATATTTTGATCTAGCGTTCCACAATTCTAGTGTTTTAATTATTATGTGCACGTGCTTTATTACTAGGATCTTCGTCTTCAAGATGAATCTTTTAGGAGATTTCAAGAATGACAGAATATTTTGCTAGCTTTAATTTACCATGAATTTACTTTTTTCTTGTTAGGAGGTCATTATGCTTCTAACATATAGGACATCAAAATGTATACTTGATTTCATTAGATCCTCAACCATTTATAATCACTTTCTTTATGATCAATAATGCATTTGGTAATGCATCTGGCATGTTACTTGCTAATTATTAAAAATTAATTACATTTTAAACTTATAGTTCAAACTAGTGCTCGAGTATAAATGCTAAAGACCATTTTTCTTCAGGAAAATATTCTCGGTCTTTATTCCTTCAAGAAAATTTCTCGATCTTTTTTCGTCAAGGAAATTTATGGGCATTCTCTTAATTTTAGATTCTTATCTCTCCTAATTCCAAGAAATGACTCTTTATTAAATGTGCAGTTGGTCATCTGGACCACAATATGTGGTGGTGATACATATACTATGCAGTTATATACGCAAATGAGAAATGATTATTATTTTCAATGTGCTAGTTGCAACGGAGAGTAGTAATGATATACAATAGGTTGGATTTAATTTAGAGTAGCTACATGTAAAATTTCATGTCCCCAAATATAGTAACTAAGTTGGAATATTACAATAATTGTGTAACAATTTATTTGATGCAGTATACTAGTGACTCAGCTAGACCATTTTGATGTGGACTTAAGGGACTTAATGCTTCACTTAAAATTTTCTCTATCATATAACAAATATGAAATGCCTTCAATGTGAGCTCACTGTCATTATCCATTCAGATGGATTTAATTTAAAATTTTTGAGAATTGAGACATAAGCTCAATAATTTTGCAATAGACTTAGAAAAAGTATTTGTAACAGATGGATAATAAACACACATAAATTCATCATGTGGAAGCACCAATTATGGTCATAAATTATCAAAATAGTTCAGATTATATATGAGCCAGTCCACAAATATCTTCATGAACATTTAAGAGAAATAAGATATTCATTTCCAACTTTAATTAATACAAGTCAGTCGTACTCTAAGCTTACCCTTCACACATAGCTCACAAGTAAATTCATTTACCAGAGTGTATTTGTTATTTAACATACTTATATTAGATAAAATTCGACATTTCACGTTTTATTTTGGATGAAATAACTGCTCATGCTATAACTTGTGATGCTCATGCTATAACTTGTGATGATACATCATGAAAAGTAATAAATTTTAAGAAAATGACATTTAGATAGGTAACATAAAATACACACAAAATAATAAACCCTAATTAATTAATTATTTTTATATTACTATCATTTATATATCCAATCGCGACCTTGATCTTGGCTTCTCCCTCTTCCACACCCACCCCAACATCCTTGATCATAGAATTTTCTTTGAATTGTAGCATGTGCTTCGGGCACTGCTAGTACTGATCTACTGGTCTTGCATTATAATAATTCATCAGTAGTTGGTTATGTTTTTCTGCCACTAATAGTCTAGAGATTAACTCTGGGTGAGATTTGTACTTTTTTGCCCTGTAGTGCTATTGGAGTACAAGATTATTCGCATGGAATGTTGATAAAATTTTCTATATAAATTCATTTTCAGAAATTTCTTGTTGACATAATTCCAATTGTGACACAATGCGATGCAAGACAGAATTATATACCATCACAAATTTAAAATCTTGAAATGGAGGTTAGGCCAATCAAATTGTGCTTAAGGGAGAATTACGTCAATTTGTTGATGGAAATGATCCTTCAGGAATTTTCATAATACGGTTGGATCTTTTTCAATAAGGTACTCATTTTTTAGATCTTGGTTGAGGTGATGTCTAAGAAAAATTAATGTCTTTGCCTTCTAAACAATAATTCATTTAGAACCTTGTACAATAGTTTTGCTCAGACCAGATGAAGTTAAGTGAATCTCAACATCAAGGGTCCAAATCAAATAATTATGGCTCAAATACCAGTTCATATATATATTTTTTTTTTTGTGATATCAGACATTTGTGATATAATAAATAATAATAAAATTAAAATTATTAATGAATTCACACTAAAATTTTTAGTGTTTAATAACATTGGTGATATCAGAGTCTAAAGTTATTAGCATTAGGCATAAAAGAGATATTTTTTAATTATTGAGGTCTGAAAAGGCGAAGTCCATCAAAAGCTAAATAAAATATTAATTAGAATTGGGCAGACGGGCTTTAGGCCCAAATAACTTATAAATTGATAAAACAGGGGTTGGTTAATCATGAGATTTACACTTATAAATAAAATATACTCCCTCTGTCCCAAGATAAACTTCACACTTTCCTTATATGGACGTTCCAACTCTTTCTTCACACCCCAAAAAAGGAAACAACTCACACTCACAAAAGTCAATAAAGTACACTTTTTTATATTTTATTATTTAACTTCACACTCACATACTTCACTTTTTCTTAATATGCGTGAAACTCCACCTATGAAGAAAATGTTGGGACGGAGGGAGTATCACTTTTAAAAAGCAATAAAGTTTTAATAAAAATAATAATATTTTTTTAAAATGTGATCATCACTTTTTATTAATTTTTTTCTATAGTAAAATTTAAATTAATTTACGTTTGTTTTTTCATTGTACATGATTAGTGTGAAAATTGCTCGAAATTATTGTGCTTTTATTGCTTATTTTGATATGATTTTGTGCATTTTCTACACAAAATTGAGTAATTGAACTTAATTGTAAAAATATTTGTTGTGTTACATTTTGATAGAAAATTTTGATAAATTGGTGAATTAATTTGTGAGATTATTAATTGAGCTTAATTGAAACATTGTTATCAATTTTAATTAATTGAGGCCCATCATCATAATTAATTTCTTTAATCCATGAGGCCCAAGAATTGTAGCTCATTTCTATTTTTAATTGATAGGATTCCTAATTTTTTGTGCAGCTTCATGCATTATACTAGAAGAAGGAGGTCTCACAATTCATTGTTGACCAAGTGACAAAGTGGGTTTCATATGTTGACCAAAAAAGTTGAGGAAATGAAGTTTAATTGCTGCACTGAAGATGAAAACGTGGCATTGCTCCCTCCCCACAATTCATTCCACCATAACCATTCTCAAAGCTGCCACAACCACACTCCAATTCCTACTGCTGTTCTCGCCGGAAAATGGCCGCGAAGAACCAAAAGTCACCCAACTCACAGTCGCCGGAAATCCTCCAAGCCAGAATCGCGCCACCACCAACAGTTGCTGTGATTTTTGTGCTGCCACCAGAAGCTGCCCATTCGAAGCTTCCCCTGCCTTGTCTTCGCCAGAAAATCACCACAACAACCACTGCAACTCGTCGCCGAAGCTCACCAACAGCCCTGTTCCCAGCCTTGTTTTAGTCATCGAAGAAAGCGTTGAAAGATTTAGAAAGAGTTGCTAAGGTAAAAAGCATTTTTATATGGCATGGTTTGCGAAACATAGCACTGCCAGTGCCAACCTTGTGAACAAACCGTGCTGGGCATGTCGAAGTAATTGGCACGATTTGTTATAATTCGCACTGCCAGTGTTGCACTTGAACGCAAACAGTGCTGGGCATGTCGAAGTAATTCGCACGGTTTGCAAAAATTCGCACTGCCAGTGCCACCCTTCTACACAAACAGTGCTGCATTGGAAATTCAGAAATTTGTTTTGGGCCTTGTGTGAGATTAAGCCCAACATCTATTTTACCTACTAAGCCCATTTGATTGGAATATAAAGAGAAGAAAATCAGCATACACAGGACACACAACACAACACAACACACATTTTCGGCAGCTTGGAGGTCAAGCAAGGGGGAGCTCCTCTCCCCCATTTCTCACACACTACACACACTAGATTAGGGTTTAATTTTCTGCAATTTCTTAGATAGATTTTAGTTAGTTCTCTTAATTTCTTACAAGATTGAAGCTATTGGAACTCCATTGAGGTGATATCTTTCTTATCTATTGCTTATTTCCTTAGTTTGATTAATGTTCTTGATTTATTGCTTTGATATTGTTATGAGTTTGTTTGGAATGATCATGAGCTAATTTTATTGTGCTTTGGGTGATGGATATTTAGTGAGGATTAATGATTTTATTGTGTTTATTGTTTCAATTTTGTTTTGTTGGATGATTGAACTCCTAATTTGTGGATTAATGGAGCTTTACATGATTGTTCTTATTTGATTATGCATTTTAATTAAGTTAGCAACAAGCGAGAGCTGCGTTTTCTTGATTAAGTGTGTGATTGAGTAGAATGAGTGATTAAATTGTTAATTGTTGGATTTCTTGAGCATTAGTGGATCGTTCTTCTATAATTGTGCATTTTAATTGAGTAGGCAACAAGCGAGAGCTGCGTTTGCTCAATTAGGTGTATTGTTGTGTTGAATGATTTATTAGTTTCTATTGTTGTGACGTCTATTACACCGAGAGGGGATAGGTCATCGAGAACACTCACAATTAGGCACTAGATTGAGTGGACAACAAGCGAGAGCTGCGTTTACTTAATTTGGTGAGAGTTTTTCTCTAGTTTGGTCGCTTGATGAATCGAGATTAGGCATAGATGCAATAGGTCACGAAACTCAATTGATTGACATTACCCTAAGCACACATCCTCACTTAATCACCTTAGTTGGTTTAGTTAGATAGTTTAGTTGCTTTGGTTTTATTTTTGTTAAACCCCCAAACCCCAAAACATTTATCGCTTTCATAGGTCTAGTAGCACTCCTTTTTTTATTGTCTCCTTGCACTAGATTGCCTCCCTAGGGTTCGATATTTTTATTACTTGGTCAAGCTTACGTGCTACATTGATCCTATACACTTGTAGGCTAAGTGAATTGTGTGTGAACACAATTTGCCCAATCAGTACACAAAGCCATTTACATTGAATAAAATAAAATTTAGTCTTTGTTAATTTTACTAGCAAATTAAAGTAGTTTAATTGATTAAAAAATTTAATTAGTCAACAAATAAAAAATATATATAACTTAATTAATTAAATGTGTATTTTATAGGGTGTTTGGTTGAGCTTATAAGATCTTTAAAATAGCTTATAAACTCTTTAGTAGCTTATAAGTTCTTTAAAAGTGCTTGGTTTAATAAGATATTTAACAATTTGTAAGATCTCAAAATAAGCTTCTTACAGCTTATAAGCTTAAAGAATAAGTTGAGATATCCGAACTTATTTTTCTCACTACCTCAATCCCTCAACCTGCTCCACCTAGGACCTCGTCAACCTTCTCTGGTCTCTAGCTCATAAAAATATATTTATTTTATCTTTAATGAAACTAAATTTATGATAAATTATCAAATAACTTACATAAGTTGTATTAGTTAAATACTTTAGCAGCTTATAAGTTATTTAAAATTAATATTTTATAAGCTCTTAAAATAACATCTTATGATGTTAGAACTTATAAAATATTTAAAATAAGTTTAATCAAACACACTCTTTAATACACATAATAAAAAAATATAACAAAATATTTTATTAAATATAGAAAAAGATTACAGTATATAAACAATCATAAATTAATAATCAAATTGATTATCATAACATGCACTATATCCTCGTAATAAAATATTTAGAAAATCAAACATACTGCTGAGATTAAAAAAATTAAATATAGAGTGAAGATTATTAAAAAATATTATAAAATTTAGTTTGTTATACTTTAAGAAAATCAAGAAATATTTAACATATAGTTTGTTCCACTTGTAAGATAAATTATAAATTTTTGTTATAATATAAATATAATAAAAAAATTAGGAATATAATATTTCATAAGATTGGTTTTTTTACATTAAAAAATAATATAAGATTTAGTTTATTTTACTATTAGGATGAGAGTAATATGCAAATAATCATGAAGAGTAACATATCATATACAAATAAAGGGAAAAAAATTTGTATACATTATAATGCTGAAGAAGAAGAAAATTAATGTTCAATATTTTAAAAAAGTGATCATATAAATAATCAAAATATCACATATAAATAAAGTGAAAAAAAAAGGATTCAATTGATATCATAACGCTTATGAAGAAAAATAAAAAGTTTACTGGGTTTGGGCCCAATCAAATTTGGCCCACTTTTATTTGTTTTATGGTCTAAATTTTTTGGCCCATGTCACTAATGAGTAATAGCTTAGAAGGTAAGGGTCCGTTTGGTATAGTTTAAAATTTTAATAGCTAGTGTTTAATTTAAGTGAGATATAGTGAGATATGTATTATATATTTTGATTTGGTAGATGTTAAATGAAATGTGTATTATTTTTATGTTAATGTTTGGTAGGTGATACTTAAGTTGCTATAAAAAATTATTGAGTGTTTGATAGATGATATAAAATTTTATATAATTGAAAATGACTAAGATAACCTTATTTTTCAGTTTTTGGGGGCAAAATTCGGAATTTTGGGGGCAATTGAAACTTTCAAAATTTAGGGCAAACATTTGGGGGCAAAACTAATTTGGAGGCATTTATTCGGTCAAAACACAGAACCATACTCATCTTCCCCACAGCTCGCCGTCGTGAAACCAATGGGACCTTCAGCTCGTCCAAAGTCAATCTTCCACAACTCAGTCTATCGTCCGCCGAGCATGAATTTCATCGCAACGTCAGTGAGCAACGACCCCAACGCACTTGTCCTTGGAGGATCCACATTTCCAGGTGTTTTCTTTCCTCTTTTAGCATTTGTTTCCTGATTTTACATTTGTTCGTTTGTTTGAGACCATAATTATTTTTTTAATTTACCAACTAATTCTGGACGAAATATGTGTGTGTATCATTGGTTTGGTGGCTTGTGAAGAATGTGTATTATATATTATTGAGAGATAATTACCGTTATAGTCAATATTATTATCGCGATGGATTCATTCTTCACATCCTGTGTGTATACACCCCTGTTTGTAGGAAAGTTTGTGTAAGTACATAGTAAAATATGAAAACTACGTTGTTCCAATAGTTTAGTTGATTTCATTTTGCATAAAACCCTAATTAATTAATAAACAGAATAGAAAATGGGACATCTTGTGGGAAGCAATGTGGGGTTCCATGTGATTTCAAATTTGAATGTGCTTATTTCAGTTTTATTCAATCCTCTGTTTGTACTTAATGAAGTTTTAATTCTTGTTCAACATTAGATTGTGTGTTCTTCAATAGGCTCAATTATTTAATGCCCAACTCTAATATGATTTCTAATTTTTATTGCACATTGCATACTTAATTTCATAATACATAAAAACCTGATTAACTAATAAAAAAATGAGATATTTGGTGGGAAGCAATGTGGGTTGCCATCTGATTTCATTTTTATTGTGCTTATTTCAGTTTTATTCATACCACTGGGTGTACTTATTTAATGTTTTAATTTCAGTTAAAATTTAGAATGTGTGTTCTTCAATGTTGTGAACTTTTCATGCCCAAATGTAACATAATATCTCATTTTTCTCGCACATTGCTTTGTTGTTTAGGGATGGAAGGAGGCAGTTCTGGTTACGAAATTGGTGATACTTCAAAGGGCAAAGGGAAAAAGACAACTGGTACGAGAAGGTCGTGGAGTGATGTCAAAGAAGCTGCGCTGCTTGGACACATGAATGAACTTGTGACTAATGGATGGAAGGGTGAGAATGGTTTTAAACCTGGGTTTATGAAGAAACTTGAAGAGCTGTTACTGTCTGATTTTCCGGGGACTGGTCTCCGTGAAATGCCACATATTAAGTCGAAGCTGACCATGTGGAAAAGGGCACTTGGATCTCTTCAAACAATGATTACAACTGGGACTGGTGTGGGGTTTAATACTGAGACAAATATGGTAGAGTGCAACACTGAAGCTTGGGAACAAGTTGTCAAGGTTATATTCTAAATGAATGTCTACTTCATTTTCATTCATTCTAATTAATTATCTTTTTTGGTTCTTAATGGTTTTTTTGTTCTTAATGGTACTACATATACCTAAACACAATTACAACACCATTATTGTGTTCCTATTGTAATATCAGCCCCATTCTTTCTTTTGTAGAGAGATCCGTCGGCTGCAAACATGAGATATAAATCATGGCCGATGTTCAATAATTGGCTCGAGGAATTCGGTAAAGATCGAGCGACTGGAGAAAGAGCTGAGGATGTGATGGAGGCAGTGAACGAGGATATAGGCGGGGATGCTAACATTGAAGATATATTTGGGGATACTTCACATCCTACTGAACCCGTGAATGCAAGCACTAACACTACTCCTGTAGAAATGGATGACATCAGTCAAACCCCTCCTCAAGTTGACAAACCATCAAATGTTCGAGCATCATCGACTAGCAGGAAACGATCAGCTTCTCACTTTGATGGGATCGTTGAGGTACTTGACAGGTTTTGTGTTTCCTCCGACCTACGTCTTGACAAAATAGTTCAGGTTATGTAGTACGAGCGTGATTTGAGACAATCTAGGAAAGAGTTGTTCAACCTAATGGGTTGCGTAACTGATTTGACGTTGGACCAACGTCTTGATGCGTCTGCTATGCTTGCAAAAAAAACTGATTTGTTGGAGATGTTTCTTGGACTGCCTGTTGGGGCTCGGGCACGTTTCGTCTATCGTATCCTTGAAGGTATTTATTGATTCTGCTGTGAATTAGGTAGCCATTTTGCAGGGTGCTTGGTGAAGGGAAGAATCCATCAACTTTAGAACATATGGATTATTTTATATAGCTAGGATGCAAGTTGTGTATATTTTGTGACCATGTATAAGTCAGCCTATTTTGTGGATATACAAGCTGTGTATTTGATCACACCTTTTGATATATAAATATATATATTATGACCATCTTTTTGTCATTGTTTTTGTATCAAATGGGCATCAATTTTGAGTTGGTTTTTCTGTATTAATGAAATGCTTATTCGTGAAAGTTGTGCTATGGAACATCAAGGGGGCATGTACAAACAGGGTCACTTACATACAAGTATATTAACGTGGGATATATAGTGGTAAATCAAATGGGACACGATGTGGGCAACAATATATATTTGTCAAAATTATCCACTTTTTGGACATTGCATAAATACAAATAAGACATACACAGAAAAACTTGAACACTACATAATACCAATACAACCGTCGATTCCATAATATATAAAATCCTAGTTAGTTAACAAACAAAATATAACAAGTGGATATTTAGTGGGAAGTAATGTGGGTTTCCCTGTTAGACGGAAATGGACGGTAGGTCAAGACGATCATGAGTACACTTTCAGAATCATAGAAGTACAATATCCTATTCATCTCGGATATGTCTGATTCTTGTTCGGCTGCTTCTATAGTGAGATGAGGAGCAGGAGCAAGGTCGAGTATGAGTGCCTCATTATTCTCAACCACCCCGTTGTCCGGATGAGGCAGCAGAACTTCGGGTTCATCGATATCGATTTCTTCTTCTTGATCTTTGAAAAGCATTTCCAAAGCTGTAAACAACGGCTCTCCCTCATACTTATATGCTCTTATCAATGGATTTTCCTATAGTACCAATTCAATTGATAAGCCATAAGTCGTTGAAGAAATGCTATTTTTAAGTTAAACATGTTGGGGATGCACAATATTATTACCTGTGCCAGCAACTCCCACATTGTTCGCGGTGCATGAACATAATTTTCATCGCGGTTCCAAAAAATTCCATTGTGTTGTATCAACCATTGAAACATCCGGAATCGTCCCCGAAGTGCACGAACACAACGAGTAACATTCTGCACATTCCAATTTAGGTTGAGTCTAGTATTCACCCTGTCTCTTGCTTCGTACAATGCAACTACATTTCGCCCATTGTACGTCCAGTTGCCAGTAACCCACTCGTCAACGAGACACTCTACGAGAAAGTGTGTGATTTCCTTAGAGCGTGCTACGTTGGCATAAAAAATTCTATTTTGTGTTGATGCATTTGCTGCCATTTTTTATGGAGGAGATAACAACATGCACAATGATATTGTGTGTACATTTTCCATGCATGTGGTCTTATATAATGGTAAAGATCTTTTATTGTCATTTTTAGTATATATGATGATGAAGGTCTTGTATTGTCAATCAAATATGGCAAGATTCTTCTAGGGTATGCCAATCCCACCTTTTGAGACATGTCTTTCAAATGTAGCTAAAAATGTAAATAGATGAATTCACATGTGTTGATGTGTGATGTCTGCTTTTGGATGTTATCTTTCAGTTCATGATTTTTTTATCAGTAGCTATATATATGATGATAATTATGTTGATAGAATTTACTAATCGTGTTTGTTATGTGGCTAGTTATATCGGTTTAATTCTACCAAACAATAATCGAAGGCTTTCGTGTTCTTGGATAATGTAGAGAGAGAGAGAGTGAAGAGTTTTTAGAGAGAGAAAGTAAAGTGTAGGAAATGTATTAATTGTATTGAATTGTGTAATAGTTACAAGAGAGGTCTTATTTATAGGTGTGCGAGAGTGAGGTGGCACCTTACAAGGCTATTTGGCTTCCGGTGTTGACGAAGGTTCCACACCTTCGTCTCCTCCCTATACCGTGCCTCGTCCTACTACTATGCCTTAGACTAGATGGGCCCCGTTAAAAACCTCGCCGTAAACCACCCTTGTGAATAAACCGGATGGAGGGAAAAAGAGCGCAACCATCGGGATCTAGCAAGCTACGGGACGAGCTCTTAGGCGAGCTCAGAGGTGGGTTCCAGGGCGAGCTTTGACGCCTTGTGTCCACATGACCACGTGAAGATGAGCGGGCCTCGAGACCTCGGCGAGCTCTCTTGCCGACCTCCTTTCCCAGGTGGGGCTAGGCGCCTTAGCGAGCTCCCCTCTTCGCAGGATGGCTGAGATCGGGCCCCCCCCGAGGTATGTTGGCGACCTCCCCAGCTTTAGGCCGCTTAATCCTCTAATCCTCCTTAGGTAGCTCGCCCGTCAACATTTGCCCCCCAGCTCGCCTACATCATGATTTATCTACTGTGCGGGCAAGCTGACGTGCGAACTTTCAGGCGAGCTCTTTAGAGTCAATTTCTCGGGCCGACGTGGGGCGAGATTCGAGGCGTCACGCACGCCTTTTTAGGCGTTGTTTCCCGCGCCAATTATGAGTATCTTTCAAATTTTTTGCAAATAAGCCCCCGGAGTTCCCGGATATTCGATTTCGCCCAGAGCCTATAAATACGAGCAAATCAACTCATTTTTCACTTTTGCATCCTTGATTTCCCGAGCAATTTTCCGGCGATCGACTCTTTCGCAACCGACGAACCCCCAAGTGCTCTCCAAGGTAGAAAGCCTTTCTTTTCTTCTTCTTCATTTTCGTTCTTCACCTCCTTCGATTTCTTTGAAAGTTTTGCACCTTCTCCGGTCACCCCTTCTGCTATTACGGTGACTGTCACGCCGGTCTTGGACACCCCGCGGACAACACATAAACCCCCCCAAACAAGTTAATCATGTCGAACCAATCCACGAGCAGGACCTCTCCGAACCAAAATCTGGGAAAAAGACCAATGACCGATGATCGGCCAATCCCCCAAATAACTCCCGTGATAATCACCTCGGGATCTGGAGCGAGCTCCGTAGCTCGCCCGAGTAATCGCGAGGTCCTTGGCGAGGTCCGCCCCGACATGGGGGAGAAAGTCACCAACTCTGGGGGTGACGAGGTCTCCGGTCTCCATGAGCTTCGAGGAGACCTCGCTCGGGCTACTGACGATGCGGCCATTCATGAAGTGGAGGTCGCTAAGGCTCAAGAGGAGGTCGCCGAGACCGGTGATTTAGCCAGTGACCTTGTTCGCGAACCAGAGGAGGAGGGGGACGAGGATGAGGTGGAGATTACCCACGAGTACCTCCGCTCTATCGGTTTCCCACTGCCTCAACTCCGCGAGCACCAGGTCCCCGCCGAGGTCAGCCATGACTTCGACTGGGCGGAGTATGTGGAAACGCATGCGGCGAGTTTTCCTCTTCCTGAGCGAGCTCCCTCCGATGCTGCCAACAAATCAGACCTCAAAGCGAGCGAGGTCGTGAGCATAATCAACGAGTATGCCTTGCCGAAGCTCTGCAAGAAGTATCGTATTCCCTTGGACATCCTCATGTATGCCCCCGAGGACAAGGAACGCACTGACCTCCCATCTCCAGGTCTGACCACCAACAACGTCCCTGCTTTGAAGGCCGGTCTCACTCTGCCGTTGCACCCAATCGTTGGGAAGTTCTTGGCGGACAGCAACCTCGCTATCACGCAACTGACCCCGAACGCTTGGAGCAACTTGTTGGCGATGTTGATGGTCTTCGAACTCGAGGGATATGAGAACCGACTAACCTCGGCGGAGCTTTGGGAGTTGTTCAATGTGACCCTGCATGTGAAAGATGGCAAGGGGTATTACTACCTCAAAACTCGCCCGCACCAGAAAATTTTGGGGATCCTTCCCAATAAAGTCCGGGACTGGAAGGAGGAATTATTCTTCATCGGCGGTGATTGGCGAGCTTCAGATGGGCTGGGGGGACGTGTTCCCACTCCCGAGGGATACAGAGAAGCCAGCTGTAGGTGGCATATTTTGGTGTGCGTGGGTTGGATTAGACTTACTAATCTAATCCTTTGTTTTTGCAGGCCCGAAGCACCACCGGTCGAGCCGCAGGAAGCCCGACGTTTTTATTGGTTTTGACTTTGTGCGGACCATTTGCAGCTTGCAGGAGTAGAAGGATCGGAAGATCGAGCACCTGTGTCAGCATCACTGCCGGAGGCTTGCCTGGCTCATAACCTCGCCCCACCACCTCGCTGCTCAAGGTTGTAATTTCTTCAAATTATCCAAGTCTTGATAGCTCGCCGGGTTGCTGATGTTGTTTTTTTTTTAATGGACTTCGCAGGTGAAGGTCCAGCTGCCGACCTCCCACCTATCGACATCCCCGAACCCTACCACGTACTAGCTCGCCAACTGAAGATGGGCAAACCTCGCCCGAACCGAGCTGGCATTCCATCCGGGGCGGCGCTGGATGTGACCAAGAGGGTGGAGATCGCCAAGGCTGCGGACAAGGCTGGGGGCTCTAGTTCGCAGAGGACCTCAGCACCCCCACCTACCAAGGAAAAGACCGCCCCCACTAAGAAGGGTTCGGGGCGAGGTTCTCCACCTCCACCTCACCAGCCTAAGCGGACACTTCATCGCGCGGATGGCTCTCGGGTGAGTGAGGAGGAAGCTCGTTCCAACAAACGATCTCAGGTTGGTCTCTGGGATGAGGATTTCGAGCACAGTGACCGAGGTGGCTCCGGGTCGACTCAAGGAGGGTCAGGGCGAGCTCTCGTGCCTCACTCTACTCCCGCACCTCCAACTCCTCAGAGCGCGCCCCTGCCGTCTCCCTACGGGGTTCCTATATGGGATAATACCCTCCTCGGGCTCAATCCTGATAGGTTCGGGTAAGAGGGCGAGCTTCTTTTTGAAGTTGGAAGGCGTTTTGTTTTTATTGTGATTTTCCTTGATTTTTGCTAACTCTTCTAACGTTTGCAGGTATGTCCCCACCGAGCTCTCGCACCGGCCCGAGTCCCTTCATATCGCTGAGAGGAGCAAAGCCTTGACCTCTCCGAGGGACCTTCCTGAGGGGGCAGCTCGCCGAATCTTCACCGAGGCCCCTAAATACCTCTCCGCCTCTGAGCTCACGATGATCGAGAGGCAGAAGCCCGCCGACAAGGTGAGGTTGGCGATGCACTACGCCTGCGCTGCTATGGTGGCCGCTCAGCTTGTCACCGATGAGGTCACCGCCGCTGACAAAGCTCGCCACGACACAAAGAAGTTGCTGAACAGGGTCGGGGAAGAGCGAAAGAAAGCTGTCGAGGAGCTCGCTGGGATGGAGGCCAAGACGATGGCCTCGCTGGTGGCGGAGCAAAATGCCCTCAAAAGGATGGAAAAATTCCAGGCCGATTTCCATCGCCAGCAGGCCGAGCTCGAGCAAGCTCGCCAGAAGCTCGCCTCCAGGGATGAGGAGCTCGCTTGGGCCCAGGATGAGGCGAAGATCCTCCGCGAGCAAAACCGAGGGAACTCGGAGGAGTGTTTAAAGCTCCGCGAGGAGGTCGCCGCCAAGGCTTTGGAGATCGCCGAGCTCAGGGGCCGCTCCGATGCCACTATCACGCCGGAGGAATTGGAGCTCGCCAAGGTGGTCGCCACTGACAAAGGATATGTTATCTGCTTCGCCGAGGTCATCCGCTCCTTCCAATGGGCGCGGATAAACAGTGAGAGCGAGTGGGAGGCCCTTGTGAGCGAGTTCGATGATTGCCTGTCTAAGACCAAGATTCCCCTGGGCACGGAGCTAAACATAGGGGACCTCGCTGGCTACGGGATCGACCTCGATGCAGCCCGGGAGAAATTCAACATCATCCAGACCTACGAGGTTCTGACTGCTGAGGCCACCGAGGACGTCATCGGGGATGCCGAGGGCGAGGTTCGAACCCCGCCCACAATGGAGCAGATGCAAGAAGTCTGCGGGGACGCGATGGTGAACATTGGTGGGTTTGACACCAGTGGGTGCACTGGCGACATCACCATCCTTCCCCGGCTCTCACCTCCGATCAACCCAGCAATTGGCGGGGAGGCCACCCCCCGTGCCGCTGATGTCGAGGTCCCCACTGACCCTGCTCTTCCTCCAGCTCCGCAAGCCCCCGCAGCTCCGGGGACTTAGATTTTTATTGTCTTCTAGTCTTAACTTTTGTAGTTTGCCGGGCTACAGAGTTCGCCCAGAAGGAGCCCCGTTCTGTAGTTTTTCTCTTCTTTTTGTTCAAGTAGAAGTAGCTCGCCGGGCATGTGTAGCTCGCCCAGAAGGAGCTTTTGCATTTCAAAGATGGCTAGCTAGCCGGCCTTTGTGGCTAGCACCACTACTCGTACTTAGGAATTTTTCAAGTATATTTTTAACTTGAAAATTTCTTAAGTATTTCTGAATGAAGTTCGAACATTTTTTGTCTAACACTTTCCACTTACATTTTTGCGCTTTACATTATAATTTCCCTTAGCTCGTTTTTATTTATTTTCAGGCACTTAATTGTTCGTCTTACTCTACTTTGAGAAGCGAACCGTTCATTTTAGGTCACTTACGACTATGAATTGTACCTCTGTTTCAATAGTACGCATTCTTCGACTTACACCACTTAGGGCTGTGAATCGCTCGTCTTACACCACTTAGGGCAGCGAGTTGTACTTTGTTTAATTCATGTTGGGCAGTTGGGTTCCATGAACCTTGCCTTAGACGTTTTTCATCTTTTTTGCGAATTTTTCTAACTTGTGGCAGTAGGTGCTTGGCAATCCTTTAAGAATGGTACCTTCGCAACCTTGGGCACTTTGGCCTTTGCCTTCGAGCATTTTAATTACAACGTTTGGGACCTTGGTCCTTGCGCGTTACGAAGTTTTCTGGCATTTGGCGAGCTGAGGCTGGCGAGCTCCCTTGAGCAGTGGGCGACCTGGGGTAGCTCGCCTAGTTGGCGAGCTACGCAGGTCCAAACACTTGGCAAATTTTCTAACTTTTTATAGCAACGTAATTTACACCGGTTGCTATCAACACTTCTGATGCAAACCTTCGACTAGTCTATTACAGAATTCTAGTCTATTGGTAGAACTTTTTCAGGTGCGCCGCACTCCAGGTATATGACGAGGCGTTGCCTTCTGCGTCTTCGAGGTCGTAGGTGCCATTTGGCCAGACTGCGGTAACCCGGAACGGTCCTTCCCAGTTCGACCCAAACACACCTGGTGGGGCCATCAATTTCTTTTTCAGCACCAGGTCCCCGACTTTGAACTTTCGGTCGCGGACCTGGGAGTTGTAGTACTTTTCAGCTCTATGCTTGTAGGTGGCGTTCTTCATTTCTGACGAAGCTCTGGTATCTTCGATCAGATCTTTCTCTACTGCCAAGGCTTCGTCATTCTTTTCTTTGTCATATCCCACCACCTTCCAAGTCTTGCTTTGGACTTCGACTAGGACTATGGCTTCAGTCCCGAAGGCTAGGGCAAACGGTGTCTCTCTGGTGCTGGCTCTATAGGAAGTTTTGTAGGGCCACAGGACCTCCGGGAGTTCATCTGTCTAGCTTCCTTTCTTTTCCTCGAGACGGAGCTTCAATATGTGTTTCAGGATTTTGTTTACAGCCTCGACTTGACCATTCGACTGTGGATGGTAAGGAGTTGAGTAGTGCTTCTTGATGTTCCATGAACTGCAGAAGTCTCTCAACTTTTTACCGTCGAACTGCCTTCCGTTGTCTGTGATGATCGACTGTGGAAGTCCGAAATGGCAGATCAGGTTTTTCCAAATGAAGCGGATCATCCTCTCCTGTGTTATTATTGCAAGAGTCTCGGCCTCAACCCACTTAGTGTAGTAGTCTACTGCTACAACAACAAACTTTACACCGCCTCTACCAGGTGGAAATGGGCCGATCAAGTTGATACCCCATTTCGCGAAAGGCCATGGGCTGAAAACCGACCTCAGCTGGTTGGCTGGGGAGTGGATGTTTGGTGAGAAAAGTTGACACTTTCGGCACCTTTGTGCGAAGCTAATGGCATCTTTGCGAAGAGTGGGCCAGTAGTATCCCTGCCTAATCGTCTTATATGCCAATGCTTGCCCCCCAGCGTGACTCCCACAAATTCCTTCGTGGATTTCTTCTAACACCTCGGACCCCTATTTTTTGGTTAGGCACTTTAGTAGGGGTAGCGAGAATCCACGTTTGTAGAGTTAGCCATCCAGCAGCGTATATCTGGCAGCTTGCTTTACTAGCCGGCTAGCTTCCCAGGCATCTGCGGGGGTTGTTCCATCTTTTAAGTATTTTTGGATTGGAGTGCACCAATCTTCACCATCTTCACTGTCCTCCTGCCCCCCACTCGAGGTCTGATTTATTTTGTAATCGGACGTCGAGGGGTTTTTCAGCATGGTGATTACAACCTCCGTGAATTCGGCCTCGCCGTCACTGGTAGCTAGCCGAGCTAGGGCATCTGCTTGTGTGTTTTCTAGCCGCGGTATCTGATTGATATAGACATGTGTGAACATCGAGATCAGATGCGCGGCTATCTTCTGGTAGGTCATCATCTGCGGGTCTTTTACCTCATACTCCCCCCGGACTTGTGATATTATTAGCTGAGAATCTCCGAAAATTTGAAGGTTGGTTGCCCCCACAGCTAATGATAGCCTAAGTCCAGCTATCAGAGCTTCATACTCCGCCTCGTTGTTGGTCGTTCGAAAATCAAACGTGATTGCGGAGGTGAAGACTTGTCTGTCTGGGCTGATCAGGACTACGCCGGCGCCTGCTGCTACGCTGGTCGACGATCTGTCAACGTAGAGGTGCCACAGAGCTATACGCCTCCTCGTCGGATCTTGTGGGAAAGTCAGCTCGACGATGAAGTCGGCGAGCGCTTGTCCCTTGATCGTTGTTTGGGGTGCGTAGGTTATACCGTATTGGCTGATCTCTAGTGACCATTTCAGCAGGCGTCCGGCGGTGTCTGGGCGCTGCAGTATTTGACGTAGTGGGAACATCGTCAGCACTTCTACCGGGTGGTCAAAGAAGTAAGGCCTCAATTTTCTAACACTCATCACCAGTGCATAAGCCAGCTTCTCTGTTGGGGTGTATCGCAACTCAGCTTCGTGTAAGACTTGGCTTACATAGTACACTGGTAGGTGTGTTTTCGCCTCTTCTCGGACCAGGACGGAGCTGATGGCCACCTCCGACGTGGCTAGGTAAAGATACAACTTCTCTCCAGGTATCGGCTTTGACAGGACTTAGGTATCTGCCAGGTATGTTTTTATGTCTTCGAAGGCTCGATGGCATTCACTTGTCCACACGAAGTGATTTTTGAGGTGGAGCTTGTTAGCTTTGGCCGCCTCTTTATACCTTCGTGTGTTTGCCTTGATTGCCTAGAAGAATGGGCGATTTCGATCACCAGACCTGGAGATGAACCTGTTTAGGGACGCCATGCACCCGGTCAACCTTTGGATCTTCTGCACGGAGTCGGGGATGCCCATCTTGATTATGAATTGGACCTGCGTGGGGTTGACCTCGATTTCTCTTTGGCTAACTAGGTGTCCCAGGAACTTTCCAGAATGTACTCCGAAACTTATTTTTTTGGGGTTCAGCTTCATGTTGTAGTGGCACAGTATGTCGAAGGTCTGTTTGAGGTGGTCCAGGTGATCCTCCTTCCTCAAACTCTTGACAACTATGTCGTCCACGTACACCTCCATGGACTCGCCAATGTGTTGGTCGAACATTTTATTCACCAACCTTTGGTAGGTGGCCCCGGCGTTGATGAGTCCGAATGGCATCCTTTCCCAGCAATACATATTCTTGTTGGTGTAGAACGCCGTATGTTCCTGGTCATCTGGGTGCAAAGCTATCTGGTGATAGCCCGCAAAAGCGTCCATGAATGTCATCATCTCATGTCCTGCTGTGCTATCTACCAGTTGATCAATGTGAGGTAGTGGGAAGTTGTCCTTCGGGCATGCTTTGTTCAGATCCTTGAAGTCGATGCAGAGCCTCCACGTCCCGTTGTGTTTCCTCACTAGGACAGGGTTCGCGACCCACTGCGGACACAAAGCTTCTTTGATTAGCTTGTTGTCTAACAACTTCTCCACCTCAACAGTTAGAGCTGCGTATTTGTCTGGTCCATATTTCCTTCGCTTTTGACACACGAGTCTCTTTGTCGGATCTATGTTAAGTCTGTGGCAAGCATGCTCCAAAGGGATTCCTGTCATGTCTTCGTGGGACCAGGCAAACACGTCCAGATTGGACATCAAGAACAGTTCCATCCTCGACCGGTACGGTTCAGGTAACTCAGAACCAATGAAAAGTTCTAAGTCTCTTTCCGGCTCCACCGGGAGTGCCGTCAATTCTTCCATGGGGGTGGCTTTTCTCTTTTGACTTTTCCACCTTGGGTCGCTGATGAACTCGTCCCACTTCTCTTGTGACATCTGCGTAGGTTCGTGACCTATGCGTGGTTCGAGGTCATCGGGTTGGCTTTCAGCTTGGGCGGGTTCATCAACTGTCAGTACCTCCAGTGGTTTGTCAACTTGGGATGGTGCGGTGACCTGGGGAGTTGGGTCAACGTCCATTGGTGTTGGTTCTTGACCTCCCGCAGGTCCCCCATCTTGGGCTTCATCAACCACCTCCATGGGAGCAGGTTGCTGTTCCTGCGCAGGTCCCAACACTTGCGCAGATCCCAACACTTGGGTTCTCCCCAATTCCTCCATTGGTGCCGGTTGTGTGTCTTGCACAGGTCCTGTGCCTTGGTCGATTTCCGATAAATCCCTTACCTCCATCATCTCAGTTTCGACTGAGATGACGTCTAGGATGTTTAGCTCGTCTGCTGGAATCTGTACATCCTCTTCAAAGATGTGAACCTGTGTAACAAACTTTTTGACCCGGCCGTCTTTGATTTGGAGTAAACATTCTCGAGCCTTTTTCTGGTCACCCTTTACAGTTCTGACACCTTTTGGAGTTGAGAATTTCAAGCAGTAGTAGTAGGTCGAACACGCCACTTTGAATTCATTGATAAACGGGCGGCCAAGGAACCTGTTGTAGGAGGACTGCTGGTCGACAACTAGGAGATCTTTGAGCCTAGTCAGCCTCAGCTCCGGGTCCTCGGCCGATACAAGTTAGACGCTCAACCTAATGCTACCTAGGGGACGGTTACATCCTCTCCGAACCCCACTATCCTAGCATTGCTAGGTTCCATATATGACTCAAAATCACCTAAGGCATCTAAGGTGGATTTGAAGAGAATGTTGGTGAATGCGCCGGTGTCCACAAGTAGCCTGTGAACTCGGACGTTCATGATGTTGGCGGTTATTACCAACGAGTCGTTGTGGGGCGTTAGTACCCCCTCCAGGTCCGCTGAGGAAAATGTCAACTCATCAGTAAACTGCACGACGGACCTGGGACCGGAGCCGCCTTCCTGGACCTGGTTTATGGCCCGAATTTCGGCCTTCCTTTTTCTTTTGGACATGGAGGATCCCCCGTCCTGGAGACCTCCAGCAGCTCCGATCTCATCCTCGAGAACCAAGAGTTCTCGGGTGGGCTCCATGTTTTACTGAGGTTGGAGAGGTCCCCTTCGTCTGTTCTGAGGTCCGCGCTGGCCCGCGTCCTCCTCCTCATCATCAGAGGCCTCCCTCCTGTCGAACCTCGGCATCTTAGTTGGGGCCTTCTTCACGAACTCGGCCAGCTTCCCATCCTCATAGAATTTCCAGAGCTGTTTGAGGAGGTCTCTACACTCGCTGGTGAAGTGGCCGATGGCTTGGTGGTAGGCGTAGTATTTATTAGGGTTGAGCCTCGTGCGGTCCTGGAGGATCCGCCTCGGCTCCTCCAGCAGGGCCTTGTCTTTGACAGCTGTGAAGACGTGGTCGACGGAGACGGTGAGGACCTGGTTGAGCTTCTCCTTGAACTCGTCCCCGTCGCCAAAGGCCTTCAAGTTCCGGGGGGCCTTGTATGTGCCCCCGGACTTATTCCCGTAGGGCTTCTTCTCCTCTGGGGCACCAACTTCTTTCAGTAGTGCCTCCTGCATAGCCACGAACACCCCCACCTTGTGGTGGAATTCAGCATAAGTGTTCGGACATGCGAGGTGCATTTCCTTCCAGAGGTCGGTGCCCTTCCTGAGCTCGGCCATCGCCCCGACCACCTTGGTGTCCTCGCTCACCGGCTCACCCTCCAGTAGTATTTTATCGAACCTCTCCAGGTACTGCTGGTCGGTCTCATTCTCGCCTTGGTGGATGTTGGCGAGATGATGTTTCTGGGTAAGGTAGGACCCTAACCCGGAGAAGTGGGCCAAGAACTCCCGCGAGAGTTGGCCAAATGAGCAGATTGACCTTGGGGCGAGTGATGAGAACCAGCGGTGGGCTCGGTCCCCTAGGGTCAGTGGGAAATTCCGGCACTGGGTTGAGTCGGTGGCACAGACCGAGATCATAAAGTCCGCATACTTGGCCAAGTGGACCTTCGGGTCGGACTTGCCCTTGTATGCGGACATCGCCGGGAATTGGATTTTCTTCTGGACCGGTGCTCGGAGGATGGCAGGTGCCAATGGGGATGCGGGGAGAGTGGTGGCGTCAGGCCCGCCAGACTTGGCAGCTACTTGGGCTTGTAGTATTTCGCTGGCCTTTTTTAGTGAGGCCAGCTCGTCATCGAGGGTCACCTCCGGTGGAAGTTGTTCGAAGGTCGTGCGCCTCGTGGACGCACGCCCCCGAGGTGCCTCACTCTGGGGTGACCTCTCTGTGACGGGCTGGAATTGACGTCCGCCATGGGGGCCCAACCTGTCGGTCGTGGACCTTCTCAATCGGTCGTGGGCGGACCTGCGCAGCTGTAGGTCTGAATCTTCCCCGTGGGATGTGATCGGGGCGGCTGTTCGT
The DNA here is from genome assembly GCA_026898435.1 of Prunella vulgaris. Lineage (NCBI taxonomy): Eukaryota > Viridiplantae > Streptophyta > Magnoliopsida > Lamiales > Lamiaceae > Prunella > Prunella vulgaris. The sequence continues at coordinate 407,731 of JAPKLY010000267.1, forward strand.
TCGTTCTCCCCACACCTGGGCCCCAGTCTGCCCTGGAGGACCTCTCTCCTCGTTGATTGGTGGGTGCCGGACGCCTCGGTGTAGGCCGAAGCTCGCCCGGTGTATGGGGCGGGCTCCTCCACCACCTTAGCTTTTCTGACCCATTCTCGGTGTTGGCGGGCTTGGGCTGAGCTCGCCTCCTGCTCGGTGGGGAGAGTGTTGTACTCCCCCCGGGTCTGGGTGCCCTGAGTGGGCCTCGCCTGCACCCGGGCCTCGGTTGGAGCTCGCCTAGGTACTAGGGCGAGCTCGTCGTTCTGCCTCTACTGCAACCTCTGCAAAGTTGCGATGGTGCACTGGAGCTCGTCGAGGTTGTTGGCCAGGTCCCTCAGGGCAGGGCTCAAGTCTTCCTGGGTCACTACAACTCGCGGAGGTCGAAGAGCTGCAGTGCTTTTCTGGGGAGGTCGGCGCGAGGTCTCCACCTTGGCCTGGTCCTGGTCACCCCCCTTCGACTTTCCGGAGGTTGAGGAGGTCTGTCCCTTAGCCATTTTTGGGTTTTGGAGGGGGTAACTTGCAGCAGGTCACCGAGGTAGCTGGGATAGGTCGCCGAGCTCGCGGTCTCCGGCCAGGTTAATTTTTGTTCGAGTTTTCATCTAGCCTCGCATGAGACGAATTATCCAAAATTCGGTTTATTCGTGTACACGCGCGCGTTTGAAAACTTTTTCCGGGCAGAATTTGGGAAATCCAGAAATTTGGGTTTTCGTTCGAAGGAATGAATATGTGTGTGTATCTTCAAGTGTTCTTGAGTTTTATCAAGAACACCTTCAAATCTTCAAATCTTCAAACAAACCCTAACTTTTTGTTCTTGAAATTTTTTAATTTTTCAGATTCACACGACCCTCCTTCTAGCGCCAAATTGTTTGGTAGAATTAAACCGATATAACTAGCCACATAAAAACACGATTAGTAAATTCTATCAACAAATTACTTAATATTTACTTTAAAATAAATATAGGTGAATTATTTTTTAAATTAATATATGAAATTATTAATTTTTTTTAATATTTTAATAGGTGAATTATTTTCTAAATTAATATTTTCATTTTTTCTAAGTTGATTGAAATTATTCATTATTTTCTAAATTAATATATGAAATTATTCATTTTTGTAATGGGTAAATTATTTTCTAAATTAATATATTCATTATTTTCTAAGTTGATATGAAATTAAAAATTATTTTCTAAATTAATATGTATGAAAATAACTAATTACTTGCGAAGAAAATGAAACAAAACTCTAGTTTCCAAACTTCCATTTATAAAATCAATCAACTTTTTGGTGACAAAAAGAGTAATTAGAGTTAATTAGGTCAAGTAATAAAAATTATATTTACTTTATTTAAAAATTATATTAATTCGAGTTACTAGTTCCAAGTAAATTATATTTACTTTATTTAATAATTATAATTAAACCCTACTACCTATACCACTTATTAGGCCTACACTCTATACCACGCACTAAACTCTCATTTTACACGCTACCTCTTCAAATCATTTAGAAACTGGCGGCAGAAAAATAGGGGAAAAAATGTCATGTTATCGGAAAACCACCCATAACCTCCATTATCAACGTGTAGTCGCACTTCAAAGGTTAGTATAAATGTTTTCATTTCCAGGTTCATTTCTCGTGGAGTTACATTGACAATGTATCTATAATCGATATTCAAGTTTCGATTTTGTGGGTTTAAGAATTTCAACACATTTCGTTTGAGTATGATATTGGTATAAAAAATGCATTTATGGAGTAGGATATATATCCAGGTTTGAGTTTATAACATATTTTCATTGTTGATGCTTATAATAAACAACGTTTTATTATTGTTGATGCATGTATCATTTTTGGTGTAGTTTTCATTTCATTTCCCAGTTGATATTCATTAGAGTTTCATTTGGTTTGAGTATCATTAGTTATCATATTTTCATGCCCACCAATTGTTTTATGAAATGTCTGGTAGGGATTATATTGCCTTTGTTGAACATATTTGCTTTCAAGTGTTATCTTTCTTGATGTAATGAGTGGCTTGATATTTCCATTGCCTATTATCAGACTTTTCGAATGGCTTGATTTCCCATTGCCTATGTAATGAGTGGCTTGATGAAATGTCTTGTAGAAACTCCATAATGCATATTTTTATATGTTCTGGACTTGTAAACCTTGATTTCCATAAATGCATATTTTTATATGTTCTGGACTTGTAAACATAAACTCCATAAATGCATATTTTTATAAATACTATTCTGGACTTATATGTTCTGGACTCCATTGCCTTTTAACTACTTATTATAAATACTTATGAATATAGAGAAGAATAGAAGAGTATAAATGACTAAATTTCAATAAGAAAACTAAAAATTAGTATGAACTACACCTTATATATGCACAGATACGACAGAAGGATAATGAATTGCTTATAAAGAAAGAAAAAAAAGATGATGATGATATAACTCAAATAATGTGAAAAACAAAGAGCATTCATCCCTCATGTAAACAGATAACAGCTTCTATCTAACTTCCATTCTAATCTATGCTCTGCACCTTTTTGTGGATAAACTCATGTAATAAACATTCTATCTCAGCTACCTTACCTACTAATAGAGCATTACACTAGTGGATACAAGCTTGCTTGCTTGTGTTTATCAGAATGTGTATTTTTATTTATTATATGAGTACAATTATTAATTCTGGCCAGCAACTCCTCAATACATCAATCTGATTTCCCATTGCTTTATATTATCAGGTATGATGGAAGACGATCGTCCAGTTAGACTCAGTTGTCGTGCAGAACTCGGGATTTTAAAAGAGCTACAAGAACACCTTTCACAAAAAAATTTGAAGAGGTTCAGTGAATCATGCTTTGGTCACTTCATGAACTTGCAAGACTTACGCTTCCAGGGACAATTGCATCTTCACTTGCTCTTGAAACAAGGTGAGGAGAAGTTTCCCGATAGGATATTGTTTAATGTCAACGACTGCAACGTTGAATTTGGACAAAGGGAGTTTTGTTTGATCACTGGACTAAAAGTTGGTGCAAAGTCACCTATTCCACCAACATCAGTGCTTCACAAAAAATCTTTCAATGGAAAGTTAGATATCCGGGTCAATGACATACGAGATGCTTTTTTCAAGGCTGTAAAAAAGGATAAAGGTGATGGAGAGCTTAGCTTGAAAGTTGCAATGATATGGGTATTGTATGGTATACTACTCATCAAGGATAAGACGACCAAGACTATTTATATTCGTTACATACACCTTGCTGTTGACGTGCAACAATTCAACAAGTTTCCTTGGGGTAGGGTGGCCTTTGAAGCTGTACGTGACAACATCCAAAGTTTGTTGTTTAGGAAGGGAAAGAAAGAGCATATTGACGTATACGGTTTTGGGTACGTGCTGCAACTGTGGGCGTACGAGACCATACCTGTAATTGCAACTCTTTGTGCAACTCAACTCCCCTGAAAGCGGACTGCAATACCTCGGATGCTGCGATGGAAAAGCAATACAATTCCTAGATTTGATTTCCTCACGACAAATTGTTTCCCCATATTGACATGCGGTGATCAAGCGAGTAAAGAGGTTGGTTATGAGTTAATTTTACTAGCATATTACTCATGTGTTTTGTAATTAACTTGATTATTAAAATGCGACTTTTTGTATTTTCCCAGATGCGGCCTCTGAAAAAGTTGGAATCTACACTCATGGAAATGAGCTCTCCATATTATTGAAGTTGGCTTGATTGGGAGAGTTAGATTGCCAAAGAACCCAATCTAATTTGTCTAGGTAAGCGTAAAAGAAGCATTGCAAGGTCTGATGACAAGGAACAAACATTGAAGGAACAAGGGAAGAAAGATAAAGGCAGTGGAAAGAAGTTAACTACTGAAGAGGCTGCACCAACTACTGAAATCTCAAAAAAGATGGAAGCAATCATTGCTAAACAAGAGAAGATTGAGAGTTACTTGATGGTCATAATGAAGAAGCTCGGATGTGAAGAAATTTGCGACGAAGATGAAAACAAGGATGTGCAATGTGAGGAAGAAGATGAGGAGGGAGGAGATGAGGACGAGGATGAAGAAGATGAAAACAAGGATGAAGAAGATGAAGACATGGATCAAGAAGATAAAGATGAGGACAGAGGTGATGAGGGAGGAAAATGAGAAGGAGTTCATGAAGGGAAACAAGAAGGCAAAGGCGCAGAAATTGATGGAGGACAGACACAAGGTGGAGAGGAAGGCAGCAAAGGCCAAGACAAAGAAAGAATAAAAGAAGGAAAACAAGAAGAGAAGGATGAGACCGGACAGCGGGGATTAGACATTATAGTCCAAGATGAGGAAAGTGAGGACAGAGGTATGATATTCCAAGATGATGAGGAAAATCCAATAGAGATGGGAGTGAGTATGTATGACCCACTAGTAGCATATATTACTAGAAAGTATTTGCTAATTGGTGGGGAAACTGCTCGGACACAGACAATCCAATTGTGGAAACTTCCATAGATGCATTCCCACGTGTGCATAAGGACTTTCTTGAACCCATATGGAATCCGGATAGTTGGCTCTCGAACGAGGTTGGTACTTGTCTTCTCACATATGTTAATTGATTATTTCATCATTCCATGGTTTGATAGCAAATTTTTATGTATTTTTTGTTTACAGAATATTGATGCACTGTTGCATCTACTGATAGCGAAGGTGAAGTTATGGCCAAACAACTTCCTGCAAAATTGGACATGTGTAGAGACAATATTTTGGGTAAGTTTATTGTGAAGTGGACACTAAAATATTGATAGCATGAGCTTGTTATATGTTGATGCACTATTTTTTTTTATGATAAATTTTAATTGAGTAGGACATCACGACAAACCGATGTTATGCCCACTGGGAAAAAACTAAAAAAGTTAGAGGGTCATATAACTGGGCAGAAACTGATTCCATTGCAATGAAGTATTTGAATGGTGAACTCCCTAAAGATGGTTTTGGAAAGCCATGGAATGAGGTAGACCATGTGTATGGAGTAACAATTGTTGGGGGAAACCACTGGGTCCTTTATGATATATGCATCAAAGATGAGAAGATTGTTGTCTACGATTCACTTATGGAGGGCAGTCGCCCAAACGCTCTACATGCATCTCATTTTCGTCGCTTTGGTTGGGTGTTGAGAAGTATATGCATCGAAGCTTTTGCCAATTCAATTGTCATAGGGAAAGCAACGCAGTGGAAGGTGGAATGGTCATCAGGTGTACCAATATAAAACAATGGCAGCGACTGCGGGATACTATGCATGAAAATGATGGAATGTCTTGCGTCTGGGAAATCGATACAGGAGATCAACCCCGACAACACTGATTTATATCGGAAGGTCTATTGCATAGAGCTTTTGCACCAGAAACATTACGAGTATTGATTTATGAAGACTTGAAATCATTGATAATGACCCTTTTGTGATGTTCATGATATATGCATGAAAAATGGTTTGATGTCTATGTATTTTGATTATTTAGGAAACTTGGTTTGTTGTCTATGTATTTTGTTTAGTAGGAAAATTGGTTGTGACGGTGTTGTTATATCTAGTGGTTATCAACTGCAGTGAAGAAGATATAATGTTTGAATGAAAAAAAAACCCACATATTGTCCCACTGTACTGTTATGTCCATTGTCTGGTATCAATTGTTTAAAATCTATAAATATGTACATACAATTTCAATGTTACAGTTGTTGTAATTTATTTGAATTGAAAGTTTCATTGATGTTATCTTTCTTTAGACCATACTCACGGCAATCGTGGTGTATTTCTGTTTAAATATGCCAAAAACCCACATGATGTCCAATAAATATGTTTATTAAACTCAATAATCCCACAAATATTTCCACATAATAAAATGACCATTGTTAAACATACATAGTACCAATAATAAAGTAGTAGATTTTTTAAGTATTACAAAGAGTACCAAGTACTTAAATCCTTATACAGAACACCTCCTAATGATGGTGAGATCTCCACTAGTTGTACATAGAAGTAGCCAATTCATCACGCCAAAGATTAAACTCAGGAGTTGATTCAAGCGTGTCTATGTACTCCACATCTTGCACGTCATCGCTGTCTTCAGAATCAATGCCAGGTATAGGATTTGTTGCTTCAAGCTCGATTGGGTCGAGGGGCGTTACTGAGCGAATAAAGTTGTGCAAAAAAAAGCACGCCATAATAAATCGAATTTGTATCTTTAGCGGGTAGAACGACGGGCTGCTAAGAATCCCAAACCTTTTTTTGAGCACACCGAAAGCACGCTCTATTACATTGCGTGCCCTGGTGTGCCTCATGTTGAAATGTTCAAGGTAATTCGTAGGTCTTTCGGAATTGGGTCCCCACTCACTTAGGTGATACCGAGCATTTCGGTAGGGGACTAGAAACCCCTCGCTGTTTGCATACCCGTTACACCTAAGTAATAGTTCCCTAGCACATGAAAATGTGTGCATAAGCCCAGAAATATATAAAAATTGAAAAAAAAGCAAATGGGATACAGTAGGAAATAGCAGCTCACCCCTTGGGACTTTCAGTCCATGAGGTCGTGCAATAGCATCTCGAACGACTCTACAATCTGTTGCGGATCCTTCCTAACCTGAAAGGACATATATAAACATCATATTTGGATCACAGACTCCCAAGACATTGGTGGAGATTCGCCCCTTGCGTGTTCTGTAACGAGCTCTGTCACTGGCAGGAACAGTGAGATCAATGTAGGTCCCGTCTAAAGCACCTAAACAACACTGTTAAGGAAGTCGATTACATAATATTATTAAGTAATGGAGATTCGCAACACAACAAATTGAGCAACAATATGGACTTTACCTTGAAATATTTCCATCTAGGATCATCTGAGTTTTCATCAATAGGCGTGGGCTTAACCAAGAGCAGATTATGAATTTTTAAAATAGCTTTCAGGACTAGGTGCATGTAATGCGACACCGTCTGACCAGATCTTATGAATTCAAATTTCACAACAGAATTCTTGGTGTGATGTGCTAAAATGGTCAAGAAAATGGCAATTTGTTCTTCTACTCCAACATATCGATTATCCGATAAACCTCCCCGCTCTCTCAATAAAAAGCATAACCATGCAAATGCATTTCTATCCATTCGAAGATTATGAATGCAGCTAGAATCAGTATCCAAAAATAACATGCTCTTACGATAAGATTGATTGGGCATCCTCTCTATCATACTGTACTTTTTAACATGTTCACTACGTCTCCTAACTCGTCTGCTTTCTTCCATTAGAAAATGTGCGATAATAAAGAATACCATGATATGTTTATGGAGTATTTGCTCAAATATAAAATAAAAAATACATTGTTTCTCACGACGAGAGTACATTCTGCCCAATCTGATATATAGCCAAGCCACTGCAATGAAAATAATAGAAATAGTTCAACAATGAAACTACAATTATGCCCACAACCAAAACTACCATTATGCCCACAACAAATACTATTCTTATACGAACTGAAACATACATCAGCTAGAATCAATTATCCCATTGTAATGAATGCATTAAAACCAACCAAGACCAAGGTAACATCAACAAACAAACTCAACAATCAATTAGCTAAGAGTCCCAAATGAATGAATTAGCTAAGACCAACAAATAAACTAAAAAACATTCAAATTAGCTACCTCAACAAAAACAATAATCTGTTCATCCAAATCTGCTATGTATTTCATTCAAATTAGCTACCTCAACAAAAACATTCAAATTATCTACCTCAACAAAAAATACATAAACATACCTATTCCCAACAAATCTATCTATGTCTTTGAGTCAAAATTGAATATTACCTCGAATTATTCAACTCACTGGCTTCGACTCCTATTTGTGTATGCCGCCGGTCGATGTTGGGTGGTATTCAAAATTGAGTACCCTGTTTCTCCAAGAAAAAATGAAAAACAAAGAACATATGAAGAAGCTCAAACTGAACGAAACGGAGAAGTGCGTTGCCCATGTGTGAAAATGGAAAATATCGCCATTTCTTTCGTTGAGAAACAACCTTCTTCGTTATCGGAACATTCGAAGAAGCAGAAATGGAGTTCGAATTTCAGCATGAGAAGAAAATTTCAGAGAAATTTCATACCTTCTGTAGCTGCGAGAAGAAATGGAGAAAATTTCATGGGCACCCTAATTTTGAGAAACATAATTTTTGAAATTCATGGGCGCGCAACGATGGAGAATCGAGTGAGATTTGTAATATCACCCCGCCCATGGTATATGTTTTGCAAAGTGAAACAGTAGAAAAACGAGATAACGTGAGAGTCGGTCTACCGGGTCAGAGATTAAACCGGGTCAATGCCACACAATATATAATGTACCAAACGGAGATAAGAAGACAGATTCCTTTTATTTCTCACCCTTTAACTATGTACCAAACAGACCCTAAGGATAATAATATAATATATAGAAAATAAATGCGTAAAACAAATTTTCAAGTAAATTATTATATATTTTTATTTATCAATTTTAATTCCCTGATAATACTGTAAAACATGTTTATATATAATAACTTACTGACAGAAAAATACAAAGAAGCCATAAATATAATAAAATTGAATTATAAATATAAATACAAAAAATTGAATTATTACATAAAACTAGTATAGACTATAGAGTACGTCCTCGCATGCGGTTCATTAAAAAATTATAGATGAACAATATAATGTATTTTTAACGTTTATACTCCCAAATACGTGTATTATATACGAATCAATAGTTACTGATAGTGAAATACATATACAGTAATATAATATATAGTGATTTTAAATCAGGTGGGTTAGGTTACCTGACCACCAGGTTCTTCACTTGAGCGAGTGATCCGAATTCGATTTCCTCTGGGAACGAATTAACAATTAACAATTACGGATAAAAAAAAATATATAGTGATCTTAAAATAATAAAAATTAAAAAATAATATATATTTTTGCAATAAAAATATAGAAGTAATATATTCATCTATCACATTTCACATCACCCCAATCTCCCTTCATCAGTATATTCGTCTATCACGTTACATGTTACCTCAAGTGGAGAAAATAAGGGAGATAAAATTTTATAAAAAATAAAGCAATGAAATTTTACTAAATTTAAAATATAAACAAAAGAAAGAACATGGTTTCCACTTCAAAATTGTTGAGACATTTAATGACAAGAAATATTTGATAATCACTGAAAGTAAGACATAATCTAGTTTTAAAGACAAACAACATTAACTTAATCATTTTTTAACAAAAAAATGTCTTTGGTCTTATATTATAAATAATATTGGTTATTTATTTGCTGGTGGAAAAAAATTTAAGGAATTATTGAACATCAAGGTAATTTTTTTTTTTTACTGAACTCTTATCAAGCTAGATCTTTAATCTAGAGTAAATATTTACTCCAATCCAAAATAATTTGATCACATTCTATATACGAGAGTTCTGTACAAGAGATGAACTCTTGGATCATGCACACCCACACGCACCCGTATCAGTGATAATTTCGGATCTCAATCCAAGTACGAGAGACTGCAGAGTTTATCACAAATTTAGTCAAGGAATGTTCAATCTTGGGGGTGGTTTGATACTAAAATTCTTCAATAATAATGGTAATGAGGATAAATATAGAGTGATAATAGTAGATAATGAGAACAAAAGATATACACAACTTTATTTTTCCTCCTAAATAAGGTAATTATGACCTCCATTTGATTACCACTTCTCGTCTTATAATCATACTCCTCAATTAGTCACATATGCTACAACCAACAACTCTTTTTTGTTAATTTCTTTTTCAAATTGGAGCACAACACTAATGATATAACCATCATGAACACAAAACCTCATTCAACATATGTAAGAATAAAAGAAGAAAAATAAAATTTGTTACACATTACTATTGAAAAATTTGAAACAAGCGCTCCCTATTCTCAATCTAAATAAGTACTTAAACATCTTTTACTAAGGTATTATGCAATAACCACCAAATCTCCACTATATTATTATCATGATAGCAAGCATATGACATAAGTTTAAAGCACAAAATTCCTTTCCAGCCTCAAGTGCAAAACATGACTAATTGATCGGTCATGCATGTGTAGGGATTAATACCAAAATCGTCTCATAACTTTTTAACTTTTTTCGATTTGGTCCCATAACTATGTAATGTTTCAATTTAGTCTCATAACTATTTAATGTTTCAATTTTAGTCTCATAACAATTCAAATCTAACCAAATTACTCGTAAATCGCCGGAAATGACATAAACGGCGTCATTTTACTCACGTGCCGTGTGAGCCAATTCCGCTGGAAAATATAACACTTGACCGGCACGTGAGCAAAATGACATCGTTTTGTGTCATATCCGGTGACTTGGGACTATTTTGGTTAGATTTGAATTGTTATGGGACTAAATTGAAATATTAAATAGTTATGAATCTAAATTAAAATATTACATAGTTATGGGACAAAATCGAAAAAGTAAAAAAATTATGGGACGATTTTGGTATTAATCCCGTCATTTGTACATTCACAAACTTTTTTGAAGTTGATGAACAAGCCCTCGTCAAAAAAAAAAAAAAAGAGCCGAATCCCAATATTTGAGCGGCCAAACTAACACTATGTAATACAAATGCACTACACACATGCATGCATGGACATCACCATTTTACATAATTATTGTTTTGTTAATATATAGTTGAAACTTCTAGCACCTGAATCCTGCTAAGCAAGTTGTTATTAGTTACAACCGTGCCCATTGGTGTATAATTAAATAGCACACCATGTAAAACTTCACATTGTTTAGAGAAATGAAAAATAAAAGTTAAATTACCATGAACTTAATTTAACATGGTATATATTATATATAAAGTCAATTTACGATTCATATATATTCAATGATTCGATCGGGTTGATCTTCATCATCTTTTTCACTCTTTAATTATATATATATGTTTCTAATCTCTAGTTTCATTGATTCACTTCTATGGATTCATCCATTCTGCACAATTTTTTTTACTCTTTCTCTTCGTTTAGATCGATTACATATATTTTGGCGTACTTCCTAGCTATTGTGCGTGCTCATGACTTTGAATGCTTAATTTCTCACTTGTGTAATGTCTGATGGTATGCTCATGTCAGTAGATGTGTGCATTTGTACGTTTTAGTTATGGAAATTAAATTTTTGAAGATTTATTTTAATCTCAATACATATATCTCGAGTCGAGCTGATTAAAGCTTTGAGGATTAATTGGTTCAACTAACTTAAAAGTATCACTTCATGCTGCTGGGCAAGATATCAATTAATAATTAATAATGATTTGATTTTGTAGTTAACAAAACTACTCTCAATATTCAATCTATATATTATCCACAGTACTCATGAAATAAGTCTTCTTCAATAATCTTAAATGACAAATGAATCAAAATCAGGCATTAATGGTAGTAAATTAAGGTAATGCAAAATTTTATTGCAAGAACAGAATTAATTTCTTGTCAGCTAGATCTGTGGAAAATATATATATATAATCAGACTAGCTTCTGCCAGCCAATTAAGTATTGGTTTTATATATCACAATTTCTTGATCTTGAGAATATCAATTGTTCATCTTTACTAAGTCCGGGTTAATTATCAAATGAATCTTTCATAACTTACTCTAATTTTACCTTAGCCTATGCCTTTCATATAATTAATTGAATCTTTATTTGATGTTTCCTTTTCTTACAACTCTACACGTTGTTGATTAATGTGGGGCCACACATGCAGCTCTAAACACGTTAGAAAAGGTACTTGTTGTTGGTAACTATAAAATTTAAAAATCATAATTAATTTTTAAAGAAAGAAAAATTGACAGTCAGATCACTATAATATGAGTTGAAATCATCCTTTGACAAGATTTAAGAGCATGTCTAAAAGTTAAAATTTAAAACCAAAAAGACATTTCTAAAAAATAGAAGAAAAACATTAATATATAGTACAGATTGTTTCAGTAAACGTAAACATATTTAAATTCAGCCAAATGCAGAAAAGCAAGATAATAATAATTATTATTGTCATTTCCCCATTTTTGTAATCATAAGTTATTCAAAACAACAGCAGAAATAATGTTTATAAATAAGACATGATATAAAATTTTCATTAGAAATGTTCTAGGACTTAAATTAAATGAAATTTTATACACTAAAAAAATAACATCAATTCAAACTAAATCATAAAATCATTCCATGCAAATTAAGTAAAAATAAATTCAATCTAAAGACTAAAAAGATTAAATAAGAAGATTTAATTGCAAGCAATCCACCATGCCTCCACTGCGCACTACACCTTACTCTTAATCTGCAAAAATGTTAAATTGATTGGGGTGGGCAAACAACTAGCTCAGTGGGGTCTTATTTGTCACAGTTAAATATAAAATGCAAACGAAACTATTAACTCACAAACATGCATATATATCATAAGCTTGTTGGCGAGGCCAACCGTAGTAACATAAGCTTGTTGGATGAACCAACCGTAGTAACATAAGCTTGTTGGATGAACCAACCATATATAGGCTTGTTGGATAAACCAACAATAATAACATAATAAGTTGTAAGATGTAGCGAGTAACAATATCATCTCATAAAATATTTAAAAGTGACAATTTAACCAATCTTAAATTAATAAGAAAACTCCACCTTAATAACTAGTAAAGCTAGTAAACGCGCTAATTGTTTTAACACATGTGGCGCGCAACACTATATTTTAGAAAAAATAATATTTGATTCAAGTATACTACACTCTTTAGAAGGATAAACCAAACTTATATATATGTATATAAACATATGCTCATATATATACATATACAGAGAAGGTATGCAAATAGGTATTTGGATAGAATGAAAACATGAATAAATATAAATTTCAATAACTCATTTGAGAAAAATAATTCTAAATAAAAGAAAATGTTTCCTTATGTTATGCAAGTCAACAATAATATTTAGATAATAACACATTTTATTAAAGAATAGTTATGTGAAATAAATATATACATTAACCTATCATTTACCTTTATGTATCTAGACCATATAAATATATACACATTTACTTGCATATTTAAAGCTTTTAAATAAAAATAAACATTAGACACACATACAATATATGTATATATATTACAATATATTTTTTAAAAACTAATAACATGTGGTAGTAAAAAAAATCATAGTAATTAATATATTAATAACAATATGACGTTTGAAATTTCGAGGTGTTACAATTATTATATTTGATAATAATATTGTATAATGAAAAAACTACAAAAGATCGTACTGTATATACTTGATGGTATTTTGTATTGTGTAGTGGGGGCATCGAGAGCGTTATTGATGATAAAGACGAAAGATCGATATGTGCTGTTTGTGAAATGACAGTTTTTTTGGATTTGGAACCAACTGAAGCAAAAGACTCAACAACAAATTTTGAGCTATGCAATCGAGGTATGAATATTTGCTTGTTAGGTAGATGTGTGCATATGCTTGTGTGATGCATTGATGAAATCACAGGTGTGTGAACGAATGTCGAATCCAATGGGAGAATCGAGCGTCGACTACGAAAGCATTTTTTCTATGTGTACTGTTTACTTCAGAATTGGTGGAGAAACTTTCGATCTCTCCTCGAAAGACGTAAGTACTTTCACTCACTCGAAAGACGTACTTAATGGGCATCATTATTCTGCATTCTCAGGCAATGCGCCTTAAAAGACATGATTATTCCGTCTTCTCAGTCGATGCGCCTTAAAAGACATGATTATTTCACCTTCTCAGGCGATGATGCGCCTTAACAGACATGATTATTACGCTTTCACAGGCGATGTGCCTTAAAAGACATGATTTTCCTGTCTTCTCCGGCTATACGCCTTAAAAGACATGATTCATTCTGTTTTCCCGGTGATGCACTTTAATAGAACTATCAGACTTTTTGAAGTATCAGAGCCATCTTGCTAGCCAGCACGGGGGGGGGGGGGGGTTAAAGTGAGACCGTCATCCCGATGGAGGACGAAGCTGTTGAGGAGAGTACTACTTTAAGATCAAGCTCTAACTGAAGTCAAAGTTCGATCTTGGGGGCTATTGTTATAACCAGAATTATATGATTTTGGGCATCCGAACCGAGGTCTACTGGATCCGAATTTATTCCTAAATGAGCCAAATTCCTTTAGGCTCCATTTGGATGGGTGGATTTGAAATCCATGGATTCACACACAAATAACTAATTTCTCCAAGTAAGTTAATAAATCTATAAATACTTAGATTTGAGCCATGTTTAAAATGGAGGAATTTTAAATCCTTATCAAAATTATGTCATTTAAAAGCCCTCCCCTCTACCCATTCCATCTTTCCATTGTCTTTATTTTTTTTCTTATCTACTATCTCTTTACAATTCATGATTTGAAATTTATGCCTTCTTATATTTATTATTTTTTAAATTCAGTCATTTTCTAATCCATCCATCCAAATAGAGCCTTAATGTAATAGTGCTTGGCTTGGTTGTGTACAATTGTAATAGACCCATATATAAAGGGCAAGTAAGTCTTTTCGATCTTTTATGGTTCACCCTATAGAAGTATATGCATGCATTGTTCCTTATTTACGTCCACATGCATGATTGCATGTGTTAGTTGTTAGGCTCTTAGCTTCATTGTGTATCTCACACATCAGTTAGTTAGAGTAGGTTACCGTTGTTAGTATGTTAGGTGGTTAGAAGTTAGTTAGTTAGTTACAACTCCTCCACATCTCCTCTATAAATACACCATGAATCACATGAGTTGATTAATGAAAAACACATATATTTCAACGTGGTATCTTGAGTTATTCTCTCTATTTGATTTGGTTATGGTGCTAACCTTCAAATTCTCAATCGTTTCTGCATATCTTCTTATCACTTTCCTTCATATCTTCATACATTCAACAACTAATCTTTATATCTTCATCGACCCACTCTTCACATATTGACTAGCGATTTGTGTTCGCACACAAATGCACTTTCCTACAAGTG
>JAPKLY010000267.1:427575-450703 GCA_026898435.1 Prunella vulgaris
CTTCCGAGCACTTTACTCACACTCAGCTTATCTGACTCATTACTGAACCGTCCCTGCTGCCCCTGTGGACATTCAGCATACTGAGTACTTCAGGGAATCCTGACTGAGTGCGTTAGAGCATTTTTCTGAGTCTTTCAGAAAAATCTGACATCAGTGTATTCCCCCCATACACTGATTTAACTCGTTTCGGGACCAACACTTAGACTATAATGTTGTCATTTAATTTTACTCCACATCTTGTGTTGTTAAGGATCTGGCAACTAATCAGTTTCTTCTAAAAGGGGTGCTCAATAATGGCTTGTACTAGCTTAATCTCAATCCTCTTGGAGCTGGCTCATATCAATCTACAACTACTGCACTTTCTTGTTCTGTCAATAATGCTTTTGTAACTCAGAATAAAACAATGTTATGACATAATAGACTTGGTCATCCTTGTGTTTCTAGCCTTTCTTCTGTGTTGCATACATTGAATTTGACTACTACTAAGTCTGAATTCCAGTTTTGTGACAGTTGTAAACTTGAAAAGTTACATCAACAACATTTTTCTCTAGTCAAACATTGTTCTACTGCACCTTTTGATTTGGTTCATATAGATGTGAGGGTCTCCTCCTTATGTGTAAGGATTTGGAATCTCATCCCGATAATTCACTAAATTAATAATGCACACAGGTTAGGGTACTCTCTTTAGAGTACTCAGCCATATAAAGGAGAGATTCTTAAGCTCCTCACCAGTGCCGTTGCTCTTACGTTCTCCATTATTATATGCTTGTTATCTATTAATAGAAGATACTCATATTTTTTTGATTGGTAAATGTTAGTTGTTAGTGGTTAGAAGTTAGTTCACCAAGTCTCCTTACACTCATATCTCTAAGTCAACCTTATATCTTCCTCCTATTCGTTCCCAAAGGGAATCGAACCCGGGTCACTCACTCAAGTGAGTAGCCCGGTGGCCAGGTGAGTTAACTCACCTGGTTAGGAGATACTCATATAACCACATATATTGATTCATTAAAAGTTTGATTAATTAGTATCAACAAAGATAAGTCAGAATTTTATTGTGATTCAATTGATTTTCACTCATTAAAGGTGAGGTTTTAATAAGTCACAAATTAATTCGTCAATTACTCAATCTTTTAGATTTTCAATTTCAATTAAAACAACACTCCACTTATTATTATGGGCAGATATTGTAATATCGAGTTAGTTTGTTGATGTTAACCAAAAAACTAAAACAAAAAATAGTTAATATGCATTTGCATAAATTGTAATATACTTATGAACAAAAAAATCTTGAAATTATAGTTGTGAAAATTTTAAAAAAATATCTAAATTTGACCCAACCTAATTAAAAGCTAACAAATTTTTAATATGATGTATTTTATACTATAAAATAGTTTACATAAATATGCCTCTTAAAATAATATATTAATATAAAACATTTGAGTAGGTTTTTGTGTCAAATTATTTTTAACTTAATTGACAACTTTCTTGAAGTAATAAATAATTTTATAAATTGATTTGTATTGAAAATTTTGATATTGAGGATATGATTTTATATAACTTGAGATTTGGAATGGATTTTTTAATGTTATATTTGCATCGAAAGGCTACAGGAATTTGGGAGCATTACGATTTACGAGTGATCCCGATACCAACTCTGTTTTATATATATTTTTTAATCCAAATAGTTAATAATCTACTAATTAAAGTATTTGTCCTTTTCCAAAAATAAAATATTGTTAAAATGGTAGAAATATCTTTCACCCATGGAAAAATATCTACTCTACTCCATAAAAATCTTCTCTTCACGTGCGCCTCACGTGACCTTGGACCGACATAAAAATATCTTAATAACCCGAGTTAGTTAACCACACCCAATTTGACCAGGACAGTTGGATACTAATGCACATCTTAACCATGGGTAGATAACTAACTACAGCGACTGCGCGCTCTGTTTAAGTTTCGGATTCCGATTTTACCCCCAAAAACCTAGCTATCTCCTCCTATATAAACCCTCAGAACCCCCTTCCTTCATCTTCAACTCAAATTGGAGGCGGGTTATTTGATTCTACACCCCCTTCTTACCTTCTCTTCCAATGGCCGCAGCTGATGTTGAATTTAGATGTTTTGTAGGTGGATTGGCTTGGGCCACCACTGATCAGTCACTCGAGCAGGCCTTTTCTCAGTACGGCGAGGTTATCGAATCGAAGGTCTGTTTGTCCCGGAGACGACGCAGCTCTCGTTCTCGTTCTCTCTGATCTGTTACTGTTACTGTTACTCTGTTACTCTTGTTACTACTGTTACTGAGTTACTACTGTTACACTTTCTCTTGATATTTTACCCCTGAAACGGTACGTTCCGTCTTCCTCTTTTTCATCGAAGGGTTGAAGATTGAATTATCCACATTCAGTTCATGTTTTTTATTGCAAGATGTCGCAGATCTGCTGTTTATTTTGTTAGATCTGAGATTGTTTATTGGTTGATTGCTGTCTCTGCAGATCATTAATGACCGTGAGACTGGAAGATCCAGGGGTTTCGGATTTGTTACTTTCAAGGATGAGGAGTCGATGAAAAATGCAATTGAAGCGATGAATGGTCAGGATCTCGATGGCCGTAATATTACTGTCAACGAGGCTCAATCCCGCGGTGGCGGTGGAGGTGGAGGCGGAGGCGGAGGTTTCCGTGGTCCCCGGCGTGATGGTGGTGGTGGTGGCGGTTATGGAGGCGGTGGTGGCGGTGGTGGCGGTTATGGTCGCCGTGAAGGTGGTGGCTATGGAGGTAATGGTGGTGGTTACGGACGTCGGGAAGGAGGAGGTGGTTATGGAGGAGGTGGTTATGGAGGCGGCGGTCGTGGTGGTGACCGTGGCTACAACAGGGACGAAGGCAGCTGGAGGAGTTAAGATGGTTCTTTTTAGCAATTTAGATGTGTCTCGTTCTGTTTCCCTTACCGTCTGTGGCTCTGGTTTTCGTTCAATTGTCCTTGTTTTTGTTACTGGTTTCGTGTTTTCTACAAGATGTATCGATCTGCGTTTACTTTGTTATGATGAATGAACTAAATTGAAGGTTGCTATTGAATTTTATCATTTTTCTTTGCCTAATTTTACGGAACTAAATGTTTGAACGGCCTATAAATCCGTGTTCCAGATCTGGCTAAATGCTACTGCCGCACACAAAGAAAAATTGCACTCCAACTGCGATTTACATGAATCTTAGATTGGTTTGAATAATTTCATTTTAGTTTTGTGGGTCTGTTTTCAAGATTTATTCGGAAGCATTGTTCTTCTCTAAATGGTCTTATTAGATGGTCTTATTCAAAATTATTTTGGTATTGCTTTATTTTTTTCATTTTCATGTGGGGCAATTTTTTTCCCTATGGTTATTTGGTCATTTTTGTGGTGTTCAGAATTCATCCAGGTTCCGTGCAATTGACATTGGAGATTGTAACATTAAGCCCCGCCGTTAGTTTCTCTGTCCACCTTGTGACCTGAATATCTTCAAGGGCAACGCTGTGAATTTACTAATTTGGTTTAAAAAAAAAAGTATATGTAAAAAAGATAGCTATTTCAAATCACGCATTAATGGAAAAGGAGAATTTTCTATTTCGTATATAAACTCAAATCTATTTCGTATATAAACTTAAATTTAAATATTTGTAAGTTATATCTAACTTACATGGAAATAGTTGTTATTTGTGTTTGAAATTCACTTGATTCCTCTATTTTGTACATAAACTCAAATCTAAATATTTGTAAATTCTATCTAATTTACATGAAAATAGTTGTTTACATGGAAATAGTTGTTTTTTGTGTGTGAAATTCACTCATTCAAATGGAGCCTAAGGGTATGTTTGGTTTAGGGGACTAAATAGTTAATTCCCCAAACACATGATTATTCCGACCAAAACATACATGTTTTGGCCGGAATAGTCCTGTGTTCGAGGGATTGGGATTGACTATTTAGTCCCCTAAATCAAACATACTCTAAGAGTATTTGTTTATGGAGGTCACGTGTGGGGATGTATTTTTTCCTATCTCATCCCAAATATACATTCACATTTATTAGATATCTACAATCTATTTCACATAATTCAATACCAATAACATCAACTTAATCTTACATATCAAAAATATATTTTATTTATCTTCTTTTCATTAAGTGAAAAGGTACAAATTGGATTCTGAACTTTGTCTACAAATTGGATACTAAACTATTTTTTGAAATTATTATGCCCTTCAACTTTGAAAAAATGTACGAATTGGACCCTGACCTTTTGTCTCAAATAAAAATTGGACCCTAATCTATTTTTTGAAACAAATATGCTCTTCAACTTCGAAAAAAATGTACAAATTGAATCTTGAGCTTTTATTTCAAATATAAATCTGACCATAAACTATTTTTTGAAATAAAAATAAAAATTACAAATGAAATTAGTAATTGAAAAACAAAAAAAAATTAATTAAAAATTAGATAAATAATTAAAAAAATTAATAATCAAAGTTTTTAAAAATTAGATCAATATTTAAATAATTAAATTAAATAATTTTTCAGATTTATATATTTTTTATAATTTAATTTTTTTAATATTAATGAAGTTTTTTATTTTTTAAAAATAATATTATAATTTATATCTAAGACAGAAGTATAGGATCATATTTGTACATTTCTCCAAAGTTGAAGAGCATATTTGTTTCAAAATATAGTTTAGAGTCCAATTTGTATCTGAGACAAAAGTACAGGGTCCAATTTTTACATTTTCTCAAAGTTGAAGTGCATATTTGTTTCAAAAAATAGTTTAGGGTCCAATTTGTATCTGAGACAAATTCAGGGTCCAATTTGTACCTTTTCCCTTTCATTAATATATAATTATGCAATTATTACTACGCGAACTAAGAATAATAAATAATACATTATTATCTCCAAAAAGTATTGATTTCACATAAAGTTCCATCCACCTCTACCATATTCAATTCAAACCAAACACAAATTAATTATTATAGGATTTGCTCCATCCATTTTTTCTCTCCATCCAAATGTGCCACATCCACTAGGGGTGGCAATTGGACAGGTCGGACGGATATTAGAAGATTCAGACCTGCCCCACTTTATGTACGGGCTAGATGTCGACCTGTTGGCGGTCACGGGGTGGGACTGATCGATCCATCATAAATGAGATTTTTATTTTTAATAATAATATATACATGTTCTTATATATTTAAAATAAAATAATAAATTTATAATATTACTAATATATTTATGAATAAATTTTACTTTTAAATATGTTGATATAAATTATTATATTTCATATTATGTTTATATATTGAACTAAAATATATTTATTAAATTGATTTGATCTTATTTATACTATAAATACTAATATATTGTTTTATAAATATCTTATATATTAAAATTTTAATAATGTAAACGGGTCAAATTAGGGTGGGTCAGGTCGGGCAGAATGACATTGATACCCATACCTGTCCGGCCCACGGGTCACGGGGCGGGGCTACCCATATAGTAAGGAATCAGGCCGGGGCAGATCAGGGCGGACCAAATTGCTATCCCTACCATCCACCTTTAGACGAAAACAAAAACTACCTCAGGGTATGTTTGGTCGCTGATGGTGGTGGGTGGGGAGAGATTAAGTGGATAAAATAAAAGGACGAGAGAAAATGTAGATGGATGAAAATGTGATGTGAATTGTATTTGTACGAAACTTTGTAAAATGTATACTCCACATCTCCTCCACCAACTAGCTTCTTTGCATGGGCGGATCTATTAAGGGGCTGCATTGGGCTTCAGCCCAGTGCAAGCCCAAAATAGTTCCATATATACATGTGCTTAAATAAGTTATTTTACATAGTAAGCCCACCCCCAAATTAAAAAAAAAAATTCATTGCTTGCAAATTTCATATTATTGAGTCAAGTTGTTTTGTTGATTTGCAAAATTTTATAATTCAATACCATTTATTTATTTGTTATTAACTATGTTATGATTTTAGATTGAATTTGTACAAATGTACTTAATTTTTATATCACATATTAATTTCATGTTCAATATAAAAATTTTATTGTTTTTAAAAAAGCACTTGTTAATATTTAAATACCAAAATTTATTAGTGAGTTAATACCACCAAAATCTTTTAAATCTTATTAAAAATTTGATTTCAATTAACAACTACTGAACATGATAGATCATGATATTTTTCAAGTTAAGGACATAGGATA
The DNA here is from genome assembly GCA_026898435.1 of Prunella vulgaris. Taxonomy (NCBI): domain Eukaryota; kingdom Viridiplantae; phylum Streptophyta; class Magnoliopsida; order Lamiales; family Lamiaceae; genus Prunella; species Prunella vulgaris. The sequence continues at coordinate 433,801 of JAPKLY010000267.1, forward strand.
TGAAATCTAAGTAAAAATTTTTATATTATAATTTTAAAGTATAATTTAAAGTAACAACAATTATGTTATTATAGTATCAAATGAACACCTTTCAATAAGAAAATTAATATTCACTATAAAAAAATAAACACTGCTATAGAAGTTATCAATATGACTATAATTTTCAGTAAAAAAAAATTGTATTGATAATTACCTATGAAATTTTTTACAATTTTTTAATAACAAAAGTATTTTATTATATCTACAAATAGTTTACATACAATGTTTTCGTTGATAAATTATTTATAGGTAAATTTTTATTGACATTATATTTATAGGTTATTATACATAGAACTTTTATTTCATATGCAAATTGAATTGATTTCGTAAAAAAATTGTTTGTAGATTAAGGAATAAAAGTGTTTACATATAACAAAATTTGAAATTTTTTAAGGTGAGTTAGACAATTTCCACCATAAAAGTTTGTTTTTGGAAAATTTTGTAGGCAAAATTTTATTTTCCTGCACTAGTTTAAAAATACACATATAATATAAATGGTGGAATTAATTGTCAATATATTTTTTTGATGAAATTTAATGAATTAAATATTACGTTCAGCCCAACCCACTACTAAATTCTGGATCCGGCCCGGTGTCTACTTCTGTATATTCCGATTGGTGCTCCAATATCATGGCTTGCTGGTATAGTCTGTAACAGTATAGTATTTTTTTCCTATCTTTGTTTTCGACATCTATTAAAGATGTTGTTAATATTGCTTTCTTTAATTTACAAAAGGCCAAAAAGCTTGTGTTATCATTCCACTTTCCATTTTCAAGAATGAATATGTCTACATTAGAGCAGATTATAATCCTGGATTTAATTCTTCCATCCAATAATCCTATCAACCATGATTTTTACTAAGCTCTTCCAAGACATTCTTCTTTCATTCCCCTCCAAAAAGTTAGCAATCAATCTTTCCATATCATGATTAAAATATTGACTAAATTTTAATAAACATATACTCCCTCCGTCCCGTAGGAATTTGCACTCTACGGAGCGGCACATTTTTTAAGAAAAATGTGTTTTATATATAAAGTAGTGACATATAGGTAAATATGTGTATAAGTTTGTGAGTGTGCACGTAAATCAATATTTTCTTTTTTAGTAGTGTGCAAATTTGTGTGGGATGTCCAAATAAGAAAAGTGTGCAAATTCCAGTGGGACGGAGGGAGTATCAAGAACATGTCTGATGAGTATATTTGGAGTGGGCGTATGGGTTTAAAATCGGGCCGTTAATGCATATAGGTTATTTAGGCTTTTCTTATCTTTGTTTCGTTACAATTTCTGAGCCCATTTACCTAATACTTTCCTACTCTTCTCAAGTTGGAACCCTTTTCTAATAACTAAATCTCTAACTAGAGCTCTTACTAGGAAAAATAAAAAATGAAGTAAAAAAAAAAAGTAGATATTTTTCTTTTAGATTTTTTGAATTTTATGGGCCTCACCCTATGAAAGCCGAATAATTAGTTCGGAATAAAATTAAATTTAATAAATAATAATCTGATAATAAATTGAACGAAGCTTTTAAATAATTGCATAAAAGAAAGTAAATATTGTTTTGTACGATTTAAGATACAAGAAGTGGGGGATGTTTGAGCAGGATAGGAGTTTTGGTGGTGGGTTGGGAGTAGAGTTGATAAATGGGCTGGGTCGATCAACACTGGTCTGTTGGGCTGCTTTTATTTTATGAGTGAGGTCAGATCTAGTCTATTACCGATTGATGGATTAAAATAATTAGTAATGTAAGATAATTTTATTTTGAATGTTTGTATTGTAAGATTAATAATAAAAAATATGCAATTGACAATTTTGTCTTTTATATCAAAAACAAAAATAAAGTGATTATGATTCTTATTTCCAATATAAGAGGAGTATTTTAATAAAGATAAACACAATGGATTATTATCATATCTCTTCCCTTAGATAATATTATCTATCATTCATAAGATAATTGAATTTTAATTTTGAGTTTTTTATTAATTTTGGGTCTTTGTCCATAGACCAAATATCAAATTAAATTAAATAATTTAATTTGTCTTAATTTATTTAACGAATCAAATGAATCTTTAATCTATTTATAAGAAATTGAACCTCCGCCCACATATAAGTTATCAGATTGGGAAACCTGATTATTTTTACGAGACTTACTCATGCCAAACCAAAATACTCTCTTCGTTCCCTAAATTTATTTTTATTTGTGTGGACAAGAGTTTTAAGAAAAATAATATAAAATAAGAATATTGTAAAATAATCGTGCGGTCCACTAAAAGATAAAGTGATTGTTTGTGAGTAGAGATGGCAAACGGGCCGGGCCGGCCTAGCCCACCAGGCCAACTGATGTTCATGGGCCGGGCCGGGCCGGCCCATTTTTCAGTTGGGCCTATAAAAATTGAGTCCAGCCCAATCTAGCCCACGGGTTAACGGGCAAGCCCGGCCCATTTTTTAAAATAATAATTTTAAAAATTATACTATAATCACTATTGCACTACTATTAACTTATACTTTTACAATTCACAAACCAAAAACACAAATATAAAATAAAACTAAAACCACAAATTCAAACATAAATTAAAAAAGAAATAAAGATCATTACTAATAGTCATAGTGTCCTAATATAATAAAAACAGTTCATAAGTAGAGAAGAGGGAGAGTCGTGTGTTCTCCTATTGGAAATTAGGAAACTAGGTTTTATTGAGTTATGAGGTGTATTGAAAAATGAAAACAGTACACGCCAAAACCCAAAAGTCTTAGAATCCATTATTTTTAATTCTATTATTTTAAAATAAATTTAATTATATTATTTTTAATTATATTATTTTAAAATAAATTTTATTTCACCGGGCTAAACGGGCCAGCCCGCGGCCCACCGGGCCAAGCCGGGCCAAAACGGCCCAGTTTTTTTCGGGCCTCTATTTTTACAGTCCAACCCAGTCCATATGTCAGGTAGGCCGGGCCGGAATTGCCAGCTTTATTTGTGAGTGTGATAATAAAATAATATTTTTTAAAAGAAAAGTGAGAATAAATTTGAGAAAAGGATGAAAATAAAATGTGAGAATAAATTTGATAGACACGGGGGGTAATAAATACCCACTACGCCCTCCTACTTACTCATGGATGAGCTAACACGGGGAGTCTTATACTTTCTTTCTCTTCTTCTCTTTCTACCCATTGTAATATTGAAAAATCAAATGTTTTTCACATTTTTAACATTAATTGGACCTCTTTTAGTCTTTAGGTTCATCTAGTTAAGAAACAACTAATGGCGTTATGAGTAGGTTTGCAATCCTGGGTTTTTAATGTAATGCTCGCGGCTTAGCTTTTTTCTTTTTTTTTTAATGGTCTGTCTTAACATAAAGCTTCACATCTCTAAAATAAAAAATTCAATTCCACTTTCACTTTTTTTTTTTCAATTTTAACAAAATGACATTATTTTTGGACACACACTCCATTTTTTAAAACTTTAAATTTGTACATTCAAATTTACAAAATTGTCACTCAAATCCCTATTCGTTGGATCTCCACCTTCTTAAAATGTATAACAAACAAAGTGTAAAGTTAAACTTGAGACTAAAGGAGTATCTTTTTAATATATGAAGTAATATCTTTTAAAATGTCCATGGTTTATATTTTTCAAAATAGCTATAAAGTATTGTCGAATTCACTATGTGTAAATTTTTTGTAATGATTTTATTAGTATTCTCATCATTCTAAATTTGAAAGATAAAATATATGACCTATAGATTTAAAATCGTGTTTGACAATAATAATATTAAGACTTATTTTCATGTGAAATTTGTTCACTGATATCATCGTATTACTCAGTGATATCATTGCTCTCGTAACATCTTACAATGTAATATTAATTCATAAGTGTAGTAAGTATCACTACATGATGTTATAGTATCAGTGATGTATGGTATAAATTCCATTCTATAAACAAAATCATAGGAGAATTGTCTAATATCAATATGTACTAATAATTTTATTCTTTGTTTATTGTCATTTTTCTCTTACACGTTGAATTTGTATACCATGCTTGTTTAGATTATGATTAAAATAATCTATAAATAACTAAAAATCATAAAAGTGAAAAACAAATATATAATTATTCAGTTTTCAACCTCTCACTGTCTTTTCATGCTCTAATTTAATAGTATTATAATCATTTTCGAGAAATTTTCAGTACTTTTTTCGACAAGATGCATTTGACTAAATTTGTGAATTTCCACAAAAGAAATCCAATAAATTATGACTGCATTTTGAAATGGCATAATCCAATATATTATGCGATTAGGTCCAAAATTGAGGTCCCTCTTAGATTCTGACCAATTATTAGAAGGACCACCTCGTAAATTTCGAATGTGATATATATATATATATATATATATATATATATATGGAACTTATTTACCTTGATGATTCTTTTTCTTTTATCTACACATACTCAATTACAAAAAAAATATTTTCTTACACCCATAATTTAAAGGCTGTGTTAAGCACAATAACTTTATAAATTTGTACATTAATTATATTTTAAAAAATATAAATATAGAACCATTAAGCTCATTTTAGCCTACATTTATATTTTTACAAGCTTATAAATATTATAGGACAAACACACTATTTAGGCCTAGATCATGTATTAGAGTCAATAATTAATCACTCGATTAAAATAAAAGAAGTTATAGAACAATCAATTTTCAATCCGTTTTAAATTTATTTGAACTCGTTTATTCTCTCCCTATATATATGGGAAAATATATATTTTTGTCCTATAAGTTTCGTTGACTTTGGTTTTCGTCCTCTTAAGTTTTGAATTTTTGTTTTCGTCCTTTAACTTACCAAAAGTTATGGTTTTCATCCTCTTAATTTTGAATTTTTGTTTTCGTCCTTTAACTTATCAAAAGTTAAGGTTTTCGTCCTTCAACCGCCTATAACCAGTCATACAACCGGTAATACACATGTGGATCCATTTTTTCTTTCTTTTTTTAAACAAAATACTAACGTGGGGGTGTTTGGAGGGAATTAGGTCTTGACAAAATACACTTTTAACCGTAAATTCCCTCCCAGATATCGTCCAATACTTACATCCATAGAATCTTCTGTCCTGATTCATTTTTGAATAAGATGTACAAACCGTGCAACGAAACTACAATGACACTTAATGTTGCGCTCGAAACTCGTTGATTCATACGAATTTCTTGAACCTTTCCATACAGTGAGTATGCGCTCAATAGAATTTAGGCTTTTGGATGTTTTGAATTGGGGATCTTTATTCCTTTTTTTTCCAAATTCTCTCAAGCCCCCATGCCTAGATTTGATCGACTAGGGTTTTGATTTGGGAGAGAATTTACGGTTAATCCTGTATTTTATCCATCAAGACCTCATTCCCTCTAAATACCCTCATGTCAGTATTTCGCTTAAAAAATAGAAAAAATTGATCTACGTGTGTATTACCGGTTGTGTGATTGGTTATAGGCGGTTGGAGGACGAAAATCACAATTTTTGGTAAGTTAAAGGACGAAAACAAAAATTCAAAACTTAAGAGGACGAAAACCATAATTTTTGTAAGGTAAATGACGAAAACAAAAATTCAAAACTTAAGAGAACGAAAACCAAAATCAACGAAACTTATAGGACAAAAAAATATATTTTCCCTATATATATTAAAGCAAAATTATAAGTTATTGGGGGTAAAAGAAAACTATATCCCAACTAATTAGTGTAATGATTTTGTATTCTGAAAAATGATTCCTTGGAAATATAGACACATGCAACTGTAACTTTCACCTAATGATTGCAACATATGGCGCAATTAACCTATGATTGGAGGGTACCACCCCTCGAATTTCCAGAGGCATCACTGTGGTCACAATCTTCTTCACATTAAATTTTCTGCCTTCAAACCCAAAAAAAAAAAAAAAAAAAAAAAACTAAATATTTTGATGTCTGAGGATTTGCTATCAATTTTAATCAACTTTCAATCACACACACACATATTATATATGCTTGAAATTAATTTCCTTGAAGATGTACATTTATATATCATTAATTTTCTAAATATATAAAATAAAAAAATGAAAATTTAATTTGATGGGTCCTTGATCGAGTATGATGATAAGTAAAGCAAAGAAGGAAAGATGATATGGGTCCAAAGAGGGACTCAAAAATCTTATCTTGGAAGTTGTTTTGCAAGATTCCATTCCATGCCATGCCATGTTAAGAGTTCCAACAATGTCGATGACGATGAGTATCATCCACCACAATTCTTGGGCAAAAAAAAGAAACAAGATTCTTTCCTTGTTCATTCACCATTATTACAACTTCACTCATTGTAATTCTTCATTAAGTTAAGCCCAAAGTTTTATGTCAACTCTACTTAATTTGAGCAATAATAGTTTTTCAAAGTTACTAGTTTGATGGTATTCATTGTTTCAATTTAATACATATACACACACGATGAGAGCATCAAAATTGTAGCAATTCACCAAGTAATTACAACTCTAAATATCGGTAATCATATACTACCTCTGTCCCAAGTTTTTTTTTTTCAAAAGATCTAGACGCACGGGATTAAGAAAGATATGAAATATGTGAATATAAAATTAAATAATAAAATATAAAAAGTGTACTTTATTAACTTTTGTAGGTGTAAATTATTTCCTTTTTAAGATGTAAAAAAAGAATTGAGATATCTCAAAGTAGAAAATGTGGAAAAAAGAGTTGGGACGAATGGAGTATATGAAACTGAGTTATGTCCATGTATAACAAAAAAAAATCTCATGTTTTTGTTAATGCATGGTACTCATCAAAGTAACAAAATATTTAATATCAATATATATATATATATATATATATATATATATATTGAAGTGAAAATGGCCCTGGAAAGCTAGCTACATGAAACAAAATGTAATAAAACAAGTGCGTGCAGAAAAACGAAGGCTTTATTTGGTGCTAAAAAAACAGAAACAAGATGAGATTTGTTTTGCTTTTGACAGAATGATTGTACGAAAAAATTCAGGTGGACAGCTACAATGGAGTTGGAATGTAGTTAAGGACACAAGTAAAACATCAAATCTTGTGAAACATCAAATCTTGTGAAACATTCAATAATACATCAGCCTACCTTTTCTTGGGATTTTACCATCACTATTTTGGCCACTCACACTATTTAGATAAGCTGACACTCTTTTTCCACTCTTTCTCTTGTTATTTGTGCTCTTCCCCCCATTTAATTATTTGCCACATATTTGAGCAATTAGCATACATTTTATTCCAATTGTTTCCAAAAAAGAATTTGGGTTAAGCAATTAGCATAGATTATATTCCTCCCTCTATGACATGCATTATTCTGTTGTCCTGCCCAGAGTTTATGATATTTTTCTTTTTAGTTTGTCTCACAAAAGTATACATATTTTTCAAATAAAAATATTCCCTTAAATCTCCACCCTCAAAATATCTACCACACGATCTTCATCCTACACATTCTACTCATCACAAATTTTATTAAAAAATGTGCCCCAAAAGTATTGCATACTTTTGGGGGACGAAGGTAGTACTACTTAGTTAGCTGCAACATATTAGAGAACTAATATAATGCTCCGTTTGGATGCACAAATTTGAAAATAAATGAATTTTTAAAAAAATCCATGTAAGAAAACATATATTTCAAATCACGAATTGCAAAGAGATGGAAGAGAAGGAAAAAGGTAAAGAAGAGACAAACATGGAAAGGGGTAGAGGGAAAATTTTAAGTAACATGGTTTTGACGAGAATTTAGAATTTCCCAATTTTAAACATAACTTAAATCTAAGTATTAGTAAATTCATTTAACTTACTTGGAGATAGAGATTATTTGTGTGTGAAATCCATCCATCCAAACGGAGCCTAAATATATTGATTCGATCTCTTTAAAAGTTTGAGTATTCAAATGGGATGAAATTCTTCCATGATCTTATGTCCTGAGTTCAAATTTGATTAAAAAAACAACTCCACTAATATTAAATTGTTCAGTTAGTATGAGACGGTTTGGGGAGGGGGGAAGGGAAGTGAATGCCTGATTTATATTCAGTCCAATTTATGTATATGTATGTTATTATATTAATATGTGTATTTTTTTAAAATTTATGCGCATTCTTGCATATAATTATATTGATATACAAGTGTCAATATCTGATAGTTGGTAAAGTATTATATAAACTACTTAATTTCATGATATAAACTACTTTGTAATATAAGGTTTATATTTATAAATTTTTTTTTTTGCCTTGTTAAAAAATGATTCATGATATGAACTACTTTTATACAATACCTACTCCGGTTAGTTAGATTTAAAATACATGTTTTATTGTATCTATCGCCCTTTCTCGCCCCGTGTAAATCCTGCATGTGCCACTGGCTCAATGAGTCTTCCTCTGGAAGGAAGAGTCGAGGATTCAATCCACGAGAAGGGGAGAAGTATCACCATTTTAGGTGATTTAGAAAGTTTGGTTTAGGAACATACATGCTTCCAAAATTGCAATCTTAACTAGAAAATACAAATTAATCAACATTCTCAAACATCCATGCAGATTCTTTGTAGGCAGTAATTCTGTTTTGTCCTGCTTCAGCCTCCAATTGTGGTTCTTAAGGAGACAAATCACTTATATTCTTCATATTTTGCAAGTTTATAGGCCAACTCTCATGACCCCCCCCCCGGGGGCGCCCCCCCCCCCCAAATCCTTGTAGCCTATAAATAATCTGCATTTTCCTCCTCTCACACCAACTCATCACTACATACTCCCCTCTTGATTTAGTCTCTTTCATCTTTTTTTTTTTTTTATATAAAAAGAAAAGAAAAAGAGACTAATTCATTTATAAAAAAATGGCCTCAACCTCGATGTCCCATGGCTCGTGCAACAAGTGGTCCGTGCAAGAAAACAAGGCCTTCGAGAGGGCGCTGGCCGTTTATGACCAGGACACTCCTGACCGTTGGGCGAATGTCGCCCGAGCCATAGGGGGGAGAAGTGCAGAGGAGGTGAAGAAACATTATGATGTCCTTGTTGAGGACATCAAATATATTGAGAGTGGTAATGTGCCATTTCCTAAGTATAGGACCACTGGTATTAATAACATCAAGAGATGAGGTACGTTTTTATTTCATTAATGCACCTATGTATAAATGGATAAATATGCATGTTCTAATGTCTAATAAAACGTGGAATAATCTCTATCTATCATTGGAAATTATTTCAATTGGTTGGTAAAATCTTGGCTTAGTGCAACACCAAACATAATGTTTTTTTTTTTTTTTTTTTTTGTGGGAGGGCCCTACAATAGAAGTAGTTTTATATTTATGTAAGTTATGAGCCTGAAATCTTTGGAATTGGAGTTTTGTGGGTTTGAAATTCGAATTGATATAAGTTATTAACTTTGCATGTATAATATTCTGGGCCATGCATGATGTATGCTTATATATATTATATAATTTTTTAATGACTAAATATCTGCAGATTTAATTAATGATGGAATTTTGCACCAATTTCCCCGTCCACTAACATATTTTTATTATAATTATTGTTTTAATTGGAGTGACAGAGGTATTTTGTTCCCATGCAGGATTCTGATCAAGAAAAATAAGAGATGCATTTTATTCATGGGCATCGAGTGAAATTTTAATATATATATTTTTATATATATATATATATATATTATGTAATGCAGCAGTAATTTGAGAATCATATATAAATAATATATAGTGATTCCAAGCGATATATATTTATATAAATAAATATATAGATACATCATAGATTTAGTTTCCCCTGGAATTAATCTATGTACGCTCCATATTTGTTGAGGAACCAATTGAATTCCTCCAATATAAAATTTAAGTGCTCAATTTTATCATTTGAAATTTCAATTTTTTGTTGTATGTATAAATTAGTGAATTAATGAGCAAGAACAAGAAATTAAATTACAAAAAAAAGGGTCTTAATTAGTTTAATAAGATTTCATTTATATCTACGACAGAGGCTTATTTATAAACTAAAAGGAGTAATGCTACATTAATTGGACTAAACTTATCATGAATCAATTTTAAAATATAAAATATTTAAATATAAGTATAAAAATTTCATCAGATGTATCAAAAATTGGGGCCGATGATATTATGTTATAATTGTTATACATTTTATTGACATCAACTTTTGATACACCTGAAGGATATTTTGATACATTTGAATAAATATTTGATACTTTAAAACAATCTCATGATAAGCTTATCACGAACTATTTTCATATACTCTAAAACCTAGTCTAATTAATTTGGCTCGTTCACTTATCGGTCTAACAGTTTATACTGCATAAAAATATGTCACTAATATATTATCATTTTACATATAAGATACAACGATATGGTAACACAACGAAAAGTGATACTATCGTATCAACCGATGATTCACATATGAATACCGAGAGTAAGTCTCTTGTGCACCAGTTACACAGTGCAACTCAAGTTCATTTCTGAAAAGTTAAACAAAATACTACTGAAAAGTTACACAAATTATTACTAAAAAGTTAAACCATTTAAGATACACTTTTCAGTAATAACATGTGTAACTTTTCAGTAGTATTTTATTTAACTTTTCAGAAATGAACTTGAGTTGCACGGTGTAATTGGTGCATACAAAACTAAGCCGAATACCGAATGAATACGTTATTCGCGTTATTACTATCCATATTGAATCAACTCTATGAATATTGAAGTAACAATTAATAAAACATGGAAATATGAAATTAAACCCATTTTTTTTTTCAATTCAATAATTCAACTTCTTTACAATCATTTTATAACTCTTATTTATAATATTAAAATGAAATCCTTACATATCAATTAAAGATACTATAAATCCTAACAAATCTTATCAAATAACTAAAAATTTCAACAAACCATATCAATAATAAATATAATAATTTTCAATTCCTTATCTCCATCATACAACAAGAGAAAAAGTTGGAATCTTTAATTGTGAGACAATTTTAACTACCATGGTGAGAGGGGGGCTAAAAATTGAAGTAATGAATAATTTATAAATATCTCATATTTGATCAAAAAAAGCTCTTACTATTCAATCAACTAATAATATATATATATAGTGATATAAATATACATATCAACATGTACTATTACACACATGTTGCATAATTTAATTTTACTCAAAATTTGGTTTGTTTATTGGAAAAAAATATTAATATGAAGTATATAAAATAGCTTAGTTAGATTTAAAAAAAAAAGATAAAAAAGGAATATTGCACCAATTTCTTGGAGCAATTGATACAGCGTATTGTTATTTTCTATTGACATATCCACAAAATCATTTACACATGAATTTATCTTAAATTACTTTTATATATACCAACTGCACTGTACAATTTAATTGTACTTTAAAAACTGCACAATTAATGAGTTTATTAAATAATATAACATTACTATTTTTACTAAATAATTATGGATCAATATTAATTATTTATACAGCACAATATTAAATTTTTCTCTTTTGAATATTATTAATTATGCACTAAATATATATTGATGCATAAGAGTGTTACTCAAATATGATTCTCTCGTACACTTGAACATAAGCATGTATATTGTATCTAGTTGGGGCATTTACATATTGGTTCAAAAAAAAAATTATATTTACAAATTGATTAACAATATTTGAACAGAAGTATATTTTTTTTCTGCACAAAAACATATTCCCTCTGTTCCATAACTACTTTCTCACTTTCTTTATTTAGACGTCTCAACTCTTCTTTTCCACACCTAAAAAGGAAATTTTTTTATACTCACAAAAGTCAATAAAGTACATTTTTCTTATTTTATTATTTAACTTTATACTCACATATTTATTTTTTATTAATTCGCGTGCCTGGAGCTACTATGAAAGTAGTTCCGGGACGGAGGGAGTATATTTTTTCTGTACATAACTAATTTGTAATTAGTGTCAATTTTAAAAACCATTTTGTAACTTTCCCCATCTAGTTCTCCCAAGGTGTAGTGCAGAACTATGACAAGGAGAAATTATTGCATAATAACGGGCCATAAACATTACTTACTCCCCCCATTCCACATGAATTTACATATTTTTTTTGTTTAGACGTTCCACATAATTTTGCACATTATTAAAACAGAAATATTAATTTACGTGCACACTTATAAATCTATACACATATTTATTTACATACAACTATTTTATATATAAATCACATTTTTCTTAAAAAATGAATCATTCTGCAGGATGCAAATTTTACGGGACATGGGGAGTAATTTACTTGGAGTTCTAATATTGAAATCAATTTTATACCTTTTTGAAAACAAGAGGTACAATGTATATTTAAATATTTGAATTTATTTGTTGTAGCACAATTGATCATGAGATCGATTCTCAATAGATATTTATCAGGTCTAATCACACAAGGCCTGAAAGCCTTAGATAAGGTCTGAAAACAAGTTAAGACATGGATATTGGTCCGATACCATCATAACCTTCAGATGATGCCAAATTTAGTCAAGGTCGACTACGATGATCAGAGGCGCATCGTCCTTTTCGCCCGGTTAAGGCGTGAGCCAACGAAGGCACTGACGAAGAGACCACAATCAATATCGCCAGATATCGTCAGACCTCACCCACAGTCGCACGGAGATGGCGAGGTCCTAGGGAGATCAAGCGCCTAAAGACCTCGGACCCAAAGACAATATTCGTAGGTCTAGTTAGCGGATAAGATCAAGCCAAATGCGACAAATAGTAAATGAATAGAGTTTGTAGAGTCAGTTGGGCAGACCCTATAACATAAAATATTTATTTTGCCACCTAAAAGATCTTGTATTTAGGCTTAAGTGTCAACCTTGCATTGGTCAGTACTTAGTCTGCACCAAAGATATAACGACAAATATTATATATACTTGCTAAATCAAAGCATTAAATGCAAATATTCAGCAAGATATTAGGGCAATTTCTCTTTCTCTTTGTAACTATAAATACAATCTTAAAGGTTTATAATAAAGGATTAGAAATCTTTAAGTCCAGACTCTATAAGATAAATTTGGTAAATTTTTGTGTTCTTGAACATTCGTTGCACTCAAGTAATTATTCCTCATAATTATTACTCCCCCATTCCTTGATTGTTTTCATACTTCCTTTATTTGGACGTTTTAACTCTACTTTCACACATCTTAAAAGGAAATTTTTCATACTCATAAAAGTCAATAAAATATATCTTTTCTTACTCTATTATTTAACTTTACACTCACATACCTATTTTTTCTTGATTTGCATACCTAAAACAACTAATGAAAATAATTTTAGGATGAAAACAGTAGTTGTAGGATCTTAAAACGGGCACTATCATAAATTTTCTTATTAATTATTGAATCCACTAACAACATTATTATTTTGTGGGATAGGACTTATTAGAGTGAATATGGTCACACTATCCATGAGAGGATTTGATATAATATTTTTGTGAGGATTTGATTAAACATGCTCATGCAACTTATATTATTTTTTATGATAAAATTTTATAATTACGATTAAACCCTAAATATCAGAAATATAATTATCTTATGATAAAATTTTATATAAATTAATCATATTCATCATGCAACTTTTTTTATGTATTAATTTTAAAAAGTATTAATGATTGAAATAAAATGATTAATTTGTCAGTATTATCTGTTTAATTCAAAATTATAAATTGTATTATAAAATAATAATTGTGAATAATTGTAAGATAAAATTATTTTATATATATAATCAAATTCATATATATATATATATATATATATATATATATATATATATATTTTGTGGTAATCGTGGTATAAATGAAAGGATTATGTGTTACAAGAAAGTACCAAATGTGCGGGACCCAGTTGTTTCATGCATAAAGGATGAGAGAATCACATGGGTATTGCATTTGCAACATTGTGGAGTTTCTCGAAAATATCGGGCTCCCAACCAGCATATTTCTCATAAATTATATAAATTTGTATTACCGTTATATAATTATTATTACTATTATAATATATATTTTATAGAATAAAGGTAATTGTATTCACTCAATTGAAAGAAAATGTACATGTACAAATATATAGGCATATACAATATCTACAAGATATGGAAGATCAACTAATTCCTATAATCTTGGGATATTTACACGATCATGATTTTATATAAATCAAGGAATTAATTGTGAAGAATCATTCCTTATACGCCCCGTAAAATTGACGTGCCGTCAGCCACCGAAATTTTGGTTACGTAAATATAAGAACCGAGCACGGTTTAATGGCTTGGTGAGTAAGTCGGCTAGCTGATCATGTGTTGTGACATAAGAAACTTTCAGGCGCCCTTTGTTTGCTAAGTCCCGAACGAAGTGAAGATCGATAGCAATATGTTTCATACGAGAGTGTTGTACCGGGTTAAGGGCAAGACGTGTGGCACCCATATTATCGCAAAGTAAGCGTGGCGGGGAGGAGAATGTGATGCCAAGATCGCTGTAAAGATGATGTAACCAGCATACCTCAGAAGCTGCTGCAGCCAGTGCTCTGATACCATATAGAATAAAGGTAATTGTATTCACTCAATTGAAATTAAGAAGACGTACATGTACAAATATATAGACGTATACATGCAATATCTACAAGATATGGAAGGTCAACTAATCCCTATAATCTTGGGATATTTACACGATCATGATTTTATATAATTCAAGGAATTGATTGTGAAGAATCATTCCTTATATATTTAATTTATTAATAGTGATACTTCTTCCGTATCATAGGATATTACATACTTTACACACTACAAAAAAAAAATCAATTTATATCCACACTCATAAAAATTATACACATGTTAATTTATGTATCATTATTTTATTTATAAAATACATTTTTCTTAAAAAATATATCATCCCGTAAGATGCAAAGGGAATAGTATATATATGTACACATAACAATGATGATTGACAAACTAAAATTCATCATAAATTTGGGTTCATAAAATTTTTTGTCGCAAACCACATATATATTATTGTTTATTTATTTCTTAACATTTTTTAATTTCTAACATTTACTATAATCAATCCATTTTTTTTAATTTAAAAAAAAAAAGGAGCGGATCTCCGGATTACAAGAATGACTTATTTTGTATATGGACTGCACATGAATGTACCATATAAATCTACCATTTTTCGTTCATAAGAATAATAACTGGCTTAATGATAAATGCATTTTATCTTCATCCCTCAGAAACGGTTCAAATCATACTTGTCTTGATTTATCTTTTTTTTTTTCTTGATTTTCTGTTAATTTATGAATCACTTTTTCAAAATTCTCTTTTTTTTTTCAACATAATTAAAATAAATTTATAAAAAATATAACAAAAAAGTTAAGCTAGTTTTAAGTAAAACATTACACTAGATATAATTAATTGTAATGTTAAACTAATTGAAAATACACTAAATATAAGTGAAATGTTACCTTTAAGCAAAATAGTTACACTATTTTTAGTGACATGTTACACTTATTTGTAATAACTTTTGAAGGGTTAGAATCACTTTTTTATTTTAAAAATATCACTCATAAATTTTGAATTTGAAAAGTAATTCTCTCTATTCACAACGGATTAAAAACGCGCTCTTAATATAATTGAAAAACTACACTAGTTTAGCAACCCAATGAGAGAACTTGATTTTCTACCCTGTTTTAGCTCTTCATGTGACTCTTCATTGGAAAGGGATTTTCCATTGGCTCCGTAACTCATCATGCCATCGCCGGTGAGGAAACATAAACAGACACTACAAAAAAAAACTGGTTTTAGCGACCGAATTTGCGACCGCTTTTTGGTCGCAACTTTTAATTTTGCGACCGCAAAAAATTTGCAATTTTTAAATTTAGAGACCGCCATTGGCGGGGCTCGAACCATTTGGCCATTGACCCAGTAGTTTAATTATGGTGGCGCATTATGTATATGAGCCTTTATAGGCTCTGAATAAATGTACCATTAAATGCGCCCGGAGGGAGTCGAACACGCGACCTCTGGGCAACTCAGAGGTGGCGTGTTCCACTCGGACACTTCTCGTTATTGTTCATTTTTATGCAACTAATTATATATAACTCCAAATTGAGTCATATTTTTTTTTTAAAATTCATCAAATTAATTCCTTTTTATTTCTAATTTATTTATATATATGTTTGTTTCAACAACTTATTTTTTATAAATTTAATATTTTACACTACTAAAGAATTTTATTTGTAAGTTTTTTTATGCATTTAATTGTATATAACTCCAAATTGAGTCCCGTTTTTTTTAAATTCACCAAATTAATTTCTTTTTTATTCTAATTTGTTTACATATATATATATATCAACAACTTTTTTAATTTTATAAATTTAATATTTTACACTACTAAAATATTTTTATTTGTTAGTATTTTATGCATTTAAATGTATATAACTTCAAATTGAGTCCCGTTTTTTTTAAATTCACCAAATTAATTCCTTTTTTATTCTCTTTTTTAATTTTATAAATTTAATATTTTACACCACTAAAATATTTTTATTTGTTAGTATTTTATGCATTTAATTGTATATAACTTCAAATTGAGCCACATTTTTTTTTAAATTCATCAAATTAATTCTTTTTTTGTTCTAATTTATTTATATATATATATATTAACAAATTTTTTTAAATTTTTTAAATTTAATATTTTACACCTCTAAAATATTTTTATATGTTATTAAAATTAGAACATAATAAAATATTCAATAAGAAAAAAATGGGTAAAATAGACGGTCGCTAATCTATATTTTAAATAATATTAA
>JAPKLY010000267.1:451103-484447 GCA_026898435.1 Prunella vulgaris
TAAAGCGGTCGCTAATTAGATAAAAGCGGTCGCTAAATTACTTTAAATTTAGAGACCGCCTAAATGGGTCGCTAAACTATATTTTAAAAAATCATTAATTTAATTAAAAAAAAATTCGACCGCCTAAAGCGGTCGCTAAATTACTTTAAATTTAGAGACCGCCTAAAGCGGTCGCTAAACTATATTTTAAAAAATTATTAATTTAATAATAAAATTTGCGACCGCCTAAAGCGGTCGCTAATTAGATAAAAGCGGTCGCTAAATTACTTTAAATTTAGAGACCGCCTAAAGCGGTCGCAAATTACTTAAAAGTGGTCGCTAATATTGTAATTAGCGACCGACTCATAGGCGGTCGCTAATTTTCGGTCGCTAAAACGCGCGTTTTTTGTAGTGAGAAACAACATCCATAGCATATTGAGTACTCCTTTTATTTCACAAGAATTTGTATATTCTTTTTAATTGGTCGTCTCACATAAATTTGCATACTGTAAAAAACAGCGATTTCGTGCAAATTTATATAACTATACACTTATTTACCCATATGTTACTAATTTATTTAAAAAATATATTTTTCATAAAAATGTAAATTTTAGGGATGCAATTTCTCCGAGAGAGTATTTCTTTGCCACTGTCCAAATATAATACTCCCTCAGTCCCGTAGGAATTTGCACCTTACGGGACGACACATTTTAAAAAAAATGTGTTTTATATATAAAGTAGTGACATATGAGTAAAAATGTGTATAAATTAATGTTTTTTTTTAGTAGTGTGCAAATTTGTATGAGACGTCCAAATAAGAAAAGTGTGCAAATTCCTGTAGAATAGAGGGAACATCATAGATGTTGAATGATTAATCTCAACTGTTTGAATCCATTCTACTGAGACTTTATTGTAGAGAATGCATTCTCATGTTCCAATTGAGCCACAATGAAGATTTCAATCAATAAGGAAGAGATTCCTGCACCCAACAAGCACAACAATCGAGTGCAGCAACAAAGATGACACTAGTGAGATGAGTAGCGAAAGATGAAATTTGAAAGAGAGAGAAATGGGAGGAAGAGAAATAAATGAGTGAAGTGAATAAAATCCTAAATATATTTTTTAATATTTAATTAGAATGAATTGGATCAGCTCAATTACACGAATTTAAAATTTTTGTAATTAATGCATATGAAGGTTTATTAAAAAAAAAAAAAGAATTAACCTCATCCTCGACCAGCTAGGAAGGCGACCCTAATAATTTTTAGAGAAAATTATAATATGGTTAACAAAATTGATATTAATTACAAATTGATTCTATAAAGAAAAAAAATGTGCTTCTGTCAAAAAAAAAAATACTTTCATGCAAATATTATGAACCAATTTATAAATATAGTGATTTTTTTGAACTAATATGTAAATAACCCTAATTTTTAATCCATCCCATCACCAGTCGACTCTGTTATGCCCACCAAATAATATATGAGTGATTTACATATAAGTTCTAAATAGTCACTATATTTACAAATATGTTCATAATATTTGCACAGAAGCACTTTTTTTTTTCTGCACAGAAGCACATATTTTTTCTGCATAGCACCTATTTGTAAATACAATGACTTTTTTAAATCTATATGTAAATCACTCATAATATATTTGTACATTTTTAAAACCAAACTCATGTACGAGAAAATCTCCGAAGACATTTTTCCATTTGAAAAATAATTTATTTATTTAATATCCACTTGAAAGTTAATTAATTTATTTAACAATACTATCCACATATAAATCTGTCGCGGTCCAACAACATAAATCCCCTAAAAATATAATGAAATAGAATCCGCAATTATTTATGGAAAAGTAAATACACACACATGCATATATAGAGTATCAAATTCCTTTGACTAAATAGCAAGGAAGAATATATAGAGAAGTTGAATGTATACGCAACACAATATGATGGCTATTCAATGAATTGGCCATCAAATATTCTGGTTCCTGAATCACATATAAAGTGAGTGTGATACACTTATACTATGAATTTTGTATGAATTTGTTCATCTAAGAAATTATGTGGGTTTCAAATTTAAAATCTAAAATATAACATACTCTTAATTTCCAAACCCTGGCCACTACATCAATCCATAGAATTTGATTGTGCAAACTGAATAGCTGCATCTAATTATTCTTCCTATGCTTGCTTTATCAAAATATATGGCCGATGCAGACACCATCAATAGTAATGTTCCTCCCCTGATACAATCTACCACAACAAATGTCAAATTAGAGCTAAGGCCACAAGAAAATGGAAAGCACATGTCACAAAAATATTGTAATCAATGGATGAAACTACTGGGCTCAAAGTCCTTCAAACTATGCTCGTCTCGCTCTCGTCATCATGTATGATCAAGATAGAGAACCTCCACATGAAGACTGTTAAACTAATCGAAGGTGTTGATGGGCTTATCAACATCAAAATCATACATCAACATTATAATAAAACAGATGAATGCTACACAACATTGCTTTCTTAGATTGGTCCCAGTGTGACCACCAATCATGTGATGGTCCATCAAGAATAGTAAAAGGAATGAAGCAAATGTAAACCCAACATATTCTGTATGGCACATAGCTAGAAAGTATAAAGTAAATAACTCTGCCCAGTTGGCCAAAAAATCTACATTCATTTCAAGCAGAACAAAATAATTAGCACACCATCTGTACTGAAGTGATCAAAAGCATGTTAGCCATGTAATTTATGATCATCTTTAATACCAAAACGATTCGTAAATTATGCAATATGCACATATATTTTTATAGGTTTATTTACCAAGATACAAGGGAAAATGAATGTACAACTTGTTTTATGAGTCTGCAAATAAAACAGACACCAAAAGAGACTTTTGGTTTAAAATTGAAATTTTCAGCATATACACAGCGATCAGAGATCCCATTTTCCCCAATCAACTCAATCAGCAGACATCAATGTCATATAACAAAACTCTGCATAGAACGTAAGAACAATACTTAATTTAGTTTTCTACAAAACCTGACTCTATGAAAGCACGTCATCAAACTTCAAAAATAATCCTCAAGGAACAATCGGCAACATAAGCTAAACTGTTGCACATTTAATTGTAAAAACAACTGTGACGCCCGTCTCTGAGTTCCTACACTGTCCAAACAAAATTCTAGAACTCTTATTCAGCCAATTTTGTTCTAAGAGGTAGACGACTTTCCACTTCCTTAGTCTCCGAAGTCCTTTCCTTGACAGCTTTTGACATGCTGAACATCTGAGAATGCATAAACTTTACACATTAGAAATGCCTTGACAACCACATGTATAGAGCCAAAAGGAAATAAACACATATTCTTTTCTATTAGAGGCTAAAATCAAACCTTCTTGATAGTTTTCTGAAAGCAAGCTTTGTGTTCATCCATAGATGCATGAATGAATTCATCAAGGTGATCCTTCATATCTTCCAAGAAAGAAGCTTCTTCATTCTTCTTCTTCCTACATGAAGTCATGTTCGTGACTGGAGCTCTGGATGACGGCAACTTCTCATTCGGGCTCGTTTCAGTTGCCATTATTGTACCTTATGGTAACAGCTAAACAAATTTCTCAAACTTCAAAGCTGTAAGAGCAGCAAGAAATTGCATCAGAGCCAATATGGACTCTTCCTTCAAAACAAATAAATAAATAAAATGAAACTGAATTTTCACAAGCACAGATTAATACATGATTCAAATAGATCAGGATAATCTTGATTGCTTAAAATGAGACCTCTTGGGAAAACCCCAAAACAAATCGGTAAAGGGTTTATAATGTTGGACAAGTATCTCCATTGGTACGAGACCTTTTGAAAAAATTCAAAAACAAATCGGTGCGGGGTCGGCCCAAAGTGGACAATATTATATCAATACTGAGATTGCGGGTCCATCCGAGGACATAACACTAAACCAATGCGACAATAATTAAACAAAATTGCTCAACCACCACAGTGTTGCCTTTGAAAATAAAAGGCCAAGTCCACAAACACAAATTTCTCAATAGCCGGTTGTTTTAGTTTGTGATTTAATCTAGAATCAAGCTAGATCAAGAGCAAATTAATACGTGATCCAGAGAAAAATAACTCTCACTTTATCCAGTGGACTAGTATAAAGATTACTGAGAAATTCTAAAACCATTACTACTCCGATTCGATGATTAGACACGTATTTAGCTAATCAATCAGAAGCAACAGTAGCAGGCAGAACACCATTTAGCAATTTATAACCTACACTCTGTGTGTTCATCCATAGATGTATTTTTCAAAAGGGAACTGAAAGGATTTGCACTCACATTATTCAATTATATTATAAGGATAAAATTTAACTTAACAGAAAAATGAGAAAATACAAAATTCTGCTGTTATACCACTGACAGAAAAGATTGCCCTAAACGCTCAATCAAAATCCAACAAAATATATATTAACAAAAACCAAAGTCTACATTCCATAACAGAGAAATTGAATTAATGGAGTTCTAATACAAAAAAAAAAAAAAAAAAAAAAAAAACACGGAATAGTCTTCAATGAATTCATAAGTGAATCACAAATACCTTATCGCAGGTTAATTTCTGGGAGAAAATCACCTCACTCAGAGCGACGCGAGACGAAATTATAATCTGAAAGCTCAATTGATGGAAAATAATAAAATTAAATATTCTCGAAGATTCTGGTGAATTTGGATGTGATTCGCTCGCTACGATGAGAGCAGGTTCTAGAGATCCTTCTTTGTAGATGAAAAAGAGGATTAACGAATAAAGGATGCTTTTATGACGAACGGTACCTGATTAGGAATGACAACGGGCCATTGAGAAAGTGATTGTGCCTCTAAAAGGCCCAAAAAGAAAATTAATGAAGACCATTAAATAGGCCCAAAATTCATAATACACTACTCGAATTAATACATAACTTTTTATTTGATAAATTTTTTAATTTTTTTGATATTTTTTTTAAATATAGTAGAAATTGAAAAATGTCCAATTTTTTTATTTTTCAAAATTTGTAAAATTTTTGAAAAAGTTGCCGAATATTTTTAAGAATGATGAAATTTCTAAAAGAGGCTAATACCAATAAGTTGGACCTTAAATTAAGGTTATTTTCGACTATTAATGGACTCATTAATTTGTGAAGCCTACCCAAAATTAGGGGTAGAAACACGTGTTTTTATGTTGACATTGACATGACACCGTAAAACTAAACATGAATACACTGTAATAATAATAATTTGTGCTGACACGATATGAATATAAAAATTGTATTACAAACACAATATACTAAAAAAATTAATAAATATAAAAATAAAATTTGGATAGTAAAAATTAACACGAAAAGAAAAATAAATAAATTTAAATATAAATGTATTATAATAACTAACACGACACAATAATACACGTTATAAAACATGATATGATAACATATGATACAAATGTACAAAATTTGCAATATATAAGTACAAATTATCAAGTCATATATGGATAATTGGTTTTTATTTTTTCCAAATTTAACGAGTTAACATGAACACGATAAACCTAAATACTAACTCGTAATTTTGGTATCGCTTTTATGTTGTGTTATCGTGTAGTTACCAAAATTATCATCCTTGCTCAAAAATACCTTTGATATTACTATTCGTTGAGCAAGCAAAATTATCTTGAATTATGACCGAGACCTCTATCCTTTACACAATGTGATACCGTTAATATTTTTGTGGCAAATCATGTGGGTTAGCTCACCTGGTCACCTGGCTCTTCATTTGAGTGAGTGATCTGAGTTCGATTCCCTTTGAGAATGAATTAAGGGAGATATAAGGATGACTTGGAGATAACTGTGTTTAGAGACTTGGTGAATTAACTTCTAGCAACTGACATTTACCGATAAAAAAAAAATTGTGACAATTTTAAAATTTTAAGTGTCATAAAAGAAATTAATTAAAATTACATTTCATATAAATTATCTTGTAAAATTTTTTGTGTAGTTATTATAGGAGTGCAGATAGTCATTCTAAATTATGATTTTTAAAAATAAAATGACCAGAGAAAAGGTATTTTAGGACTGAAGACTATTTCTAATTAATAAGGAAGATTTTGATGTTAATAAAATAAAATCTGAAATAATTGATTGCATTCAATAATCTATTAGCCATGACAATATGCAATGCTTACCAAATTGTGCGACAGATTTTGTTTGGTGGTTTAGAAATCACGTAGCACACGTACATCTAACTTTAAATTAACATACGGAAATATATTTATTGATATTATTAATTATACGTATCAGTACAATATACATTTTATATTATAGTATTAATAAAATTAATGGCTACATTGAGATCTTGAATGGTTTGCGAGACAATGTACTTCGTTGACTTGTGGGGAGTATATACGTTCTTGGAATTCTTGTTTGAATCCTGCAGAATTTGCTCATAATTCTGATGTGGATCGGAGTTCGGGTTTTTTCGTCCTTCTGAGGTGATTTATGCGTTCGTTTCTCGGGTCCAATCGTCCAATAAATCTTGTTGTCATGCCTCATATTCCTATTGTTGATCAACGTGCTGAGAACCTTATGAGAGATCTTTGTGATATCCATTCTCGGACTTCGCAGCAATTACACGATGCCAATGCTCATTATAAAGAGGCTGCTAATGCTCGGCGTCGCCCTTTGGATCTTGATGTTGGTGACTTTGTTTGGACGGTTATGACGAAGGATCATTTTCCTACACATGAGAACAACAAACTTTCTGCTCGTAAGATCGGTCCGCTGGAGATTATTGATAAGATCAACTCCAACGCCTATCGTTTGATGCTCCCCGACCACATCCACACTTCTGATGTATTGGACGTGAAACACCTGATTCCTTTTGTTGGCGATGACTCTTCTGCAGATGAGACCGATTCTTATTCGAGGACGAATCCCCGTCTACCTGGGGAGGTTGGTGGAGATGAGACCGTGCTAGCATTTCGGGATAAGTATAATCGTATTCGTTCGTTGGAGCCGAAAATTTAATTATCTTGGGGCCCTTTAATTATTATTGTTGAGCTTTATTGGGCTTTCAATAAGCGGGCTTATGTTTGCATTGAACTATTTATATGTGTTCTGATTATTCTTGAAAGACATATTATTGATATTGATTAATTAGGATTTTGTTCTGTTATCTCCATTATTACGTCTTCGATTATACGTTTTCCTGCGTCACAAAAACATCTGAGATAAGATCATACAATATTTTTGAAGGAGCATGAGATTTCTTTTGATGAGTAGAACACGTTTGTTGGGATTATTCATGTCTCTTGGACAGATTTCAAGCATCCATGCACTCACACATCTCTGTCTTGCCGCTTACTGCACAAACCAAAAGGAGCCCAACACCATTCAATTTCTTCTCCCAATCTCTATATTTAATATTCTCAACCAAAAAAACTCAATAAACTGATAACTTTCTAGTATCTCACACGCGTGGGCCCTTTCTATTTTCATCCAAAATTTAGTTTAATTCTCCTAAATGTGGATGTTAGTTTTGATAAAGTGTTGATTACATTTGCCCATTTCAGCTGTTACAGTTTTTTTTTTTTTGAAAGGATTTCAGCTGTTACAGTTGCATCTACCACTTCCAAACCTTCAACCAACTCCTTATTCCAGACCCATCTATCCTTATACCATTTTTCACACGTTTCTTTCTTCCCCGTATAAATACCGCATATCTCTCTATACACCTCCATAAAAAATATTTATACACTGATTAATTTTGCTAATTAATTGCTAGAATGCCACACCGCGGCGCCACCGGGAGCAGACGGCTGCCGGATTTCCAAAAAATTGTGAAACTCGGCTTCCGTTATCTAACGGCTCACTTCTTCACTCTCTGCTTAATTCAATTCACATTTGTTCAAATTTCCAATATGAATTACCGTGATTTGCATAATTTATACCTCCATCTCAAAGACAATCTCGACGTCGTTTTGGTGTTTTCCGGCGTTCTGGTATGCGGGCTAACCGTCTACTTCATGACCCGGCCCAGATCCATTTACCTTGTCGACTACGCCTGTTACCGTCCGCCCGACCATCTCCGGGTCAAATTCCATAAGTTCATGGAACACTCGCGGCTCTTTGGCGACTTCGACGAGTCATCGCTCGAGTTCCAGCGGAAGATCCTCGAGCGTTCCGGCCTCGGGGAGGAAACCTACTTGCCGGAAGCTATGCATCAGATTCCCCCGCGGCCGTCGATGGCGGCGGCGCGTAAGGAAGCAGAGCAGGTGATGTTTGGCGCGCTGGACAATCTCTTCACCTCGACGGGGGTCAAGCCGAAGGACATCGGAGTTCTGGTGGTGAATTGCAGCCTTTTTAATCCGACGCCGTCGCTTTCCTCCATGATTGTGAACAAATACAAGCTGCGGGGAAACATTAAGAGCTTCAATTTAGGGGGAATGGGGTGCAGCGCCGGCGTAATCGCCATCGACTTAGCAAGAGACATGCTCCAAATTCACAGGAACACATACGCCGTCGTTTTGAGCACAGAGAACATTACAGAAAATTGGTACTTTGGCCACAAGAAGTCAATGCTCATCCCCAATTGCCTCTTTCGCATGGGCGCCGCCGCCGTCCTGCTATCCAACCGGAGCTCCGACAAAAGTAGATCCAAATATAAAACCACCCACCTCGTGAGGACCCACATGGGATCCGAAGACACCGCATTCCGCTGCGTGTACCAAGAGCAAGACGAAAAGGGGAAAACCGGAGTTTCGCTATCGAAAGATCTAATGGCGGTCGCCGGAAACGCCCTGAAATCGAACATCACAACCCTCGGCCCTCTCGTCCTACCCATCAGCGAACAATTACTCTTTTTCGTAACCCTAATCGCGAGAAAAATCATAAACCCCAAAATCAAGCCGTACATACCGGATTTCAAGCTGGCTTTCGAACATTTCTGCATCCACGCCGGCGGAAGGGCGGTGATCGATGAGCTGGAGAAAAATCTACAGCTGGAGCCGATCCACGTGGAGGCATCGCGAATGACTCTGCACAGATTCGGAAACACTTCGTCCAGTTCGATCTGGTACGAGCTGGCCTACATCGAGGCGAAAGGGAGGGTGAAAAGAGGGCAGCGGGTGTGGCAGATCGCATTCGGGAGTGGATTCAAGTGTAACAGCGCCGTGTGGGAAGCGCTGCGGAATGTGAAGCCGTCGCCGAATAATCCCTGGCTAGATTGCATTCACAACTATCCATTGGAGCTGCACTGAATAATCGGATTTGAATAATAGAAACCAGAGATTCATCCTTCTACTGCTCTGCAACACAAAATTCAAATCGCAATCAATCCTCATCCGATGGTGTACGTTCAATTTGATTGAGTCTTTTTTTTTTTTTTTTTTTGTTTTATTTCAAATGCAGCCTTACTGTGGTGTGGTGTACGTTGGAGTGAGGAGGGAAATTTTTTTCCCTCATGTAAATTAAAAACGTGTATGTATATTACAATTACAAACATATATAATTACGTACATGTAGGATTTTTGTTTACTAAAAGCCAGACTACAGAAACATAAATAACATAAAAAAATCTGCTTTACTATAATTGTCGTATCAAACAACTAATCAAGAAAATTGAGTGAAATGAAAAAACAAAATCCTTTATATATCCAATATAAAAAAATTAGACTTTTTTTTGGACTAGGGGTTGTAACTTGTAAGTAGAGAAATACACAGGCTCTTACAAAAATATATTTTGATATTGATACTAAAATTTGTGAAATTATATTGAGATGATTTTCTTGTACACAATTTTGTATGCGTATGATATGTGTTTGAATTTTATGTTTAATTTTAATTTTTATGAAACATGCAGTAACATGCCAAACTATGTTTTTTTTTTTTTTTTTTGCAATTGAGATATTATTTATTATTTCTTGAGTATTACCGATTGCTTATTAGGATAATATTGATTATTTCTTGGAGTATTATTAATTAATTACAGTTTGAGATATTTTTTTAAACCCAAGTGTGTATACCAGTACACAAGAATAATTTTTTTTATTGGAAATAGTGATCATAATAAAAAAAAACTTTTTACACTTATAAAAGTTAATAAAATACATTTTTTTAATTATTTAATTTTATACTTATATACTTATTTTTTCTTAATTCGCGTGCCCGAAACTACTATGAAAATAGTTTCGGGACGAAGGGAGTATTAAGGGATTTTTAGAGAGTGGGGGGGCTGAAGCCCCTGCATCTCATAATGAGGAAACGCCCTGCAAGCAGTGGATGTAATTTGTATGAAAAAACAAATCCTTGTGGTGTATCAAATCATATTCTATCAATTTTTTTTGCTTATGTCTTTTGTTAGAGAGCACACTTTGTATTAGAGCCCCTTTTGTTGGACAGTTCACCTAACATTGTGGTTGGATTTCCAAATGTTTTTTTTGTACTTGTAATAGGGAATATACAGATAATTACATCAAATAGATATATGATCATATATTCATGTTGTTAGTGGATTCAATATTTATGAGGAATATTGATTGGTGTGACTGTAAAAGATCCTAACAAGTACTCCCTCCGTCCCACATATTTATTCCCATTTGTATGGGCACGAGTTTTAAGAAAAGTGAGATAAAGTAGATAAAGTGAGGATAAAGTGGAATAATTGTGGGGTCCATCAGAGAATAAAGTGATTGTTTGTGAGTGTGATAATAAAATAATATTTTCTAAAGGAGGAATGGGAATAAATTTGTGGGACGGACGAAAATGGAAAATGAGAATAAATTTGTGAGACGGAGGGAGTAATAAACATCAACTAATGGGAGCTTAAATGTTTGTGGGAGTATTGAATGCTCAAAAACACTTAATAATCAATAAAGACACCACAAATTGTCAAGTCTAGTTTTTTTTAGATTTGAGCTTTAAGGTTTTTTTTAATTCTTTATTACGTGCCAAGAGATGTTATTTATAGTTACAAGAATACTCCTTGTGTTGCCCTAGTATCTTGCCAAATTTTTTACAATAAATGCATGATTTTGTCAAGTACAGAAATTGGACTAAATTCTTATTATAGAGAGAATTCAGCCCAATGTGATATAAACAACTGAGCAACTATTAATGGGTAAAGAGATTGTCCTGAGTAGCCAAATGACGTAAGGCCTCATGATCTGAGAGAAAGGCATGCACATCGTGTATGACAATATAAAACTCCACAACACAAGTACTACAATGACTACGAGGGCGCAAGAGCTTCTAACTAAAGAAGGCAATGGGGTGACCACCCAGACTCAAAATAGCATCAATTTCTATTTTTGAACCGTCATATGAAAGCTCAAAAGGTTACTCAAAGTACAAAAAAAATATTCGGGTCGAGACCAATTGCTCCTTAATGCGAGTAAAAGCGGACTCACTATTGGCAATCCAAACAAAAGGTTTGGTCCCAATACAGTTAGTCACAAAACCATAATCGAGATAAAGTGATCAATAAAATGATGATAAAATGAAGTGAGGCCATAAAGGGTACAAGCCTCAGTCATAGTAGTTGGCAAAAGCTACTTGCAAATAGCAATCACCTTTGACTTGTCAACATAAATCCCCTCGTCCTAAATAAGATAAACTAAGAATAGAACTGAGAATCCACCAAAAAATGCAGTTCTTGAGAGATACCTAAAATTTTTCGACCCACAAAATCAACAAAACCGCTTGTAGGTGCTCCATATGGGCCTCCAAAGTGTGAATATACACCAAATATCATCAAAGTAAAAAAACGACATAAGAGCCAATAAGTGAACACACACTACAAAAAACACGCGTTTTAGCGATCGAAAATTAGCGACCGCCTATGATTCGGTCGCTAATTATAATATTAGCGACCACTTTTGACAATTGGTCAATTTTGGATGATTAACGACCATTTTCGACTAATTAGCGATCGAAATCGGCGATCGCAAGTTTTTTATTAAATTAAGGTTATTAGCGACTACCTATGACGGTCTCTAAATTTAAAGTATAGTATAGCGATGACCGCCATATTTTTACCCCAATTAATTATTTTTTAAAATATAGTCTAGTGACCGCCTTTGACGGTCTCTAAATTTTGTATCCCAAGGCGGTCACTAAATTTTGTATCCTAAGGCGGTCGCTAAATTTTACTCTCCAATTAATTATTTTTTTAAATATAGTTTAGCGGCCGCTTTTAGACTGTCTCTAAATTTGAAGTAATTTAGCGACCGCCTTTGGCGGTCTCTAAATTTAAAGTATAATTCTAAATTTTTTACCCAATTTTTTTTCTTGTTGAATATATTATTATGTTCTAATTTTCTATAAATTTATTTTTTATGTTGTAAATTTTATGTTCTACCTCAAACTTATTTTTTTATGTTCTATTAGTTAAATTATATGATTTAAAAAAAAATGAATTTGGAGTACATATAAACAAATTAGAAATAAAAAGATTTAATTTTATGAATTTAAAAAAATGTGGTTCAATTTGGAGGTATATACAATTAAATGCATAAAATACTAACAACTAAAAACATTTTAGTGGTGTAAAATATTAAATTTATAAAATTTAAAAAAATTGAAATATATATATATAAACAAATTAGAACAAAAAAAGAATTAATTTGATTTTTTTAAAATATGGCTCAATTTGGAGTTATATACAATTAAATGTATAAAATACTAATAAATAAAAATATTTTAGTGGTGTAAAATATAAATTTATAAAATTAATTTTTTTTTTGAAATATAGATATATATATATATATACACACACATATATAAAAAAATTAGAATGAATAAATTACATATAAGGTCATTTAAAATTTGATTTAATTTTGTAAATTTTATTTTTAGTGGAATAAAAATTATTCCCTTCTATTCAGTATTTTTACTTTATATGCAATTTTGTATATGATATTCAGAAAAAAATTAGTATATATGCAGAAGAATATTAGTATATATATGCAGAAAAATATTATATATATGGTGATGAAAAAAAAAATGCATATACGAAAATAACTACTGAATATATGAATGTAATTATAAAATTAGAAAAAAAAAGTAAAAATATTAATTCTGAAAAAAATAATATTAAATATTAAAAAATGAAAAATATAAAATTTGAATATAATAAATTAATATTAAATATATAATATTAAAATTTGAAAATAAATAAATAAATCAACGGAATAAAATAAGTAAGACAAAATAAATAAAATAAAATAAATCAATTGAAAAAAATAAATAAATCAATTGAAGACTAAGTAAGATAAAATAAAAAATTCGAAATAATTAACTTACCTTAAATAAAAAGACTAAGTCAATGCTGATGGATTCAATTTCAAAAAAAAAAAAAATCAAATTTGAAAATAAATAAATAAAAAACTAAGTCAGGATTTCAATTACAAAAAAGAAAGAAAGAAAAAGTCATCTAATATTTATTGGGAGAGAGAAATGTGAGGAGAGAGAGTCAGGTGAGAGAAAAATATGTGCATGTGATGACATTACTCCTGCACATGGGGCCCATATAATCATTATAAAAGTGTTCCTTTGGGAAATAAAATGACCTTCTTACAGGGTTGCATAGGTGCGAGAGTACGGGTGCGGGTGCGATAGGATACGGGTGCCGGGATTCTAATTTTTGAAAATTTTAGGGTGCGATACGGCAAGGATACGTTTATTTATTAATATTTTATTATATATAATACACACACACACACACACACACACATATATATATATATATATATATATATCAAGAAATTATTCAAATATCATCAACAATTTATCATAAAAGTCTTGAATAAAAATTCAATCAATCTAAAACTAAAATAAATCTTGCAATTTAAATCACTACTTAACTAAGTTTAGAAAGTTCAAATAAAATTCAAATAATATATAACATAATTGACCAAATTCGAATTAGTCACCAAATAAATTAGTCGTGTTTAATAAATAACGCTACTTCAATTTAAGTAAAATTTAAATATAAAAAATTTCAAATTCATATTCATATATTGTACCCACAAATAAAAATTCAAAAAATTTAAAAAATAGTTCACAACTCCACAATAAAATCACATATATTTTAATTTTATTAATGAATATTAATATTATTTAATATTCTTTTGTTGTATCGTATTTTTTCTTTTTTCTTTGTGATTTTAATATTATTTAATATATTGATTTTATTTATATTTAATTTTACTTTCAATTTTTTTTAAAAAAGAAATAAACTTAATTTTTTTTGAAAAATAAACCCCTCCGCACCCGTATCCTATCAGATTCTTCTATAAAACGTATCCGATACACGTATTCTAATTTTTTTTCAAAAAAATTCTCAGGGATGCGCCACGTGGCGTATCTCGTGCGAATCCCACGCGAATCGTACCCGCACCCGCACCCTTCGCGTATCCGATACTGCATACTTATATTTTTTGAAGAATCCGTGCATTATAGCCTTCTTGGTAACATGAGATTTTTTTTTTATAGGCAAATGTTAGTTGTTAGTAGTTAGAAGTTAGTTCACCAAATCTCCAAGTCCAACCTTATATCTCCCCTCCTAATTCGTTCCCAAAGGGAATCAAACTCAGATCACTCACTCAAGTGAGGAGCCCGGTGGCCAGGATTTTTGGTGTTCTTCTTTGTAAATATGCTATTATAAGCTGTCATGTTTTGTAATTTATCCAAAAGGAATTAATTTGGTGAATTTAAAAAAAATGACTCAATTTGGAGTTATATATAATTAAATGAATAAAAAACTTACAAATAAATTTTTCTAGTAGTATAAAATATTAAATTTATAAAATAAAAAAGTTGTTGAAAAATATTTTATTTATTATATAAATTAGAAACAAAAAGAAATTAATTTGGTGAATTTGAAAAAAAAAAAGTAACTCAATTTGGAGTTATATACAATTAATTGCATAAAAATGAACAATAAAGAGAAGTGCCCGAGTGGAACACGCCACCTCTGAGTTGTCCAGAGGTTGCATGTTCGACTCCCCCGGGGTGCAAATATTGCAACACTTATTCAGGACCTATAAAAGCTAGTATACAAAATTCGCCACTATAAATTAAACTACTGGGTCCTTGGTCAAGTGGTTCAAGCCCTCGAAAGGGCCTGGGTGCAAGTACGAAATCAGGAATCTGCACCGCACCTTAATCTTGTTTATATCACGACTGTCCACACTCATCCTCCAAGAAGCATCGTCCTTCTTGAAAATGAAAAGAGCTGACACCGACTTTAACAAATAGCTCAACGAGATAATAATTTCTCCACATGACATCGAAACACATCATATTCAATTGGGCTCATATAATAGTGAGCTAGGCTCCGGATGCTCCGGGCACAAGGTCGATGTGGTGTAACTCAATAGCGAAAAACCAGAAGGCAACTCAATGGGAAAAATATCAGAAAACACATCAAGTAATAACTGAATAAAAGAATGGATATAGGAGAGATAGAATGTTGTTGATCAATATATACCCAAGAGTAGGATTAAAAATGAAGCACAAGGATCCTCAACCAAAAATTCATCATGTGACAATAACAAGAATTCTGACTGATTGCACAGGAAGGTTAGAACGAACAGATCAGTCGATTAATGCGCGAAATTCAAATAAAGAAAAGAAAAAGAAAGAACTCTTGTAAGACCGTATCATCATATGAGACTGATAAAAAAAAAATGGTGAGAGGATTATAATAAAATATGACAATAATTTTAAGAAAAGTGATAGTAACTTTTAACAAAAATATTTACTTTTTCTTAAAACTTTATCACTTTTTTAAAATGATAACTTTTTAATTAATGAAAGACAATTTTATATTATTCGAATATCATGAAATTGTCTCACACCAAATTTAAAAAATAAAAAAATATATAATAGATAAAAACTTGTATGAACCCCAATTCACGGTGAACTGATGTTTATCAATTATCACTTTCATGTGTATATATTATCACTGTTATGTATATATACTATCACTGTTAAATAATTAAATGTATTTTTATAACAATGATAATATTATATATATATGAATAACAGTGATAATGATTACATATAATATTGATACTTGTTCATGTAAACTCGAGTTCACAAGAGACCTGGGCCATGTAATCAACAGAATTTTTTCTTTATCTTGGACCAAAAATAGGTAGGACCAAATAGGTGTGGCGTGGACTTGTTGTAAAAGTGCTAAATTTTTGGAACATTCATATGATAGCCAAATAATATTGAGTGAAGCTTTTTCCCCCAAATCGAATCTTGTTAGAAAAATCTACTCTTTTGATTCTTGCAAATAGATTTTTTCCTCATCTCGAATTTTAGCTTGTTTTTCTAAGATTTCCCAATTGTTAGGAGGACCACTTCTGTTAAGAGGAAAAATTAAGAGGAAAAATTGTTTATGTAATATTATTTCAAATACTAAGTAAAGAACCATGAAAAAAAACTTTTAAACAATATTTCTCTAAAATATATAAATATATTTTATTATAAAATGGTCGCCTTTAATATTTACGTTTTTTTCACCTGGCTCTAGCTGATGGACTCAGTGCATGTGCAATCTCTAGTAGAATTGAAAAAAATGATATAAAGTAATTTTAGTAGCAAAATAAAAAATAAGTAGTGATTTAAATTTAAGTGATTTTAAAAAATGATTAAGAAAAGGGATTATAGTTTTATAAGCCCAATAAGTTGACACCAATTTGATTTTGGTCCCAATCAATTGCTCATTTTGATTTTGGTCCTATAAATTTAAAAATATTTTGAAATTGGTCCTATTACCTGTGATAGCAGGTTGCACAACCGGTCAATGATTATATAGTTATTTGTTTGACTTTTTATGACAAGTGGCATTGATGATTAAGTCTTAATATCTAAGGGGCAATATTTATTTAAATAATTTTTAAAAAAATTTAAATTATAAAAAATTGTTAAAAAAAATCAGAATATTTCCAAATTAGACTAGATTTTAAAAGTTAACCCTACAACATGTGCATTGTTAATAATAATATAAAAATAAAATAATCTCAATATTAATCAAGAATTATTTTTAGAAATTTACTATTTATATTTAAAATTTTGAAATTTATAAAAAATACTAATTTCAAATAAAAAAATATAATACAAATAAGCTATAGAAAAATATTTAGTTGATTTAAAAAATCAAATAAATTAAAAAATGTTAAACAAATAAATAATAAAAGAATTAAATTAATATATTTTATTATTTATTGGTTTGTTTGTTTAACATTTTTTAATTTATTTGATTTTTTATTAAGTTAATTCTTTTATTATTTATTTGTTTAACATTTTTTAATTAAGTTATTAAATTTATTTATTTGGTATTGTTTATAAATTAACTTAATAAATAATAAAATAATTTATTTATTAAATAATATAAATTAAGTTAACAAATAAATAATAAAAGAATTAACTTAATAAATAATACTAAAAATAAATAATTTTTTAGAAATAATTCTTGATTAATAAATAATACTAAAATAAATAAATAAGAAAAGAATTAACTTAATATATTTTATTATTTATTTAGTTGAGGAGGAGGATTATAAGATGAAAAGAGAGTAATAAAATATAATAATTATATATTATCTTATTTAGAAAAATAATATTATATATATATTTTTAATCTCTTTAACCATATTATAATTACTATATTTCTAATTAAAAAAATTCTTCTTCCCGTTAAAAAAATCTAAACTAAGCACTAACTAATGTGTCATCAAAGAAAGATGTACCCACATGAGTTTTTAGCTATTTATGAATTAAATATACCTTTTCAAATGTAAACAAATATGATTTTACAATTATACCCAATCCGTATTTATATTTTTTTAAAAATCTATTCTCATTTACTTTATAAAAAATATTATTTTATTATTATATCCAAAAATAATTATTTTATTTATAAATGAATTTTACATTTTTTATTATATTTTTTTTAAAGTCACGTTCATTTCGTTAAGAATAAAATTATTGTCCGGAAGGAGTAATATATTCTCTTTGTTTAGTATTTTTTATCAATTTCAAAATTTTAAATATAAATAGTAAATTTCTAAAAATAGTTCTTGATTAATATTGAGATTATTTTATTTATATATTATTATTAACAAAGCACATGTTGCCGGTTTAATTTTTAGAACCTGATCTAATTTGAAAATATTTTGAATTTTTTTTAACAATTTTTTATAATTTGAATTTTTATAAAATAATTATAAGAAAGTATTTAAATAAATATTGCCCCTCAGGCATTGAGATTCAATCATCAATGCAACTTGTAATAAAAAAGTCAAACAAAGAACTATATAATCAATGATCGGTTGTGCAACCTGCTATTACAGGTAATAGGACAAATTTCAAAATATTTTTAAATTTATAGGACCAAAATCAAAATGAGCAATTGATTGAGACCAAAATCAAATTGGTGTCAACTTATTGGGCTTATAAAACTATAATCCCTTAAGAAAAATGTGTTTACAAAAGAAGTGATTTTAAAAAGAAGTATTGAGTATTATTTGCAAACTCAACATAAAAAGTAAAAATATATAAGGGGTGACGGATATTTTTGAAACCCAAAATTTTCTCTCTCTAAAAAACCTAGCGAGTACACTCGGTGCCTACTTTGAGATTCACCATCATTCCACCGGGGATTCTCAAATCCCTCGGTAGCGGTGGCCGGATCCGCTCAGCCAGTCACGGCTTGAGTCTCTTCAGCTTCATGCCTCCTTTTGTCGGTAATAGGGCGGCTTGTGAGCGCACCTAAGCGATTGTTTGCACTCTCCGGTGGTGCTGTATGACTATAAATACAGACCTCCTCAGTTCCATTCAGGAACACACTATTCCTGAAGATTTATTCTACTCTTTAAGGTTTTCATAGATTCAAAAGATTTGGGGAATAATGGCGGAAGGGCTTGACGAGAGAGTGAGTAGGCTGACCCTCCCTGAAACGGAGAGCGCCGAAATCACCATCGAAGACGGAGAGCTTCAGAGGGCAACGAATACGGCTGTTGGGCGATTTGTGATGAGGAAGATCATAGGAGCACATGAACTGGGCATTGCAATGAAGAAAGTGTGGCGTTTGAATCACTCTCTTAAGGTGTCCAATCTGGGGGAAGGCAAGTTCGGGGATGCAGTTGAGATGGCTGGTGTGTTGTTTAATCAGCCTTGGAACCCGAATGTGGTTCTTTTGATCTTGGAAAAAATGTCTGTTCATGATAGGGCTATTGATTTGAAGCTGACGGAGGTGCCCTTCTGGGTACAGCTACATGGTCTATAGTTTCAGTTGATGTCAAGGAAGGTGGGGATCAAGATTGGGGAATCTATAGGGAAGGTAATGGATGTGGAATGCCCAGCAGAGGATGTTAATTGGGGATGTTGCTTAAGGGTCAGAGTGCAGCTGGACTTGACAAGACCCCTGAATAGGTGGACGACGTTAGTCATCCAAGAAGAGAAACTGAGAATTTTTTTCAGGTATGAGAAGCTGTCCAACTTTTGCTATGCTTGTGGAAGGTTGGAGCACCTGGAGAAGGATTGTTCCTTGGCATACACCTTGGGGGATCAAGCAAGCTTGAAGAATAGGGAGTTTGCTCCCTGGCATAGGGCGGATGGCAAGAAGGGTCTCGAAGCGGAGGAAATTGAGGCCGCACTCAAAACTATGAACGCAGGACATCTTTGGATGCAGGGTAATTCATCTGGAGGAGGACCCTCATCATCGCACAAACATAAGCATCTGAAGGCCTTAACACCTCAAGGCCCGAGTAAAGGGAAAGAGACGCAAGGAGCGGAGAAGGTCTTCAATTTTGCGGAGTTAATAGCCCCAACTTATGAAGTGTCAACAATGATCCAAGATGGGTCAACATTTGGTGGAGGAGAGAGACTTCAGCTGACTGCTCCTATCATGAAAGCATCTTCTAACAAAGGGAAGGGTAAGATTCTGCAGGGGGATGATGTGCAGGCAACTCAAGTCATGGGGTTACCCATTATACATCCCTTTGAGGGGATGACTTTTATGATGGGGGGAGATCTTCGCTCCCTATGTCAATGATGCCTACGCCGGGACTTCAAAGACCGGTCTTTAATTTGCCTCTCTACCTTACAGGAATGCAGAGTCAGGGGTTCCAAGTAGGATCCAACCAAACGGACAGCCCACCCGCAAGTAAGAGAGGACACCATTCAACATCTGCAACATAAGGAAAACAAGTGGCAAAGGGGGGGTGAAAGGGGGATCATCAAGATTAAGAAGAAAGAATAAAAGGGGGAAAAGACAGCAGAGGCGGGGGTCACGGTCGGGAGAAAGAAACTAAAAAATGAAGGGACATTCGGATCTGAGGGCGTTGGAGAGAAGGAACTGACAAAGGCGGAGGCTGAAGCAATTCAGCCCCGCCTGCAGAAATGAAGGTTATAGTTTGGAACGTGTGAGGTTGGGCAGCCCTCGTGCGTTCCGATCTCTACAGCGACTAATCGCTGAAGAAAGGCCCAACGTGCTCTTTTTAATGGAAACAAAAATCAGGGTTGAAGTGGGTACTAGATGGAAGGCTTGTTTTAATTTTTCTTTCTGCTTTGGTGTATACCCCGTAGGCCATGCATGGGGTCTTTTGTTGTTTGCAACTGATGACATCAATGTGAATCTTCTTTCATACTCGTCGGGTCATATTGATACTTTGCTTTGTTTTTCAAATTTAGTGTTGAGGTTTACGGGATTTTACAGAAATCCTAATAAGAACCTTGGGACTTACTGAGGAAATTGAATGAGGGGTATGTGGGTCCTCAGAGGGCTTGGCTCTTGGGTGGTGACTTTAATGAGATACGAAAGCAGAGTGATAAATGTGGGGGGAGGCCAAGGAACTGGGGACAAAATTGAACAGTTCAATGATACCTTGAATGAATTGGGTTTGAGGGATTTTGAAAGCAAGGGAGCCAAATTTACGTGGATTAATCGTAGATCAAAGGGGGAGTTGATAAAGGAAAAACTGGACCGTTTCCTTGCTAATCAAGAATGGCATGAATTGGGGTTAAACTGTGAGGTGAGAAATCTTGAATTTTTCGGGTCAGACCACAGGGCAATTCAGCTAAAGTGCTCAAAGGAGGAGTTAAATGTGTGGAGAAAGAAGGAGGACTTTGTTCGTTTTGAAAACAGCTGGATGATGGAGGAGAGCTACTACAATCAAATGAGGGAAATTTGGATCGAGGCAAGACAACATCGGTCAATCTAAAAATCTCTACATTTGTGTAATATGAAGTTAGCTAATTGGGCAACGAGGACGATTGGAAACTTACCTAGAAAATTAAAAGAGGAAAGGTGCAAACTGGAAATTAGGATGGATACCTTGGAAAACACAGAAGAGTGGGAGGGAATTAGAGAGATTGAGGACAAGATCTTTAAGTGGGAAGCACAAGAAGAGGTTTATTGGAGTCAATCTTGGATGATGGAGGGGGACAGAAATACGGCTTTTTTCACCAATGAGCATCGCAAAGAAGAAGAATTAACACTATCAATAGGATTCAGGATCCTAATGGAAGATGGTGCACTGGAACTCAGCAGGTGCACAATGTTGCTTTATCTTTCTTTGATGACCTTTTCACAACGAAGGGTCCCTTAATGATGGAAATCGATGAAGTAGTCAATCTGATCCAGCCGATTATAACAAATGACATGAATGACTTCTTGGAAAAAGACTTCACGCAGGAGGAGATCAGAGCAGCGGTTTTTGAGTTGAACCCTAACAAGGCCCCAGGCCCTGATGGATTTCCAGCCTCATTTTTCCAAAGTTCGTGGGAAATTGTGGGTGATGACATCTCTGCAAGTATGTTGGAGGTTCTTAATGGAGAGAAAGATATTGCAGATTGGAATCAAACTATTATTAGTCTAATTCCAAAGGTAAAGTGCCCCGAGAGCTTGAAGGATTTTCGTCCGATAAGTTTGTGCAATGTGATTTACAGAATTTTAGCAAAAACCATAGCAAACAAACTTCGCAAAATTTTGGACAAGATCGTGGATCAAAATTAGAGCGCCTTTATTCCAGGTAGATTAATTACTGATAACATACTTATTGCTTTTGAGTGTATGCATTGGTTGAGAAACAATAGAAGCAAAGGTGGGTATGCGGCTTTCAAGCTAGATATGTCAAAGGATTATGATCGGGTTGAATGAGATTATTTGCGTAGAATGTTGGTAAAGTTGGGGTTTCAGGGGCGGTGGGTGAATTTATTAATGCGTTGTGTTGGCTCAGTCTCGTATAGACTGAGAATTAATGGAGAAGTGGGTGCATGCTTCAGGCAGAGTAGAGGCTTAAGACAGGGAGATCCGCTATTATCTGGAAAATTGTTTTTTAAGGCCAACAGGTTAGGGGGTTAGCAAAAGGAGGCACGTAAGTTTGCGGGCTGGCAATTTAAGGACCTCAGTTTTTTATCTTGGCAAATTAAGGACCGCAACTTTTTAACTTGGCAATTTAAGGACCACAACTTTTTAACTTGGCAAATTCAAGACAAAATTGGCCCGTATGAGTTCCAGTTGCACTGAAATTGCACAAGATTGACACTTAATTTGCACATCCCACGTGTAGAATTAAGCCCGAAATCGTCCATCACGTGACAATCTCGTGCAATGCCTAACTAGAGTTCATACGGGCCAATTTTGTCCTTAATTTGCCAAGTTAAAAAGTTGTGATCCTTAAATTGTCAAGTTAAAAAGCCGCGGTCCTTAATCTGTCAATTTAAAAAGCTACGGTCCTTACTTTGCCAGCCCGCAAACTTACGGTCCTCCTTTTGCTAACCCCCTAACCTGTTGGCCCTAAAAGAACATTTTCCCCACCCTATCTATTCATCCTTTGTGCACAAGGTTTATCTGCAATACTTTCGCATCTTGCAATTGAGAAGAGATTTAAGGGGGTGGCAGTTGCAAGGAATGCTCCGGAGATCACTCACCTATTTTTTGCTAATGACAGTGTTATTTTCTTTAAGGCGGATATTGAGGGCTGCAAGGAAATTAAAAAAGGATTAGATATCTATGGAAGAGCTTCGGGTCAACTGATCAACTTTGATAAGTCAGCAGTTTCCTTTAGCCTCAACACAAACCGAGATAACATGCAGGCCATTAGAGATATTCTGCGGATTAGAATGACACAGGGGCATCAATTATATCTGGGCCTTCCAACTTTCTCGATGAAACAGAAGAAAATTCAATTTGCTTTCTTGAGGGAGAGGATTGCTTCAAGACTTCAAACTTGGAAAGTGAAGAATTTTTCGGTGGGAGGAAGGGAGGTTCTTATTAAGAGTGTCCTGCAGGCTATTCCTACCTACACCATGGCCTGCTTCAGAGTGCCGACGTTAATCTGCCACGATATGGAAGCTGCTATCTCTAAATTTTGGTGGAGTGAAAGTTCTACAACTAACAAGGTGCATTGGATAGCTTGGAGGAAGCTTTGTACGGCTAAAGAGAGCGGAGGTATGGGTTTTAGGGACTTGAATCTTTTCAACAAATCCCTTTTGGCTAAA
The DNA here is from genome assembly GCA_026898435.1 of Prunella vulgaris. Classification (NCBI taxonomy): domain Eukaryota; kingdom Viridiplantae; phylum Streptophyta; class Magnoliopsida; order Lamiales; family Lamiaceae; genus Prunella; species Prunella vulgaris. The sequence continues at coordinate 474,621 of JAPKLY010000267.1, forward strand.
CGGGTCTGGAGAGTTTTATCTCAACCGGAGTTGCTAGTCTCGAAAATCTTGAAGGCCAGATACTTCTCACAAGGGGACATCTTGGAGGCTGATGTGGGGACAAACCCTTCGTTTGTCTGGAGGTCAATTTGTTGGGGAAGGGAGCTGATTCAAGAGGGGATTCGGTGGAAGATTAAGGATGGCAAAGGGATTAGTCTCTACAAAGATGCGTGGATTAATAGCTTGCCAAATGGAAGGTTAATCTCCAGAAGGGCAAGAGCTCCGTCCGTGGGCAGCTTTATCAAGGATAATGGACAGTGGGACGAGAGCTTAATAACTGAGGCTTTTTTACCATTCGAAGCTGATGCGATTTTAAAAACCGAAATTGATCCACATCGACCGAGTGATGGTAGATATTGGGGGTTTGAGTCGAAGGGAAACTATACCGTCAAGTCGGGATACAAGCTGGCCGTTCATAAGAAGGGTAAGGATAGGAAGGAGGAGGGATCCAATACAGCAAAAAATGATAAAAACTGGTGGGATATGTTGTGGAGACTCATTTTGCCACCAAAAGTTAAAATATTTGCCTGGAAAATGGTAAATGAGGCTGTCGCAACGGAAGGGAACTTAAGTAAACACCATATTCCAGTAGAAGAAGCTTGCTTTTTATGCGGATATGGGGACATGCCCTGTTCCTTTGCAATGCAATCAAGAAAAATTGGAAGGAAATGGGCATTTGGATGGATATTAAGAAGGCAAAATGGAGTAGGAATACCAAGGAATTTTTGTACATGATAAGGATGCAAAGGTGAAGGAAGAGGTGCTAGTGAGGGCCTGGGGGTTTTGCAAAGGAAGATGTGAGCTTAAACATGGCGATAAAAGCACGATGCACATGAAAGATCATGGAAAAAGGGCCTTGAAGAAGATTAGTTCGGAATCCTTGATAGATACAGAAAAGCAACCTTGGCGACAATAGCAACGAGACCGGATGGGCGAGCTGTACGGATGTATGCTGCAGGAAAAAATCTGAAGAAGACTCATTCGTTGATTTGGAGAATAACGCCGCTGCAGTGGGTTTTTGTGTGTTGTCGGAGGACGGAAGTGAGAAGTAGCAAAGCGTTTGGATTAGAGAGGTGCACACTTTTGAAAATAACAAATATTATGCTTTTCCTTGATTGCATTGAGGCTGTGGAGGTACTGCATGCGTAAAAATCTCAGGTGCTTTGGCAGCTGCATCTTCAATTAGAGAGGCAATGAGCAATGGATATGTGCAGGGCGAGTTCTATACGCCGAGGGAGGAAAATGTAAGGGCACACAGGATGACGAAAAGACCAAGGGAAGAACCTACATCTCTGGATTGGTGTGGGTAATTAACTTCCAATGTGTGCAAATGCTACCCGTTGTTGTACTGGTATTATCTCTGGTTTGCTGTAGGTAAGCTGATTTCCTGTTCAAAAAAAAAATCATAAAAAGTAAAAGTGTGTATTTTTTAAAAAAGAAGCACTTAAAACATGTTTTCAACAACTATTTTAAGTGCTTATTATTACTTTTGGTCAAGCAATAATTTTTAACTTTTAACTTCTAGTTAAACACTTCTACACATTCTCCAATAAAATAATACTCAATACTCTTTTTAGAAGCACTTTTTTTGCACACACATTTTTTTTAATTATTTTTCAAAACCACTTAAGTTTAAAACATTCCTTATTTTTCATTTTGCTACTAAAATTACTTAATACTCCCTCCGTCCATGAAAATTGGATCACCTTTTTTGTACGTGATTTAATGCAATATGTCGAAGGGTATTATGTGATATTGTGAGGTCCGTTTACGAATTTAAAATTGTATATGAAAAATGTTTGTATACTTTTCATATATAATTTTTAAATTTGTAAACAGACCTCACAATACCCCATAATATCCTCCAACATATTGTATTAAACCACGTGCAAAAATGGTAGTCCAATTTTCATGGATGGAGGGAGTATTACTTTTTCAATTCTACTAGAGATTGCAAACATACACTAAAAGTGGTAACAAACACTTATATTAGTAATTAAAAATATGTTTTAAATGTTTTTAAAAAAATACTTTTACTTTTTATGTAAAGTTTTTAAACAAATACTGATGAGTATGAAGGAAGACACGCCCTGCTTTGCCTACACCTATTTTCAAACACCTAAAAACAACCCAGGGCAACCAACTATTTTTATTTTTTATCTTCAAACATCTTGACTTGAATCATCATGTATAAAATAATGTCTTGAGTAAATGATGACTGGAATAATGAATCATTTGACTATATAATTTATGCCATTTCATCACAAGGAGGTTCCGAGGGAGTGTTGGTGTCCTATGTATGGGATTTTTTATGCATCATAAAGTACTATCTTGGGCAAAGGTTTTGGATATATTTTATTAATTAATCCTATATTAAGAGTTATAAATTTTATAAGTAAAATTCATATAATGTTATTTGGTAGAGTGTAATAGAAAAGTTATATAAAATTAGTCTTAAAAAATAATCTCACTTGGTAGAGCATAATATAGAAATAAAAAAAGTTATTTTACTTGGTAGAGTGTAATATGTAAATATATAAGAACAAAAGTTACTATTCAAGTCATACAAAAATTGTAAGGTGGAAAAGATGAGATAATTTATTACATTGTGAACAGTGAAAATGGTGTAATATGACATCTTTTTTTTACAGGGTCGGCCGTATAAAAACGGTTCAGCATAAAATTTGTATCCCCTACCAAACAAGATAAACTAGTACAAAAATTCATATTATATCTCTTATATCACCTACCAAAAACCACTTATAAGTTAAAGAATTTCTACTTTCATCGTCCAATATAAGTAGATATACTTTTTTTTCGTCTGTCGAAACTCTTTCCCTAAAATGAAAATATATATATTACATGTAATTGTGTTTACCTTATATTTATTTTTTAAATTTGTGGCAAAAGTTTTGGACCTTGTAAAAATAAATGGGGGATTATATTTTTAAAAAAATGTGTTTCCACACCTCTCTCCCCACCTCTATCTTTCCCTCTTTATTCCTTTTTTTTTTAATCATATTTTACTATATTCTTTAAAGAACTCGTTTATTTTGATGGAAAAGGAGGGATATATAATAATTTCCCATATTTTTCCATGTTTATTTTCATGATTATTATTTTTTCAGAGTCGGATCAATGATTTCAGCTCTTAATATTAAGTTTTATTTTATGAATATAAAATATCACCATATAAGTGGTATATTACCATCTATTATCCTATGAGATAAACTACATCTATTATTTTCCTTCAAAACAAACAAACTACATAATATAATTTCCTTCTTAACAAACAAACTATAATACTACGTACATCACAAGTCACATAATTTTATATTATTATAAATTTCATCGCTTATAATAAATGACTCCTAAAATTATAGGAAAATTTACAAAATAGTTCACAAAATTGACAAAAATTACAAATTGATTTTGTGCAGAATTTTTTTTTTACAGAAAGAAATTACACTTCTATACAGATATTGTGAATCAATTTGTAAATATAATAACTTTTTTAACAAGTCACCCAAAATTATACTCCCTCTGTCCCACTATAAGTTGCTCATGTTGCCATTTTCGTCCGTCCCACTATATGTTGCTCATTGTTTTTTTTTACCTATTTTGGAAATTACTATTCATTTTTTATTATTATTTTCACTACTTTTTATACTATTTTCATTATTTTTTTTACTTTTCTTCATCACATCACTTATACTTTTTCACTTTTTCTATCACATCATTTATACTTTTTCACGTTTATCTTAATTCGTGCGCACAAAAACAACGAACAACTTATAACGGGGGCGAGGGAGTATAAAAACTAGTGTGGAGTAGATGAAATGTATAAGAGGGAGAGGGGAAGTATTAAATATTAGGGAAAATATATTTTTTTGTCCTTTAAGTTTCGTTGACTTTGTTTTTCATCCTCTTAAGCTTTGAATTTTGATTTTCGTCCTTTAACTTATAAAATATTATGATTTTGGTCCTATGACCGGTTATACCCGGTCACAGGATCAAAATCATAATTTTTTGTAAGTTAAAGGACGAAAATCAAAATTCAAAACTTAAAAGGACGAAAAACAAAGTTAATAAAATTTAAATGTTAAAAAAGTGTATTTTCATATTTAATTATATATTTAAATATTTATCAATTTCTTAAACTTTTGTTAGAGTTCAATTAATTTTTTTAGTTTTACCATTACTATTAAATTACATGTATAATTTTTTATTTATTTTAAAAATATACCAATTTCAAACTTTAAGAATTAATTTTAAAATTAAATAACTTCAAAGATTAAATTAAAGTTAATTTTAATTAAAGTTAAAAAAAAATATTTTCCCAAATTCTATGTAAAAATTAATTTATTAATTCTTAAAAATTATTTTAAATATATACGTACATTAAAGTATTTAACTAATAATAAATATCACTTTAAAAGTAGTAATATTTATATGTGTAATATATATGTTAAATTAATATTTTAAAATGCTGACATAAATTTAAATTTAAATATTAAAAAAAATTAAAATTTATATAAAATAGAAAAATAATTGATAAAATTAAATCGCTTTCGTAAAAAAGTGAGTATACTATTGCACCCGCATTGCTTTACGCATATATAAAAAGACTAAATTATCCTTATATAAATATGAGATAAATTAATTTTTTGAAGTGAGTCTATTATTGCACCCGCATTGCTTTACGCATATTTAACATATATATTACACATTATTATTATTATTATTATTAAAGTGATTATTTATTATTAATTAAATATTTTAATGTAAGTACATATTTAAAATAATTCTTAAGAATTAATAAATTAATTTTTACATAGAATTTGGAAAAATATATTTTTTAAACTTTAATTAAAATTAACTTTAATTTAATCTTTGAAGTTATTTAATTTTAAAATTAATTCTTAAAGTTTGAAATTTGTATATTTTTAAAATAAATAAAAAATTATACATGAAATGGAATAGTAATGGTAAAACTAAAAAAATTAATTGAACTCTAATAAAAGTTTAAGAAATTGATAAATATTTAAATATATAATTAAATATGAAAATACACTTTTTTATCATTTAAGTTTTATTAACTTTGTTTTTCGTCTTCTTAAGTTTTGAATTTTGATTTTCGTCCTTTAACTTATAAAAAATTATGATTTTTGTCTTGTGACCGGTTAAGTGACCGGGTATAACCGGTCATAGGATCAAAATCATAATATTTGTAAGTTAAAAGATGAAAATCAAAATTCAAAACTTAAGAGGACGAAAAACAAAATTAACGAAACTTAAAGTACAAAAAAATATATTTTCCCTAAATATTAATGAAGGAATCCAGCAACACCTGGATAAGGAAAAAATCAAAGGCAGAAGCATAACATGTGGAGGGGTATGATTGGTACATCCAATCAGGTGATGAGTTGCCAGCTCTACTGCCCTGTTTGGATTGTTTCAATTTCTCAGCGTTGATAAATAAGCCCGAAGCCCTAGTTCCAATAATCTGAGCCCCCGAATCAACACTTTTCTTTTCTTTTCTTTATGACAAAAAAAAACAAACAAAAAATCTGTGTCTCAGAATAGGCAACGTCACAAATCTAGTAGCTGGGCTGGGCAGGGCTTGGCTTCATCAAAGATTTCATTTCTACTCGTCGTCACACCATACTACACTACACGTCTCCTTGTCTTTATTTATATGTCAACATTATCAATTACCATCCCCCCTTTTTACCCTTACTAATTTACTTCTCCATTAACATTTACTGGGTAGTCAAAGTATCAATTATTCATGTCATTTGCTTTAAATAATAAAATTATTTATTTTTTCAAAATATGTATATTTTAAAAGGATAGATAATATTATCCTATAAAGTAAACACACCCTTATACTATTATGCATGATTATTTGTAAAAACGAACTCTTCGTTATAATTAAACACTTTCACTTTTGTTTAGGCCCTTCCTTTATTAATTTAATTTATTTGAATCATCGGGTCTCAAGCATTTGAGTTTGTTTCAAGTTTACTATTGCACTTTAGTTTTCTCTCTCTTGAAGATGCAATAAAAATTGCATCTCTGTTTGATTTGTGTAACCTTAGTCTCTTTCGTCTAGAGATAAACGATAGTTAGAAGGTTTGTTTGCAAACTCTAAAACAAAAAATTTATATAAAAAGCTCTTAAAATATTTTTTCAATTATTATTTTAAATGTTTTTTTTTGTTTTTTGTCAAACAATAATTTTAGTTTTTTACTTCTACTTAAGCACTTCTACGCATTTAAAAAAAAAAACACAATACCCTTTTTAAAAACACTTCTTTTGTAAACACATTTTATCACTACTAAGTGCATGTTTGCAATCTCTACTTGAATTGAAAAAGTAATAGTAAGTAATTTTAGTAGCAAAATGAAAAAATAGGGAGTGCTTTAAACTTAAGTGATTTTAAAAGTTAATTAAAAAAATATGTTTGCAAAAGAAGTGCTTCTAAAAAGGATATTTGGTACTCCCTCCATTTCAAAATATATGTCATTTTAGCACTTAGCACACATATTAAGAAATATTATTTTAACCAATAGCAATGCATTGAGAAATTGTTAATTGAAGTTGATTGGGTGTTTTGGAGAAAAAAAAACTAAAATGACATATATTATGACAAAAGTATAAAAAGCTAAAGTGACATATATATATTTTGAAATTGAGGGAGTATTATTTTATTGGAGAATGTGTAGAAGTGTTTAAGTAGAAGTTAAAAGTTAAAAATTGTTGCTTGACCAAAAGTAATAATAAGAACTTAAAATAGTTGTTGAAAACATATTTCAAGTGTTTTTTTTAAATAAGCACTTTTACTTCTTATGTTGAGTTTGCAAATATGCACTAAATAGTGAGAAGTATTTTTTTAAAAAAAAGTTGAGTTTACCAGTTTCGTAGAAATTGAAAACAAATACTTAATTATTTTTTAAAAGCATTTAATTTTAAAATATTTTTTATTTTGCTACAAAAATTATTTAATATTATTTTTTTTCTATTAGAGATTGGTTAATGAATAAATGCATACAACGTGCTTTGTTGGGAATATTGCAAATCCTCGATATATATATATATATATACTCTTATAAATAATAATAGATTCCCTCTGGCATTAATAAAAATGTATATATGTTTTATAGTTGGTGAGGTGGACAAAATAGAGATAAATCAGAAAAAGAAAAGTATACAAATTTATATATGCTTTAGTAGTGTCAAGTAATCTCAGCCAACTTGTTTTGCTACTACTCAATATTCCCTGTTTGTTCCAACTTTACCCCTGATGATCTCCCCTATAAATAAGAAGGCGGAATGACAAAATTTAGCATCAACCCACATCTCATATACAGCCCTTTTAACTTGTATTAAGGGCTAATTAAGAGATTTGAGTTTGATCATTAATCATATATGGCGTCGAGTTCTTTGAGGGGCTGTGCATGGACGCCGCAGGAGAACAAACGGTTCGAGAAGGCACTCGCCCGGTTCGACAGCGACACCCCCGACCGGTGGCTCAACGTTGCTCGGGCAGTCGGTGGCGGAAAGTCGCCCGAGGAAGTGGAGAGGCACTACCATATTCTCATTGAGGATCTCTGCCGAATTGAATCCGGTCACGTTCCCATTCCCAACTATACCAACACTTCCCCCCCAGAAGAAAAAAGGTAGGGATTATCGGATTAATATTTCTTTTCTATTTTAATAATTCTATATATATATATATATATATATATATTCCATCCGTCCCAGAGAAATTTGCAAGTTTTCCTTTTCGGGACGTTCCAAAGAAACTTGCAGACCCAAAAAAGGAAACCCTTTTAAAAACTCCACCCTCACAATATCTACATATTTACACAAAATGCCATTATTTTTTTACTTTTTGGGCCCACTCAATCCAACTAACTTTTTCACTTTTAACATAAAATTTTACCAAATTAACTCTCAAAATACTACTTTTTTTTTACTTTATTATACTTTCTTCTTAATTTGTGTGCCCCTCATTCCTTGCAAATTACTCTGGGACGGAGGGAGTATATTTTAAACCAGGTGTATAGTGCAATTCAAGTGTATTTTTAAATAATAACACTATTTATTATTGAAAAATTACACCATTAAAGGTACATTTTTAGTAATAACATGTGTAATTTTTTAGTCTATTTTATTTAATTTTTTAAAAATAAACTGGAGTTACACTCTACAATCGTGTATACAAAACTAAGAGTATATGTGTATTTAGAATTTTTGTTTTCGTCATTATATATGTCCTAATTGTAGCGTGCTTTATTTCTCTTATAAAAAAAGAAAAAAAAAGTAGGGTGTTTTAATTATTTCACCAAACACGTGGTAAGTAAAGAATCCTTTTAAATTGGATCTTGCATGTTAAAGACATCATACACTTTATCCTGGTCCCTTTTCGAACTTTATATTTATTACTTTTAAGTGATTTCCAAAAGTAATTATTGTGTGATCTTGTAATATCTTAAAAGTATATATAGTATTTTATAGAGAGTAAGTATTGTGTGCCAATTTTAGCGCCGAACTCTAGGCGTTTTTATTATATTATTACTCGCTCCATTCCACTATAAGTTGCTCATGTTACTATTTTTTGTTCGTTTAACTATATGTTGTTCATTGTTTTTTTATCTTTTATGAAAACTATTATTCACTTTTTTATTATTATTTTCAATACTTTTTTTACACTGTTTTCATTACTTTTTCACTTTTTACCATCACATCACTTATACTTTTTCACTTTTTCCATCACATTATTTATACTTTTTCATTTTTACCTCAATTCGTGTGCCCAGAAGCAACGAACAATTTATAGCGGGACGGATGAAGTATATTATTATTAAATTAATAATTTTTCAAAATAAAATAATTAATACTCCCTCTGTCCCACTGTAAGTTGTTCATGTTGTCATTTTCGTCCGTCCCACTATATGTTGTTCATTGCTTTTTTACCTTTTTTGAAAACTACTATTCACTTCTTTTTTATTATTTTTAATACTTTTTACACTATTTCTATTACTTTTTTCACTTTTCTCTATCACATCACTTATACTTTTTCACTTTTTCAATCACATCACTTATACTTTTTAACTTTTTCCATCACATCACTTATACTTTTTCACTTTTACCTTAATTCGTGTGCCCAAAAACAATTAGCAACTTATAGCGGGACTGAGGGAGTATCATTTAAATTGCACATAAAATATAAATAAATTTCAATTCAGAATATACTTTGCTATAATTTCATTCTCTTAGCAATTGAAAATGTAGCATAATTAATAAAATTTTGATAGGATATTCCACTAACTTATTATATGCAATTTTGGTTTGACAGGCTTCTCAACCTTCTTAAGATGTAAGGGCTTTAAAATCTTATAATGATTCGTCATCAGCCTTGTTATCTACGCATGAAAATTAAAGAAGAAAGCAGGTTGATTAAAAGATGGAATTTCAATCTCTCTCTCTCTCTCTTTTTTTTTTTTTTTTTTTTTTTAATTATAAGTCTTTTTTTTGTTTGAGGAGAAATTAGAAGTCATATTTAATTTAGCATTAAGTGCATTTTCTTTTACTTTTTTTGTATTTACATGCACGTCTAGTTGTACTGTAATGCTAGCTAATGGATCCGCGCGTTAACACAGCTATATAATCTTTTGGCAATATTTCAGTATTGTACGTCATGAAGAAAAAAGGAATAAAATTCATCATAATATGATAATAATAATAATAATAATAATAATAATAATAATAATAATAATAAT